>JAPKLY010000481.1:228881-337138 GCA_026898435.1 Prunella vulgaris
ATGTTTACGAGTTTTTCCATCAGCGTGTGATTGTGTTTGTTGAGCACACTTTGGTTGATAACTATTTTTTGGTAGCTATTGAATGAATACATTGTTCTTGGCATGCTTACAATTTTCCATCGCATGTTTTTTTTTTTTTTTTGATCGGTAAATGTTAGTTGTTAGTAGTTACAAGTTAGTTCGCCAAATCTCCCAAACACTTCAAGCCAACCTTATATCTCCCCAAATATCTCCAAGCCAACCTTATAACTCCTTTAATTCGTTCCCAGAGGGAATCGAACCCAGGCCACTCAGTCAAGTGAGGAGCCCGGTGGCCAGGTGAACTAGCCCACCTGGTTAATTTTCCATCGCATGTGATCGTGTTTTGGTGAATACACTTTGGTTGATGACTACGTATAGGAACTTTTGAATGAATATGTTGTCCTTTGTGATGATTATGAGTTTTTCCATCATTGTGTGATTGTGTTTGTTGGACACACTTTGGTTGATAACTATTTTTGGGGAGCTATTGAATGAATGCATTGTTCTTGGGATGCTTACAAGTTTTCCCATCATATGCGATCCTGTTTTGTTGAACAATCTTGGTTGATGACTGTGAAATGAATATGTTTTCCTTGTGATGTTTACGAGTTTTCTCCGTTTTGTGATTATGCTTGTTGAATACACTTTGGTTGATGACTATTTGTAGGTAGCCATTGAATGAATGCATTGTTCTTGTGCTGCTTATGTGTTTTTCCATTGTTGTGATTATGTTTTGTTGGATATACTTTTGTGTGGTGGCTATTTATTGGACACTTTTAGAATGCATCATTCTTGATGCTTATAAGTTTTTTCATCAGTATGTGTGTGTGCTTGTGGATACACTTTGTTTGGCGATATTTATCAGAAACTTTTAATGAATGCATCATGCTTTTGGTGCCTACGAATTTTCCATTGGTATGCACCCTGGTTAATGGATATCAGTCCTTTTATTATGTTTGCGAATGAATAGAGTAAGAAATTTAATTTTTAGGGAAGTTAATATACATGCTTATATTTTTAGTTGAATTTGGCAGGAGTCTAAGATGTGGTCCCTCCAGGAAGAGGAGTTTGGAGATTGAATTACGTTTCAGTTATCCTCGTAATTTAATGGGGACTTCTTGCTATGCTTCGGAATTTGGGTGAAATCTGTTGCTTTTCTGTGTTCAACCATAGCTGATGGGAGGTTTATGTTAATGTTGAAATGGCTGACAAAGAAATGACCCATAGAGAGGTCAGATTTCAATCATATTATGTAGAAGTTCAAGTTAGCAGGTGATGTCATTAGACATTCGTTTTTCTGCTAAATTATCTTTCTAAAAGATAATGGATTACTCTCAACCCCTTTTCATCCTTTGGTTGCTCTAAGGTTGCATTTGGATTGAAAGATTTGAGGAAGAATTGAAATTTCATTAAGCGAATCCGATGGTGTTGTTTGGGTGGAAGAATTTTTATTTCATTACTGTCATTTGAACAGGATTTTGAGTGATTTAAGTGGATTCATGATCCATTCATTTAAAACCTCTCAATGCACATTTAGAATAGATACAAACCCTTGCATGGACGAGTTAATCTGTACTACCTCTGGAGTTCTCAATGCCCTTAATGTTTGATGATTATTTGGAAATCTGCATATTATTTTTTGTTTTTTTTTTTTTTTTTCGTCTTTTTATTTGCTTTTGTTACAAGCCACATTAGAGATTTTTTAGGTGAATGGAACAAGGAATTTTTTTAATCTGTCTTAAATTCAATTGTAAAAAAAAAGGTACAACGTTAAATTTTTTACTTTAATTGATACCTCATTTTATATTATTTTGCATCTTGAAGTTTTTCAGAGCATTTTTCAATTTATATGTGTTATTCTTGTGTAAAGGTCATACTCCCTCCGTCCCAGAGGTGTTTTCACTTTTGGGATGACACAACTTTTAAGAAAAATAGAGTGTTGTGTAAAATTATATTATTAAAATAATGAGATTAGTTGGATTATGAGGGTAAAGTTAAAGTAATAGTTTTCATTTATAGGGTGAAAATAATTGTGGGACGGACGGAAAAGGAAAGTGTGAAAACAATTATGGGACGGAGGGAGTATTATCTTTATTGTATCGTTCAAATTCAGCGGACGTTTCCAAAGGGGCCATTTTGAAAATTTAAAGTTAATGATTGATCAAAGTGTTCATACATTGTTTTAAAAAAAAAATATATTTGAATTGTTTTCTAAAAACAGTAAATCTCTCATTTTCAAAGGAAAGAAGAGATCCTATATTTTCATCATGAATTTCTTGTCAATGTCGGGGAAAGAACCGATGACGCCAATGAAAATTTGTGCATGTCTTGTTTTCTTTTCCACTATTTTTTCGTTGATATTTATGTCATTTAGTCTTTATATTTGATACTCCCTCCGTCCCATAATTGTTTTCACGCTTTCTTTTTTCGTCCGTCCCATAATTGTTTTCACACCCTATAAATAGAAACTATTACTTTAACTTTATCCTCATAATCCAATTAATCTCATTATTTTAATAATATAACTTTACACAAAACTCTACTTTTCTTAAAAATTGTGTGATCCCAGAGGTGAAAACACCTCTGGGACGGAGGGAGTATAAATTTATTGAAAATGTGGTTGATGTTGAAGAGATTCTGTGGACGTTAGTCTAGGCTTTATAATTTTTTTTTTAAATAAGCTTATAAATTTTTTAAAATGTTTGATAAAATAAAATATATGACACTTTATAAGATTTTAAAATAAATTTCTAAAATTTTAAGTTGAATATCTCAACTTATTTTCCTCACTACCTCTATCCCCAGTCACCCCAGAGCACGTCACTCTTCTCAAATTTGTACCTTAATATAAAAAATAAATTTATTTTATTCTAAAATTATGTTAAACTATCAAAGAGTTTATAAGTTGTATTAGCAAAATATTTTAATAATTTGTAAACTACTTAAAAACATTGATGTAAATGACGGTCGCTGAGACCGCCTAGGCGCTTGAAGGCCATCGACCGCCGACGCCAAGATCAAATCGTCGAGAAAAATCCGCCTACACATTTGACACTGTTGAGGCCGTCTAGGCAGCCGTCGAGACCGTCTTTGCACCGTCTAGATGATCATTACTCTTCTTTGTTAATTTTTATTTCAATTTAAAAGTTAGAACTAAAATTAAAAAATAAAAACTAATTTACTAAATTACTAAAAAATGAAAGTTTAATTGAACTACTTCATATTTATTCGTTCTATGTATTATTACTATTTTTGTGTACTAAATTACTCTTTTTGTGTTTAATTTAGAAGTTGGACAATGTCTTATTGTGATAGTTTTTAATATTTTATTGACTTTTTATATTTTGAGATAGTTATGAATTATGTTTTAAATTTATAATTTATCTATAATGTATATTTTTATTAATATATGTTTAGAAAAACATTAATACTAATAAAAGATTTAAAAAAATAGAAAAACCTTGACACTGCCAAGGAGGGGCGGCACTCGACCGCCCGACAACCGCCAAGCGTCATTTGTACCCTTGCTTAAAAATAATACTCTATCTGTCCACTAAATTTATGCAATATTTTTTTTAATCTATTTTTAAAAAAAAACACTCGTGTGCACACAATTTTACACATATTTAAATGACAGAGGAAGTATTTTATAGGATCTTAGAGCTTATAAGATGTTTAAAATAAATTTGACCAAAATAGATTTTTATTATGTAAACTATTGACTGCAAGTGCCTAAATCAAATTTGTCGAAAATATGTTCCTAGTGTTTCAAGTTTCACCATGTAAGATTATTGTTTTTAAAACAAAATTCTCAGGATTAATAAAACACATTTTTTCCAAAAAAAGAAAAAAAAAAAACATTGGTACACACTATTTCTAATCTTCCCTTCAATTTTCTGTTTTTACTAATTTATAACCTCTCTCATTTATTGTATATTGCTTACAAAACTAGACCTATGGTATAATATCTTTTGAGCATATTCTTTGCGTTCAGTGTCATTTGACTAATTCTAATTGTTAAGACTTAAGAGCCATTACTAATCATGAATTTGAAAAATCATTTATCAGATAAAAAAAAATATAAATTCATGTGGAATAAAATATTCATACCAAAATTATATGTTGACAAAATAAAAGATGTAGATATTGTACTTACAAACAAGTACCAAACTTTTTTATTATTAAAAGATTCTTGGAAATTAAAATTGAAGTATATACTTGTGTCTCCCGGAGATGTCACTCTCTACAAAAGACGTGCCTTCATGTCCAAATCCAATGTTAAAAGGAATAGAATGTTTTGTTAAATGGAATTTTTTTACTATTAATTTCATTGGAAATTGGAGATCTAAGTTAGATTTTAAGGAATTATTTTTGTTTTGATGTGGAGCGTATGGGCATGATTTAAGTGACGCATGAAAATGAGAATGAAAATTCATTTTATAAATAATTATAAGTTACTGATTTTTTTTTTTAAAAGTGAAGAAAGTATTATTATAAAGGGAGTACAAGGGGTACTCCAACCCTCACAATAATAAAATGAGATAATAAAGAAGGCCTTACACATTTTTCATAAAAAAGTAATTCATTATCCGAGACAAATGTCTCCAAGCTGCTACATCCACCACTCCAGATTACTCAGCCCTCAAAGCAGACCATTTGCTATAACTCAAACCATGGTGCTAAAGTCATCACCACAAGTTACACAGCCTCCAAGCAGACATGCTACCCGAGCGTCGCCAATTATAAATGAGCTAATAACAATTAATCAGTGTTTATAAGGATCTTGATCAGAATAGGATAAAAGACGAGCATGAGAAGGCTAAGTTGGCAAGCCTACGTGGTCAAGTTTAAGCTGCTCACCACATGTCCTTAGTGTGTGAAGAATACAAGCCTTGGAAAGAGAATACAAGTCAATGTTGCTAGCCCTAGTTGCTCGTCCAGCACCATGAGCAACACCGACAAGGTGGTCAACCAAATCAAGGAAATAGAGACGAGCAAAACTGCTCACCAAATACCCAGGAGAGAGGCGAGCACCACAAAAAAAACATCCCAAACTAAAAGTTGCTTGTCCCAGTTGAAGCTGCTCGTCCCAGTTAACATACCCAAACAAATGACATCACTTCAAGTTCCAGTTGCTTGTCCAAGGGTCCACAACATCCTGAAGGAAGAGGCGAGCAAATTGGAGGATATTTTAGTCATTTTAGGGCTGTTAATTGTATTGAGGTCTAGTAAAATAACAAGTGTTAGGACACTTGTCATTTAATTAGATCAATTAATCTAATTAAGTGCCACCTCACCCATGCAAGCCTAGACAATTGTAATCATTTTTCAAGGATTTCAACCCCTACTAATAGAAAATACTCTCTCTCTCTCTCTCTCCTCTCTCTCTCTCTCTCTATATATATATAATATTAAATTACTAATCTTATTTTAAATTATTGTTTGGATGATTTCAATAGTATAATAAGCCACATAATTTACTTCATTGACGAAATCATCCAACAATAGTGATTAATATTATCTCCGTCCACGAAAAATGCACTCACATATTTGTACGTGATTTAATGCAGTATGTCGGAGGGTATTGCGAGATATTGTGAGGTCCGTTATGAATAAAGAGAATATCTTTGGAACGTACATACTCCCTCCGTCCCACTATAAGTCACTCATTTTGCCATTTTCCTCCGTCCCACTATATGCTGTTCATTTGTTTTTTTTACCTTTTTTGGAAACTATTATTTACTTCTTTATTATTATTTTAAATATTTTTTACACTATTTTCATTATTTTTTCACTTTTCTCAATCACATCACATATACTACATCAATATTTTATACTCTTCTTAATATTTGTGCCAAAAAGTAACGAGCAACTTATAGAGGGACGCAAGGAGTATGTCATACTTTTTCATAAACAACCACTTTATTCATAAGCGAACATCACAATACCCCATAATACCTTCAAACGTATTTTATTAAACCACGTGCAAATAATTAAGCATATTTTTCATGGACAGAGGTAGTAATAATTAGGGATGACAATGGGGCAGGGCAGAGCGGGTAGGTAAATACCCATGCCTGTCCCGCGCCCATGCCCCACTGCCCCGCCCTGCCCCATGCCCCGTTGTGGGGAGAATGTTGCGCCCCATGCCTGCCCCGCACGGGGCAGATCCGCCCCCTGCCCCATTCTTTACATACTAAAATTTAATATAAACACACACACACACACACACACACACACATATATATATATATATATATATATATATATATATATATATATATATATATATACTACCTCTGTGGCCACCGAGCTCCTCACTCGAGTGAGTGACCCGGATTCGATTCACTTTGGAAACGAATTGGGAGATGAGAGATATAAGGTTGGCTAGGAGTTTATTCTTGGAGTGTTTGAGGGACTTGTTGTAACTAACTAGTAACAACTAACATTACCGATAATATATACATACTACCTCTGTCCCCCAAAAGTTTGCGGTACTTTTGGGGCACGACTTTTAAGGAAAAGTATAATGAGTAGAATGTGTATGGTGGAGATTGTGAGTTAAAAATTTTAAAAGTGTAGATTTAAATGAATATTCCTATTTTGGGAGTATGCAAACTTTTATAGGACAAACTAAAATGGAAAGTATGCAAATTTTTGTGAGACATAGGTAGTATATAATTTGGATATATCTATCAAATCATATCTAACATAAATAATAAACCATGTTGGTTGTAATAAATTAGAATACTGGCTTTAGTGATTGAATTAATTAGAATATTAGATATATAATTTTAGATTATATTAGTTTTGTAATATAAATAAAAGATATAATTTCAGATTATTTAATATATTATAAAAAGTTATATATTATATTTATTTTATATAACATATAGAGTATATATATTATATATTATAAATTATTTTGCAGTGCGGAGCGTGGCGGGACAGTAAAAGTGTAAAATTCATGTCTGTTTTGCCCTATGCGCAGGACGGGGCGGGGCTGACCCAAACGGAGCGAGCCAGGACAGGGCCGCTACGTGACATATCGTTTTACCATCCCTAGTAATAATTAAAAATGATACTATTTTAATGATTATTTTGATAATCATTAATTTACTATAGTTACTTTCTCCAATTTTAAAATTATTCAGATCAATCATTTTTTCAAATGTCACAATCAATAAATTTCTTTTTTAAATAATATTTTTAAAATTAAAATTTTACTCTGATATTTTAATTATACTATAAAAACAACTATTATCTAACATACTCAATGCTGGAAAGAAAAAAAATAAAAGTTTATTCTCATTTTATTGAAGAATTGAAAACAAATGTCCTAAAAAATTAAAAAAGTACAAATTGGTTCAACAAATTCGCACAAATTACAAATTGGTTTATGTGCAAAAAAAAAAAAAAAAATTCCGTGCGAACACAAAAAACACTTCCGTGCAAATTTTTGTGAACCAATTTGTAAATATAGTGATTTTTTTGAACCAATATGTAAATCACTCCCTATAAATTTTACCGGCTTTAGGAAAATGTCGAACGAGTTTGAGATACTGATTTGAGCAAATGTTTTATTTTACTCCCACTGTCCACCAAATATATGTACATTTTTTTGCACGTGATTTAATATAATATGTTGGAGAATATTTAGGGGTATTGTGTGGTCCTTTATGAATAAAGTGAAGTACTTTAAAAAAATGTTCATTTTATTCATAAACAGACCTCATAATATCCCAAAATATCCTCCGACATATTGCATTAAACCACGTGTAAAGAAAGGTGCATATTTGATGGATCGAGGAAATATGATATATCTGATCAACCATAAATTTTTTCATTATTCAAGAATATACAATAACACAATAATATGTATTTATGGAAGTAATAAATAGGACAGTTTAATATTGATCACCTGATGTAGAGTTAAAATTTCTCCTTTTCTTTTTCCATATTTCCTATGGACAGTTTAGTATAGCACGTTCACCAGGTACAGAGTTAGAATTTCTCCATTTCTTTTCCCATATTTCCCATTATATAGTATAAAAAGCTTCTTTTTATTTTAAATTAAGGTAATAATTATTAAAAGCATGTGTAATCTTTGTTTGACAGTCACCGGTTTACAGGCTCAAACATTAATATACATGAAAGTCATGAGTTATATATATATATATATATATGAAATAATCACAAATTGGTATAAAAATAATGCACTATTTTTAAATAGGTACAAAATTTTTGCATAATTGTGCAAATATAATAGAGTTTTTTTTTCTTTTGCATATTATACCTATTTAAAATTTAAAAATAATATATTAATTTTGTACCAATTTGTGACTCCTATATATATAATTATTATAGATTAATTATTTTTAAGGTACCTGCCTCACAATTGTATACTTTTCGAACTTGCCTACAAGTCTAAAACTAAAAAATATATCCTAAACCAAATTGATCAAACGAAATAAAACGAATTCACCCGGTTATAACCAACGTTAGTGTAGGTTTTATATGAATATAATAAATTTATTATGAGATAATTTAAAAATATTATATATTTGATAAGAAGTATTAAAAGTTAAAATTAATAAAATTTATAACAATTATAATATAATATCATTGATCCAAATCTTCTACATTTTTTATGAAATTTTGATATTATGATAAAATATTTGATACTTATAACTATTTTAATTTCAAGATAAATTTATTGGTATTTTGAAACAAAGTTATAATCAAATTATCTAACTAATGAATAAATTTACAAGTTGTCCGAAAATATCAATTATTTATGCGAAGTTATTTGAATCAATCTGAATATATTAAATATGTTAGTTGGTGACACATCTTTTTTGAACGAATAAATATGTTCGTTGGTTCTAATTACAAAAGAAAAAGGTTTTTTCTTTTTAAATTTTTTTTTAACAAAGATAAAAAAATTTAAAACACTTAGGGTATGTTTGTTTTGGGACTATCACGGATGGACGTAGGACTTTGCGATCACGTCTTTACACGAGTTTGGGATGTAACATCCGGATTTCACATCCCAAACTCAATCCACACCTAAAAAAACCTATTAAACCTATTATTACTCTTTCCAACACAACACTCATAAAATATTTATTATACCTATTATTATACCTATAAAATCAATCATTATCACACTTTGATTTGACATAAAGTATCATCCTACCCTACTAAAATCCCAAAACAAACACACACTTTTACTATTCATCAAGATTTTCACATCTCATGATTTCAAAGTCATGACTTCCCACGACCCCCTTAATCCCAAAACAAACGTACCCTTAAGAATGTCTTAGAAGTTAGTAGAATATTCCTAGAGTGTATCAATTATATTTAAAAATTATGCAACTTTAAGTTTCCATTTTCCTCTGTATTTAAAAAGAAAAAGGTGGCAGGCTGACTTGGACAGTTAGACCTAATTCACATTATTTTATAACTTCTGCTCAATAATTCACCAAACAAAAGGAATCAATAGAATGGTTCATTCTATGTTTTTCTGTTGTGCAATATTATATCAAAATGGATGATAATATTCTAAAATTTTGTTGGGCACTAATTTAAGGCAATATAGAAAATTTTCATAAAATGCATCTGAATTGATAAAGTTGGAGAGCGCAGTCATCAGTTCAATTTTTTATTTTTAAAATTTTATACGGGTAGATAGCACGTTTGGTCCAAATAAATTTTTTACTTAACATATATGGTCCCACATTCTTTTTTGTTCTTTTTTTTAGCATATTTAGTCCCACTCGTTAAAAAAAATTGCACATATGGTCCCATTAGAATTCGTATTAAACAGATTTGGTCCCACATCAATCCATTAATTTTAATGAAAAAAACTTTTGGGACCATTCATTTTAAAAAAGGACCAAATTCATGAGTATAAATTCTAATGAGACCATTTGTACAATTTACCCAATTTTATACCGTTGGAATCACGCTCCATGTTTTTTTAATGTACGGTTTACTTCAATTATGTATGTTGTGAATCTATCGAGCTTAACAAAGCTTGAACTATTCAAGTAATAGTCAGAACAACGAACTCTAATCCAAAATCAGCTGAACATAATTACAGAAAAAATAAGAAATCAAGATAACTCAAGAACAAAGGATTTTACGTGGTTCGCTCAATTGATCTACGTCCACGGATGAGTTTCCTTACTCTTCACTATCAATGGAATAATTGTTTACAGAGTATAATGTGTATTCACAGCTTATCTCAATAATTCATTCTCTATTTTGATCTCTGGTTTGAAACTTTGAATGCGTATTTATATACCCCTAACCCCTAACTAATCTTAAGCTCATAACCAATCAGATTAATTGTATGGTTACAATCACCAAGAATAATTGGTCAACCGTCCAACAGAATTACTCCTCCACCAGCTTAACATAACCAACTAAGCCATTGAGAACTGAGATTGCCTTTGTTCTCCTTAGTTTACTGTAACTTCAGGATGATCCAAATGACTCAGTTTAAATGTCTCATGAAACCGGTATACTCAGCTCAGGATGAGTAACTCAAGATCACACCTTCAGGTTACTGAGTTTTCAGTAGACAAGTGCCTTCAGGATCTGAACACTCAGGATGTGAGTCAGGATCAGTGCACTCAGTTTCAGTATCAAACTTTCGCTCAGGCTCAGGACCAGATTCCTTCAGATTTAGGATCTCATCTCCGAATCCAAACTTAATAGTTCAGGATAGTACTCAGGATTCAAAATCAGAATTCAGGATTCAAACTCAACTTTATTTTACACATAACAATATGGTTGGAGAATATCACAAGAGAGTGGAAATTTTTTCTTTTCTTAATCTATTCATAGCATGAATTATATTATTACATGTATTTGGTAGTAATATTGTTCTTATAAATTAATACACATAATATTTTATAAAATTAAAATGTAAACTTTAATGTTGTGTAAATCTTTGAATTATGGCTTTATTAAATAGAATAATTACAAAAGCATGATCACTTATAAAATACTATTTGCAAGGAGGAACTAAAAAAATCCCATATTACAAAGATGGTCAAAATGTGAAGCCCACACCTGAAAAAGATGCCCTGAAGCATTTGTTTTCATTTTTTTTTAATCTTTTAATTTTGTATTCAAATTTAATTTAAATGTATTAATTTTTTAAAAAAGTCTCATTGGTTTTATTCTTCTAAGAGTTGGTGATTTTAATTTTTTTTTAACTAAAATCTTTAGTTTAGTTTTTTATTCTTTACAGAGTTGGTACCTAATTTTTTAATTAAAATCTTTAACACCCCATGTTAAAATCTCCCTGGTATTTAATTTATTTTTTTCCACAGTTTTTTTTTTTCTGTTAAATTTGAAAAAATAAAACAAAACCAATATTTGTTACTTTTGTTGGGACAATCTGAGTATTTTGATTAGATCCCAAAACCCATGATGATTTGCCTAAGTACAGTAGTCAGGATTGTCTAGATCAGGATTAGCCAGGTTAGAGATTCAGTTTAGGGGGAACGTGTTGACGACTGAAGAGTGTTGGTGTCGACCCAATTATCTGAAGTCAGAAGTGCATTCCATCTTGAAGAGGTCAGAGTCAGCCTTGAAGATTGTCTGAACTGAAGTTGAAGTCCCAAGACCTGAAGATCCATCCTGAAGACATCCTGAAGATTCCATTGACTATTGATCCTACTGAGCACACTAAGCATGCTCAGGTCAGGACTTAGTCAGTGAGGGCAACGTAACCTTATTCAGGCTAAGTATCATCTTTTGATACTTGAAGACCTGACTTGGGCTTTGTATCATTTACTGATACATGTAAGTCATAAGAATAAAGGTTACACTTGCTGTGGGTAGTTGACATTTATGTTAACACCTGAGACAAAGAGAATGTCAGTAGACTCCATTAAAGACAACATTTATTCTGAGTTAAAGACAAGAAACTCGGAGTTTAAATGTACGAGGAAGGACAAAGTCATGTAGAATAACTAGCCGTTTGTACGGAGAGCCAATCGACTGACGACACACTTGTACGGAGTCTGCACAACATTTAATGCGGCATTCAATGTGTTTCAGAGTTGCAGGCGGCGGGCTCAGAATTTCCAGATTAAGCATTGGAAAAAGGTCAACAAGTACAACTAGCCTGCAACAACCCTAAAATAGGAAAATTTGGGTGGATATTCTACAACGAATCTATTTCAAATCTGCCTATAAATACAGAGGACCTTGCACCCATACAAGGTTACGTGAAATTTCCAAGCGAAAGCATTCTCAAGAATCCAAGCACTCAAAGCATACTTTGAACAACACTCTGCAATTAAGTTTTCCTAGTGTTGTAGTAGGATTCACTCTGTATTTGCTTAGAATTGATAACTCTTATCTTTATCATTGATTTGTATTGCTAGAGCTATCTTTAGTTGGAATCAGAATACCAAACCCCTCAGGTTGTGAGGAAGGTTGGTTAGAAGGACTGAGACTTGTAAAACAACCTAGGAGCTAAGTTCCTAAGAGAGGAAGGAAGCTATTTGTGTACCTTGACACATTTAAAATAAGACCTGATCCTCAGTGGAAGAGGATCACTTCCTGTTAAATCAGGCCGTGGACGTAGGAGTGAGTTATCTCCGAACCACGTTAAAAAGCCCCTTGTGTGCTGATTTACATACTTGTTTAGGATCATAACTGTCATCATTATAAACCGAGCATTTGCATAAGTTTTAAAAGTCAGGAGAACTCAAGTCTCCTGATATTGAACCTTGTGCACCAGCCTTAACCACATTTTCTAAGCAAGTCAGAGAAAACGTTTTCAGAAACTAAAACGAGTAGAACTTAAGGGCTCACATTCCGCACGCACTCTAACTTACTGAGATACTTGTCCAACTGACTAGCTTCCGAGAGGTTAGTAGGTTCGTTATCTCTACTGAGCTTACGAGAGCACGACTCAGACTATCTGAACTCCTGACTGATCTGTCCCTGCTGCCCCTGCGGACCATCAGTTAAGTGCAGTGCCTTCATGATCTTCCTGACTGAGTTTGTAAGAGCATTTTCTGAAGAATTCAGAAAATCTGACATCAGTGTATTTTCCCCCCATACACTGATTTACTCATTTCGGGACCAACAACTTTTATTGCTATTTAAATACTGCATACGAAAAAAAATTATCTTTAAAATGATTAAACATATATGCATATTCACATTTTATCAATTTTGCGTATATGTAAATTTTTTTTGAAAACAAACAATTTAAATTTTGCATAACCTTACTTTATCTTTGCATATCATTTTGAAAAAAAAGCCTCAAAATGATTAAACATTTATGCATATATGCATTTCTCTATTTCTGAATATATGTTTTTTCAGATTTCAGCATACCACTTATCTTGTTTTGAATATATATCAAAATTTTGCATATAAAGGAAAAAATTGAATAAAAGAAAAAGATTGCATATCAAAAAAATTATAATAATCCTAAAGAATTACTCTAATTACAAATATTAGAATTGCATCAATTACAATACTTACAAATAAATTTCTATACAAATCTAAATTTGACCCAGATCACAATAAAAAAAGTTGACCTAGATCACAATAAATTTCTATACAGATCACAAAAAACCTAAAAAAAAAAACTTACAAAAAAACCTGCAAAAAAAAGGCTTCCAAAAACGGGCCTTGCTTCTTCTTCTGCAGAAATATCTCTGGAATAGGGCCGCTTCTTCCAACGACGAAAAAGGTTTCATATCTGGCGGCGAGTGTCTTCATCTCAGCTGCCTCAAATCGACGCAAGGAGTCGAGCGTCTTTATCTCCGGTAGAACCTTAAATCGATAGTCAACGGAGATGGAGGCTTTCCAAAAAAGGCCGTCAATCTGGCGGAGAAGGGGCTGGAACAAAATGCTGGAAGAATTAAAGAATAGATCTGGAAAAGGTTCAAAACCCTACCTGGAATCGATTTGGAGAGAGAGGCGGCGATAGGAAGCGGGGGGTTGGGTGTGGGTTTGCTCCGATCTACGATTGTGGATTGGTCTGTAGGTATCGATCGTGGCAGTAGTCTGGCGGATCGCGGCGGCCAGATCTGTGGGTGCATGGTGGTGGAGGTGGATCGTGACAGCCAGATCTGTGTGTGCATGATGGTGGAGGCACCGATTGTGGTGTTGGTCTAGCGGATCGCGTATGGTGGTGGAGGTTCACTGGATGAATGGTGGTAAAGGTGGGCGTGTCGCCGCTGGTGGTGGTGGCGCCGGAGGAAGGGTCGGGGAGGGTGGTGGTGTCCGGTTCTTTAGAGAAAGAGAGATAGATGGAGAGAGAGAAGCTTGGACAATAGGAGAAAGAAGGAGTTCAAAATAGTGTGGAGCAAAATCGTGCCAATGAAAGTAGCAGCCAATGTTTTCATAACCGGACCGGTGATCAAACCGGATAGAGCACCGGTTGCCGGTTCAACCGGTCCAACCGGTTGGACCGGCGACCTAACCGTTAAAATCATTTCGACCTATTTTTTTAAATATTACTCCCTTCGTCCCAGAGGAACTTGCAAGTTTTCCTTTTCGGGACGTCCCAGAGAAACTTGCAGACCCAAAAAAGGAAACACTTTTTATAAACTCCACCCTCACAACATCTACATATTTACACAAAATGTCATTACTTTTTCACTTTTTGGGCCCACACTACACACAATTCAACTAACTTTTTCACTTTTTACATAAATTTTTTCCAAATTAACCATCAAAACACTACTATTTTTTTTTAACTTTATTTTACTTTCTTCTTAATTTGTGTGTCACTCCTCCCTTGCAAATTGCTTTGGGACGGAGGGAGTATATATGTAATATTAAAAAATAAAATAAGTTAAATATTTTCATATAAATTATTAATTGCATATTGAAATAAATATAACAGAATTATAGACAATCAAAATTAAAATACTCGAAATAACTCAAGCTTTAATATCAGATGGTAATCCATAAGATGTTTAATAAATCATGCATAGTAAGTCTCAAATTAAAATATTACTATAAAAATTTAAAATATATAAACTGCAGAATAAATTAATTTTGGGATAGGGACGTGTCTCAAGATTTAATTTAATAAAAAAATTAGAAAAATAAATTTAAAAAACTAAAATATAAAAATAGGCCGGTTCAACCAGATTTTTTTTTCAGTTTTGGCCGATTTTTTCCGGTTTTGACTGGTTCTTCACGGTTGAACCGTAAAAACGGTTTTCAGGGGGGGTAATCGGACCGGTTATATGGCCGGTTCCCGGTTCAACTGATTTTCAAAAACAGTGGTAGAAACTTTTTCGTGGAGACTGTTGTATGAGAGAGATTGCCAACACACACAAATTTGGCAAGGGGAGGAATAATTGGATCTGGGGAAGAGATGAAATACACAACGTGTTGAATGGAGGACGAATACTTTTTTTTTATACTCCCTCCGTCTTTCTATAAGTTGCTCATGTTGCCATTTTCGTCCGTCTTTCTATAAGTTGCTCATTGCTTTTTTACCTTTTTTGAAAACTACTATTCACTTCTTTATTATTATTTTCATTACTTTTTCACTTTTCTCCATCACATCACTCATACTTTTTCACTTTTTCTATCACATCACTTATATTTTTTCACTTTTACCTTAATTCGTGTGCCCAAAAGCAACGAGCAACTTATAGAAATACGGAGGGAGAGTATTATTTATTACGTGTAATGTGGCTATACATATTTGGAGAAAATGTTTGGAGTGAATTGAAAGTCCTAATGCATTACATGGGAAAGTCATCAACCATTTTTTTTTTTTTTTTTTCAGGTTTGCTCAATGAAAGAAAGGTAAGGAAGTAGGAGTGATCATTTGGGTATTACTAGCATCACGGAAGACGAGAAATAAATATATATTCAAATGAGGGGAGTTTTGTGTGAAAAATTAAAGGAAGAATTTGAAGTTGACCTCTGATGAAAAGTATGCTAATTGCAATGCTTCTCCAAAAAAATTGAAATAATTAGCTAATAATGGTGTTTGAGTAGAAAAGTTGAGTTATTTTATCCTGAAAAATTGATATGTCAAATTTTTTAGGCATATCTCACGCAATTATTTTCGCGATGAAATAAAATTTATTTTACCCCATAAAAAAAACCATAAAACTTCTATAAATTAAGTTCACAAACTTTTTGTCCATATATAAAGTTGTGACAAGTCGAATTGACTCTTGGATGTCTTAACAAAAAAAGGAGTACTGTTTTAACAAAAAAAGCTTCAGGCCAAACAAATTGATATACACTTGAAAGTTAATAATTAGCTAAAACTGACGCCTTTGTCAAGAAATTAAAGTTGTTAGCATCACTCCAACCTAGAAGCTGCGACGGCGTCTTTGAAGGAGACTTCACCGCCGGCGTGAGTGCCTGATTGGGCCGTCAACGCCGACAGGCTCGGAGACAAGGGCCCACCATTCTCACCGTTTGGGAAAGGGTTGGGTGAGCGAGAAATAGCAGTCGCCAGAGATATGGGCATCAGGCACAAACCCTTTCCTTGAAGATACTGCATGGCCGACCCCATGTCCTCCTCCATCAGTTTTGCCACCTGCTGCTCCGTCACTGTTAGTCCCTCATTGTTGTTTGAGGATGACGCCGTCTGCGTTCCGTTACCCTTCATTTCCTGTGCACAAGAAGAAACACAAACTTTTGAGGATCTTATTCATTCTACTCCCTCCGTCCAGTAGGAATTTGCATATTTTTCTCATTTGGATGTCCAACACAAATTTGCACTTCTATATTGTTTTGAATTGGACCCCAATATTTTAATTTATGAGTATTACATTCAGTACACAATAATCAAATTTTATTTACAATTGAAGTACTTGGACTTATTTACAAGTTAGTACTCCGACATGGATTCAAAAGGGATGAAATTAATGCTCAAGAAATATAAAAGGAATAAAATTAATAATGAATTCAATTCACAAAAATAAATAAATATATAGAAAAGTACAAATTGGTTCAACAAATTCGCACAAATTACAAAATGATTTATGTGCAAAAAAAAAAAAAAAACACTTCTGTACAAACACAAAAAACACTTCTGTATAAATTTTTATGAACCAATTTGTAAATATAGTAATTTTTTTGAACCAATACGTAAAGCAACCATAAATATACAACATGAACTTAGTGAATAAATATGAACCTTTGTCTTCTAAAATATGCACCAAAAAAGAAATATGAAAAAAAAAAAAAGGAATAAAAGATTCGAACTTTTCCCAAAAAGCCAATCATTAATCAACAAGCAACCAGTATCCGTTAGTTTGACTTTAAATTGAAAAGACGGAAAAAAAGAACGGTGGGACTAAGGAAAGGGGTACCTTTTGCTTTCCTCGTTGTACATTAATGGACAACTTTTTGAAGGGAGGAAAAAGTTGTGGGGTTGGTGATGTTGAGAGTGGGAAAATAGTTTCACATACTTTACAAAGAAATGTGATACTACAAAAGAGAAGAGATTGTATGATGTATCTAGTGCTAGCAAGTATTACTCATTTTAAAAATTGTCTCCACAAACTCAATTGCAAACGCAGAGTCTTTGCTTAAAAAAAAAAAGTTCAACAACATTTTAAAACCTTTTTAAAAAATATTCACTCCGTCCGCTGAATCCAGTAAATAAAATAAAGATATTGTGAATGGATTATGAGATCCACTTATAAGTAAAATAATTAATTGTGATAGCGATGGTAAAGATCATAGTCCATAAAAAGAAAGTATAATTTTTGTGAATAAACAAAAAAAAAACAAATAGTATATAAATTCAATAGACGGAGAGAGAGTATTTCATAGACAGACCTATTCAATTGAATTTACGTGTATGCCTTTGAATTTGGAAAATGATTTTTTGCAGAAGTAAATTATATTACCTCGGGTGGCTTATCAGGAATCACAGGAGCAACCGCTGCAACACCTCCTAATCTGCTGACGCTAAGAACCTGTTAATTCGTAATTAAATTAAACAATGAAATTCCAAACAGGATATTATAATAAAATAAGGGAAAACTAATTAATATACTACAGCTCATCTTGTCATACTCACCACCCAATTAATTTAATTAATTAATACTATTGTCTTCTTCATTAAAATTTGTCAACCCAAAAGATCCTTTCATAAAGAGAGAGGAAAAAGAGGGTAATATGGAAGAGAGAGAAGGGAAAGTGAGTGAGAGAGAGAGAGTACTTTGACTTGGAGGCGGAGGAATTTAACATAATCGATTATCTCATCCAGCATGGAGGCCTTGTCTGTCTGTCCAACAACAAAAGCACCAAATCATCTACTTAATCTCCCCTAATCTCATGATTATCTTCTAATCCAAATTATTATAAAATAATTATCTATACCATTATCAAGATTGTAGTTTAATCAATAAAATCCCTGTAGGAATTATTATAATTATATAATATCAATGATTATATATGATTATACTACCAACCTTATTCTCTTCCAAATTACCATGTATGCATAATTACATTGCACATTAATATGCACTATTTTTCATTGGATATAATATGAACATGTTCAGCAAGATTTGCCCTTTGATCTCATTAAATACCACGTGCCAATTTGAGAAGCAAATTACTATAATTGATCCAAAAAAAAAGTTGGCACTGAAGAGCTAAAAAACGAAGCTTCATGGAACCTGCTTAAACACTGCTGAGTGCCGATTTCTTCGAATCTTGATATCACCAGTTATTATATTTTTCCCAAATGATCACCGTGAATATGATAATACGTATAAGCAAATTTAAACTAATTAAATCAATTTATATGTTGTGCCGATGAAAATATAATATTTTCCTATTTTTTACTTAAATATTTTATTATTGCATGATCAAGGAGTCGAGATATTTTAGTGTAATGTCTCAAAACTAATTAAAAGTATGTTTACTATGAAATGGAATTTATGATTCAAGATAACGCTACTGGATTGATATAATTTTTTTTTTTTGGATGAGTAGATCTTTCTAATTTAATTTTATCTTGTAATTAAAAATATATTAATATTAAACTAATATTTTTTAATAAAATAATTAATACTACTAAAACTTTCACAAAAAATGCACCTTAAAATTAGAGCAAGTCTAATGTGCACCAGATGTACAGTGCACTCATTCAACAGTTGATGCAGTATATACTAAAAAGTTGCATGTTAATGTATTGAAAAATTTACACAAAAAAATCGATAACAATGTAAATTTTTCAAAATATATTAACCCGCAACTTTTCAGTAGAACCCACAATTTTTCAATATAAATAACTTTAACTGTTAAGTGAGTAACATTCGCCAGTTGCGATATCTTCCCTTAAAATTAAGATCAAGTTAAAAATCAACGCACACAACTGTAACTCTATTTGACGGAGTATTCAACGGGCTATAAATTTTACTAGTTTACTTAAATATTTAAACCTTTTTTTCCGGAAAATTTTAAACAAATTGACGACTGAGCATGGCAAAATTAGTAATAATAAAAACAAGGGACTAAAAATCGAAAGTACTACCTTATTACCGTTGGGTACAAGCTCTTGTAAAGCCTTCATTCTCTCCGCAATTCTCTCTCTCCTTAACTGCCCATAATATTCCAAAAAAAAGTTTCACCAAACGGAGAAAAAACAAAATCAGAATTAATTATTCTCCCCAACAATCAGAACGAAACAAAAGCAGAGAAATCAAATCAATTTTCAGAAACTGTAACAAAAACAGCATCTGTTTAGTGATCTTACTCTTTCAGCGATGCTGTGAGGGTCAGTAGCCTGTCCTCTCTTCGCCCTCACCCTCTGCCTCGGCTGCCCCGCCGAACCGCCTCCGGTGGCCGCCGGTTGACTCATTGCCGGCGCCGCTGCGGCACCAAAATTCTGTTGCAATTTTTTGAAATTATCGCTGATAAAAACAATAATATGTGCAGAAACTGAAACGTATTTTGAGTAAAAACCTGAGGGTGGTGGAAATGCTGTGGTTGATTAGAAGTTTGACCGAGGGATCCAGTGAAGGCGTTGAACATAGCTTTAATTGATGCATCATTTGCCTGTATTGATTTCGGAATCATTACTCAATTATGTCGAAATAATTTCCGCCTTAATCGTTTCAATAGAAGGGGGGAAAGGGCAAACCGGATTAGACGACGGCGTTTCGAGGAGGTCGTGGGGGATCGAGGCTCTGGAGAGCATCAATTGCTGTTGAAGCATCAACGCCTTGGCGGCAGTGTTGCTGATCTGTTGCTGCCTCATCTTGGCGGCCGTCGACTCCTCCTCCTCCTCCTCCAAATTCCCCAGCGGCGGCTGATCGTCGGCCCAGGGGAAGGATGAGGAAGGCACGGAGGAGAGCATTTGTTGGAGAAAATCTTCATGGGACGACGCTGGATCGAAGTCGGGAAACGGCAACGTCTGATGCAGATTCAGGACTGAGTTGACACTGTTCATCCCGGGATATTCTGTGTCACTGTTGGGCTCCCTCATCGTGATTTGTTGCAAATGTTTGAGAAAAGGAGCTGAAATTGGCAATCAGTTAGAGATTTAGAAGGAGCAGTCGTTTTCAGAAATTGTGGAGAAGTTGGAATGGAGAAGAAGACGAAAGCAAAAGCAGGGGATCCTGCTTGGGTTTTGGAAACTTGGAATGTATATAAATGTATATATCATACTATATGGCATATGCCCATATATATTTCATTGGGTGTGTGATCTGATGCCTGTGGTCTAGGTGCACACAGACTTATATGAGCCCCGATACATTTTAATAAATGTCATTATAAATTATTAAAAATAATGTTAATAAAATAAAAACTATAAGTGTCCTTATGATTAAAAAAGACAAAAAGAAAAATTACTTTTTCAACCCTAATTAAAAATGACTGATGAAATTGCCGCTGCCACAGCCAATTTTTACTCTCTAGAATTCATTTTTATTAGGATGACATACATATTGCTTCGTAAAAATAACTATATTTATAAATTGATTCGAAATATCTGCATAGAAGTGTAACTTTTTTTGCATAAAAGTATATATTTTTTTTTCTGTACAGAATTAAATTGTAATTTTCCTTTTTATTAATAGTACGTACTAGGGGTGGGAATAGGTCAGACTAGGCATCTCACAAAAAAAATTTGGGTCTGGTTTACTATTGATGGGTTTAAGTCTAACCTGTTTGTTGATATGACGAACTAACACTATCGACATAGGGCAATTACGCTAGGCTTAGCAGGTCGCTAGGGCCCACCCAGATCCGTTGAAGTGCGGAGCTCGCCCATGCAGGGACGACTTAGCTACGTAGCTCGCCCAAAAGAGCTAACCTCTGTCATTACCGGAGCTCGCCCGGAGCTCGCCCCATGTCCCCCTGTGGGTCTCACCGAGTTCCACCACCATGTAGCATCCGTAAGCCATGCAAGGCATTGAAGCTCGCCCCGGAGCTCGCCGAGCCACTGAAACTCATCTCCGAGCTCGCCCATGAGCTCGCCTGTTAGCCAACTAGATCCCGATGGTTGTACTCTTTTTCCCTCCGTCCGGTTTATCCACAAGGGTGGTTTACGGCGAGGTTTTTAATGAGGCCCATCTAGTCTAAGGCATAGTAGTAGGACGAGGCACAACATAGGTAGCAGTGTAAGGGACCAGGACGAGGGTTACGGACCCTCGTCAACACCGGAAGCCATAACCCTCGTCAACACCGGAAGCCATATAGGCTCGTAAGGTGCCGTCTCACACCCACACACCTATAAATAAGACCTCTCTTGTACTATTCACACAATTCTGACTCTCGCAGGTTCTGAAAATCAATACAATTCCTATTACAATATTTCTCTCTCTAAGCTCTCTACTCTCCCTCCTCATATTACATCCAAGAACACAAATTCTTGGATTATTGTTTGATAGGATTAATATATTGTAAAGCCACATAAACAAACATCTATTAGTAAATTCTATCAACACTGTTATCTATAAAAGACCTTTTAGTAGACTCAGTTTGGATTAGGCATAAAGTCTTTTAAAGGTTTATCTAATAAAAGTTTTTCATAATTTTTTATTCATTATGAAAATTTCAAAACTATACTTATTAAATTAACAAATATCTCAATAACACCAATAATAATATTAAATATTTTATCAAATACTCCCTCCGTCCCACAAGACATTGCATACTTTCTATTTTGGTCCGTCCCACAAAAAGTTTACATATCCAAAAGTGAAAACTATTTATTAAACTCCACTCTCACAACACACATATAATATTCATAAAAATGTACATTTTATACCTTTTTCTTAAACCCCGTGCCCAAAAGACACCGCAATGTCTTCTGGGACGGAGGGAGTAACAAATAACATTGTTAATATCTACATCAACTCACTAAGAAAACAATAATAAAACCATAAAGTAATTCAAAAATCAATACATAAATCATAAATATTCCTTCCAATTTTCTTCAACTACTTATACAGAAAAATAAAACCACAAAAAGAAATATTATTTCATATTTTCTTTAACTTACCACCTTTTTGTGGCTACTAACGATGTTCCATTAGAGCATCTATATATTAATTAATAATAAAAAATGATAAATTATATCTTATAAATTAATATCTTAATTATATATTATAGTTTATACTCTATATATAATTAAATAGGTTGACATGTTGGGCTTAAAAGACCTTCAAAAAAATCTCAGACCTATTTAACTAAGTAGGCTTTTGAAAAAGAAGACGGGTAGTCTAGCTTATTTCCACCCCTAATACGCATATAGGTTGGGTGGCTATTTTTAGAGCACTCAAAACTATATTTAAATGAGGAGCTCAGCTTTCAAACTTCTTCTCGATGATTATTATTCTATTATTTTTTATTCATAAAATATTACTCCCTTCATCCCTCTATCCCTCTATATGTTGTTTGTTACTTTTGGGCACACGAATTAAGGTAAAAATGAAAAAGTATAAGTGATGTGAAGGAAAAAGTAAAAAAATATAAGTGATGTGATGGAGAAAAGTAAAAAAGTAATGAAAATAATAATAAAGTAGTGAATAGTAATTTTTAAAGAAGATAAAAAAAAGGAGCAACTTGGGAGGGAGTATTTATTAGGGGTGGAGGAAATACAGAAAATATCGATATACCGCATTTATCGTACCGAAAAATATCGAATTTATTGAAATTTTCGGTACGGTATGATACCATACAGAAATTCTCGGTATGATAATGATAAATAACTATTAATATTTCGGTATACCAACTTGGACTTCAATTCAAAATATTAATTATATGGTGATTACAGCTCACTTTTTGGATAGTGAGTGAAAATTGCATAAAAGGATCATAAATTTTACCAAAATTGATAGTCATGCTGGAGAAGAAATTGGTAAGCTGGTAGAGATTTGTTTGAAAGGGTGGGGGATAGAAAAAGTTTTTTCAATAGTAGTCGATAATGCTTCTTCTAATAATACTGCTATTGATTACTTGAAGAAAAGAATGAGAAGTGAAAACATGTTGATGTTTGATGAGAAATACTTGCACTTGAGGTGTTCATGCCATATACTTAACTTAATTGTTAAGGATGGTTTGAAAGAGCTTAGTGCATCTATTAAATTCATAAGCAATGCAGTTAATTTTCTTCATTCATCCCCTGCAAGATTGAATAAATTTAGGGAGTTTGCTGTGCTTACCAAGTTTCCTAGCACATCAAATGTGTCTATGGACGTCAGGACTAGATGGAATTCAACATATAAAATGCTTGATATTGCACTGAAGTACAGAAGGGTGTTTGAAAGGATGGCTGAAGAATGGGTACCTTACTCGAACTATTTTCGTGAAAAGAATGAGAAGGGCAAATAGAGGAAAGGGCCTCCAAGTAGGGAGGATTGGGAGAATGCAAACGCTTTTATACACTTTTTGAAGAGGTTTTATGATGCCACTTTAGAGCTAAGTGCATCAAAAACTCTGACTTCTCAGTTGATGTATCAAACAATGATTGCGTTACAACTTGAGATTGATAAAAAGAGCGTTGATCATTCCGATCCAATTCTTCAAAAGGTTGCAAGTGCAATGAAGGTTAAATTTGATAAGTACTGGGGGAGTTGGGAGAGTATGAATCCTTTGATTTTTATTGCCAATGTTTTGGACCCCAAGAAACAAACTTCAAGTGGTCAAAGTCAGCATAAAAAAATTGGGAGGTAATTCTGAGAAGATCCAAGAAGTCATTGATACTACCAAGAAAAATTTGGTAACTTTGTGGACAGAGTATAAGGGGATGAGTGATACTTTGATTGTTGTGAGACGAAGTGAGGATATGGACTGTGATGATAGAGATGGTACTAGTGGCGGTGGTGGTGGTCTCTATGATGAATTGTTCGAAGATGTGGATGCACAAAATGAAGAAGAACAACTTCAAGAGATATCTAATGAGGTGGATAAGTATCTAGCTGAAGAGATTGAGAAACGTTCTAATCCATCTTTCAATCTTTTGGAGTGGTGGAAGGGAAGTGAAACTAGGTACCCAATTCTTTCAATTATTGCCAAAGATATTTTTGCAATTCCAAGTTCAACTGTAGCTAGCGAGTCCGCTTTTAGCTTGGGAAAAAGGGTTGTGGATCCTTTTAGGAGTAGTTTGAGTCCTAAAATGGTAGAAGCATTGGTGTGCACTAGTGCTTGGCTAAGAGCAGATGCGATGAACTTTTATAAGGATCCAACCAATGATGACCTTGAACTATACAAGGAAATGGAAGAAATTGAAAAGGGTAAGATTTTTTTTAATATTTAATTGAGTTTAAATTGTAAAATTATTTTTATTTGTTAATTTAACATGTAGTCTATTAATAACTTTTAATTTCTCATTTGCAGCTCCAAAAGTTGTTCAAGATTTTTCTCTCACTCTCACCTCGTCCACAGAGAACGCACTTCCCTAACAAATATTGAAAGATATTCTAATAATTTATCTTTTGATTAAATTCTCATTTCTCAAAGGATGACTTAATTATCATTTAATTGTTTAAATTCATGTGTTTTGTAGGTTTTTTGAAAATTTGGACATCAAAGGTGATGAAAAGATCCAAGAAGTCAGTGGATTGTATTATCTTCAATCATGATTTGCATCATTTTAGTGTTGAAACAAATTGTGTTTCTTTTAATGTGTGTTGTGTTGAACTTTTGAGTTTTATTTTGTTGTGTTGAATTGTTGGATTTTATTTTATTGTGTTGGACTTGTCTTGAATCTTATTTTGTTGTGTTGGAATGTTGAAAATTATGTTTTGTGTTGGATTGATGAATGCTTGAATTTAATTTTGTGGTAATTTTTTTTTATAAAAATACAGGTTTTTTAATAATAATTTCGGTACGGTATGGTATGCCGGTATACCGAAATTTTCGGTATGACAACGGTATACCGAAATTTTCGATATGACATTTTTCGGTTTCGAAATTTCGGTATATCGAAATTTTCGGTACGATAACAATATGATATTTTTCGATATCAAAAATTTCGGTACGGTAACGGTATGACGAAAAATATTTCGGTATGCCGTACCGTACACCCCTAGTATTTATTATATATTAATCAGAATAACAATATAGCCACATAAATCAAACACACGATGCCCGATAAATCAGTAAGTACAAATGACGCTAATAGATGTGAATTTCTTCCCTAATATCTACATATACATTCAGCACCAGAAAACATTTCATACATTCATACTGTAGTCTTATTTTTCCAGAAAGCTCTTCAATACATTAATCCCATACACAAACAATCACCATTATCACTCAACAAAGAAGTGGGAGAAGCAGAGTTGTTGGGCAGTAACACAGCCACCGAACTTGCTCTGTTTGTGGAAGTCCGCCACACACCTGGAATGTTGGGAGCCATTATAAAGGGAACCAGACTAGTACCTACTTCCCTCTTTTCATTTTATTGACCTTTTCAATTCCTGAAATAATTATGATTCCCCATTAAAAATGGTGGACAAGGAAGGTAATAAAGAATGAGAGGAAAAGAGCAACAAATTGGGAACTAACCTTCCCTTGTGCTAAGTAATGCTGCTCTGACTGACTAAGTTAACCGGATCCCCAACCACTCCAGTCAGCATCTCCGGCGTCCTTTGTGTTACTGGATTCACCCCCTCGCACTGCCGAGGTCGACGTCTCATTTAGCAATCAGCACCTCTAGGCAAGGTCCGATCTGTTACAGCCATCAATTTTTGAGGTTGAGCGCAGCCGTATGGTGATCGAGGACACACTTTGCCCCATTCTTCGTGCTCACGCCACTACCCGCTTCCTGCTCACCGTCGTTTGCCACCAAATTGACTGGGGAAGTTTGGGGATTTCGAAGAAGGAGATGCCCTAAATTTCTAAAAACATAAGTGGGCTTTTTAAATGTGTGGGCCTATTTTCTAAATGCCTTTAATCGGGTTTATTCCATTTAACGATTGGTTGCCTATTATATTCAAAGCTGATGGACCAAATTTTGAAAAACAAAAACAAAACTGATGGGCCATGTTTTAAAAATAATTTTTGAGCCAAAGTTTTTAAAATAAATTGACAACTTTTGTAAAAGATTCATCTTTCATAGTCTACATAGTAGCAGCGGAGTTGTTTCTATTTCGATCGTTAATTTATTTATTATTTAAACGGCCCCTAACGCCACTATTTCTGATGGTGAATCAGACTTTCGAGGCCACCATAATAACTTAAAGAACTTGTCCGTATTTTGATCGTTAATTTATTTATTATTTAAACGGCCCTAACACCACTATTTCTGATGGTGAATCAGACGTTCGAGGCCACCATAATAACTCAAAGAATTTTCGGACAAGGCTTATTGCCTACTCGGATGAGTTATTCCCCAACAAATTTTCTTTTTAAATATATTTTATTTCGTAAATTATCAAACATATTAAAAAGTGGGTGTATATAGTATTATCTTGAATTATTCAAAAAAACAAAACAAAATAAATAAATTGAGTGACAAATCTCAGAGTTTTAATCGTCATTTGAGAAATAATTTCTAAGTGATTTTCACATTGTTCATCCACGGGTACAAATAAGACTCGTACAAAGAGACTTACATCAGAATACGAGCACAAATAATAAGTCTTGCATTAAGAGACACAATCGTCAAACACGATTTCGGTAACTCGCACTAATAATACAATTCTCAAATCACTAAGCGACGATCAAGACTGCATAATTATTCAAAAAAACAATCTCTTGTATGAGAACACGTTTGCGAAATTCCAAGAGGCATATAAATATATTTTTAGAAATGATAAAAACTTCCTCATCTAAAGAAGCACAAAGTATCTCAGTCTGTTCTTAGCTTAACAAGCTTAAGGGGCCCAAATACCCGTTGGATAAGAACACTTTAATCTTGTGCAAGCAAATAGGGTCATCCACTTGCAAGATGGCCAAACACACCTTTGGCAAGGCAAAATTCACCCGAGCTAATTTCTTCGACGAGCTAATTATCTTGCAAGAGGACTTAACAAGAGGTGCGAGTAAAAAAAAATCTCATGACGAGCTAATCATCTCTTTATATGGGCAAAAATCACCTGAACTAAGTTATTCGGCAAGCTAATTATCTTACAAACAGGACTTAGCAAGAAGTACGAATAAAAAAGGCCCCATGACGAAATAATCATCTCTCTGTATATGCAAAAGTTATTCAAGTTAAGTTCCTTGGCGAGCTAATTACCTTGCAACAAGAGGTGTGTACAAACTAAGTCTCTTGACAAACTAATTATCTCTCTTACGAGTAAATTTAGAGTAAAAATGTTAACATACAAAGTCTAACAAATTGAAATGTGGACAATATATAAACCTCGCTCCCTAAAAATATATAATTTTTTAAAACACTAGTGCTCAAGAAATACAACCTCTAACTGAGAGACAATTATACAAGCTTTAACTCATGCCTTAATAGACATGATTATTCCGCCTTTTCATGTGATACTTCTTAAAAGATATGATTATTCCGCCTTCTCAGGCGATGCACCTTAACAAGCATGATTATTTTACCTTCTTAGGCGATGCACCTTAACAGACATGATTATTTCATCTTCTCAGACGATGCATCTTAAAAGATATAATTATTCTGCCTTCTTAGGTGATGTGCTTTAATAAACATAATTATTACGTCTTCTTAGGCGATGCGCCTTAACATGTATGATTATTCATTCTTCTCAGGCAATGCATCTTAAAAGGCATGATTATTTCATCTTCTCAGGCGATACATCTTAACAGACAAGATTATTCTGTCTTCTCAGGCGATGTGCCTTAAATGACATGATTATTCCGCCTTCTCAGGCGATGCGTCTTAACTGGAATGATTATTATGTCTTCTCAGGAGATGCACCTTAACAGGCATGATTATTCCATCTTTTCAGGCGATGAGTCTTAATAAACATGATTATTTTGCCTTATCAGGTGATATGCCTTAACAAGCATGATTTTTCCGTCTTCTTAGGTGATGTGCCTTAATAGGCATGATTATTCTCCCTTCTTAGGCGATGGGCCTAAAAAAATATGATTATTCGGCTTTCGCAGGAAATGTGCCTTAACATGCATGATTATTCCGTCTTCTCAGACGATCCGCCTTAAAAGGCATGATTATTTTACCTTCTCAGGCGATGCGCCTTAACAACCATGCTTATTCTGTCTTCTCAAGCGATATACCATAATAGACATGATTATTCCACCATTTGAAGCGTTGTGCCTTAACAGGCTTGATTATTCTGCCTTCTCAGGTAATGCGCCTTAAAAGACATTATTGTTCCGTCTTCTCATGTGATGTGGCTTAACAGGAATGATTATTTCGCCTTCTCATGTGATATGCCTTAACTGACCTAATTTTTTTAGCTTCTCAGGCGATGTGCCTTAATAGGCATGATTTTCCCGTCTTCTTAGGCGATGTGCCTTAACAGACATGATTATTTCGCGCTCTCAGGCGATGCGCCTAAAATGAAATGATTATTCCGTCTTCCCAAGCAATGTGCCTTAACAGACATGATTATTCCGCTTTCTCAGATGATGCGCCTTAAAAGGCATGATTCTCCTGTCTTTTCAGGCAATGCGCCTTAATGGGCATGACTATTCCGTCTTCACATGCAATGAGTCTTCTAAAGACATGATTCATTCCGCCTTCTCGGAGATGCACCTTAATGGAACTATCAAAGATCTATTAACATATCGAAGTCCTACTAGCCAGACTGATAGAAAATGAAGTTATGGAGGAGAGCATCGTTTTAAGATCAAACTCCTACTGAAGTCAAAGCGCGATCATAAGAGCTATTATTGTGACCAAAATTATATAATTTTGGACCTCCAAACCAAGGTCTACCAAAATCTGGATTTATCTCCAAATTGGTCGAATTCCTCTAATGTAATAGTGCATGTCTTTTATAGTTAATCACTTAATTGTAATAGACCCAATTATATGAGCAATTAGGTCTTTTCTTGCTTTTGTGGTCTGCCCACATAAGCTAGGGGACTCTCTTTGGAGCACTGAAAGTCATATTCAAGGGAGAGGCTCTCAAGCTTCTCCTCTATTGTCATTGTTCTATTATTCTTTATTCGTATAATATATTTGTTATCTATGTATCGGAATACTACTATAGCCACATGAATCAACCCACGAAGCACGATAAATCAGTAACAATAGGACAAATTTAATACAACAAATGGAATATCAGGGCACCTGAAGTTATTCCGTACAGAAGAGAACTTTTTCAGTGGACATTCTTGAAAAAGTGTCGTTAGACTAAGATGACATTCTCTCTGGGCAACCAATGAGAGAGTGGCACATACTGCAAATACCTGACAAAGCTGACATCTCTAAGTGTGAAAATGTCTACTCCTAAACAAATCAAGTCTACAAGCTAGTTGCGAACAATTTTCTGTGTGCATTAAATAAAAATTCCATAATTAAGGCAATTAAGTAACCACAGCATTAAAGGAGCAATTGCTGCATAAAAATAGAATAGTTGAATACTTTCTCTACCATGGAAAGTTTTACAAATTACTCTATAGATACAAAAATATTTGAAGAGATTAGGTTATGAGAAATACAAGCAAGCAATAAATCTAACAAGAATCCAAGTCTTATAGTAATGAAGAAGCATTCAAAATCACACTAGTTTCTCAAGCGTTTTCTACATAGTGGAGTTCGTTGCTGTTCAAGTGAGTTATAAGAAAATATCTTAAGTTTACAAGATATAACTCAAACCCCTTATCTTATTCTTCGTTGTAAGAGTTATCTCACCTAGTTGGAAAACACCTACTCAAAATCAAAACCCAAGGTTTAGGTTGAGAGTGATTTAGTCAGTCTGAAATATGTGAAAACTTGGACTTGTGGTTATCTTCGTGATCAAGTTTACCATGATCAGATAACTCTTGATCAATTGTATTTTGCACTAAAAAAACAAGAAACTTCAGTTGAAAAAATTCTCCTGTTTGATCAAGACAATGGACATAGGAATTTATCTTAACCACTTAAATTTTTTTATGTGTTTTTTACTTGTTTTTTTTTCATTTTCTGTTGTGTTATTTTCAAAACTATTAATCTTGGCCCTTCGCTTGCGCACTAAAAAGTTGAGTTAGATAGGTATCCTACTAACATGCTGGTAAGCTATTAGTACGTGTATTATTTATCTCAAACTAAATCAGTAATCTCTCGTGAGATCTTCTCAGGCTACCTTGAGAAATCTGTTGACATGTTGTTTGTTGAGAACAAGTCTATTTTCGAAAATAATTTTTACATGTTATTCTTTCTCCTCCATACACTAGTTTATACTCGTCTCATGATCAACACGTGATAATGTGGATTTTGATGGATATTACAACATTTGCCGTAAGAAGTGTGACAGTTTTGATGGGAAATTATAAATTTTAGTCATGTAACAATTTTGATGGGAAATTATAAAATTTATCCGGTAAATGGTTGCAATTGTAAAAATGTTGAAGGCAAGTTCAATTACAGCCTTATTCTTGAAAGAGTTCAAAGGAAATCTATTGCAAACCTGATAGAAAACTTAAGTCCTGGTTTTTTTTCTTAATTAAGAATTAGATTTTTTTTCTTGTTAATTGTTATATACATATATAATTTATTTATTTAGTGTCCACGTTCAGAAGTTAATCGATATATATGTTTTGAGTAAGTTTCTTGTGCACCAGGTGCACCGTGCAATTCAAGTGTATTATTAAAAAGTTATATATTATTTATTACTGAAAAGTTGTACAAATTATTACTGAAAAGTTACACCATTAAAGAATAAAGATACACTTTTTAATAGTAACATGTGTGACTTTTCAATAATATTTATGTAACTTTTTAAAAATGAATTTGAGTTACACGATGCACCTGGTGTATATAAAACAAAGGCATATATTTTTGTATACTTGCAATTTAATATATTATTTCTATTCCAGTCTATTTTTTTCTGATTTAATAAATATTATATATCACACATGCTTAATAAATACAAAACAAGATAACATAAAATTATCTTCTGCATGGGAATGTGACCGGTATATCATGAAGAAACATAGGAGTATATAAAGAAGAATAAAAAGATAAACTTGTAATGAATTTTTATATTTATTTTTTAATGACAAAGGTCCTTTAAATGTGACAGTATATCATGAAGAAACATAGTATATATATAAAGATAGAAAAAAAAATTTAAACTGGAAAAGAATATTTATAATTATTAAAACAAGTTTAACGAAATCCATCATCCTGCAGGGATAGAAATACAAATTTGGGCCCTTTGTCTATTAGATACGGGCCAAATTATGTAAAGCTCTTTCTGGTGTGTGGCTGTATCTAGGGGTGAGCACTGTTTGGGAATAATCGAAAAATCGAACAGAACCGAACCGAAATAACAATTCGGTTCGGTTATTTTGGTATTCGGTTCGGTTTTGGTTTTAGATTTTCAGTTTTTTGGTATTCGGTTTCGGTTTTCGTGGCAAAAATGTCATAATACCGAAAACCGAACCGAAATAAAATATTATATATATATATATATATATATATTATATACTAAGATTAGATATAATATAATTATATATACTAATAGTAATTTAGTAATATATACTAATATTATATATTTTTAATTTTTATCCTATTCCTATGTGAAATCAAATGACGTTTCAAATTCTAAGTTGAATTGGTCTTCAAGATTTCAACTTCTCTCACTTCTAGCTTACAAGATACGATTCCTCTGGATTCAAAAGAAAAAAAAAACCCTAACTTTCCTACTAGGCTACTACAATCATCAATTCATCATCCGTCCAGCCACAATCGTCGTTCATCCGAACCATCATCCGCCGCCGTCCACCTAAGCCCACGATCGGCCACTAAGTCACCATCTCTTTTGAGTTATGTCGCGCACTCGAGTCCGCTACGGGAGTCGCCCATGATTTATTGATTTCTTTGAACCCCTCTGTTGAAACAGCCAAGGAGGTAATCTAATCTTCAATACTTTGGTTAATACATTTGTGTAGAATTTCGGATTTTATTGTTTTAAAAATATTTCGGTTATTTTGGTATAAAACCGAAACCGAACCGAAATTTTTGGTTTTTCACTTTGAGTAGTTTGGTTATTTCGGTTTTGGCTATTCGGTTCGGTTCGGTAACCGAACAGAGCCATGCTCACCCCTAGCTGTATCAACTTGGAAGCCACTCAATTTTTTATTTTTTTTAAGAAGCATAGTTATTATAAATTTATACAGGTTAAAGTCTTTAATCATTCATAAAAAAACTGCTCCAATTCAATTGTGAAAAAAAAAATTAGCAACCAAGAAAATGTGTCAACAATTTTTAAGGATCTTTCGGTGAAAAATCTACATCGAGATATTTTTCTCTACTTTCAACATATTTATCTTTAAAATTTCAACAACCAGACATCTGACACACTGCCAAATTTGAAAGAAACAACCATCTGCCTCCAACTAAATCACAGTAGAAATGAAAAACACAAAAATCATTAAAATTGTGTTTGGATTGAGGGTTTAAGGCTATGGATTTTAAATCCTTAACCTAAATCCACTATACCTATTTGTTTAAAATATTCAATTCTTAGTTTTAATTGTAGTTCAAATTGGAAGAATTTCAAATATTTAGCAAAAGCATGTCATTTGAAATCCATAAATTTTTAAATCCATTGATTTTCAAATGACTATATTCAAATGCAACCTAAAAAAAAAAAATACACATAGGCATAAAGAATCACACAACTAAAAACCTATAGGAGTGGAGAGACACATGAACTAGAAACCAAAATCATGAACCTAGAAATAAAAGTACAGTACAAAAAAAGGAATCAAAATACAAAAATTAAGAATTAAAAGAAACAATGATATAAAGGGTCAACCTACCTTTGGAGGAGATTGATCTGTTAAACCAAAAAAAATACAAAAAAAAACTCTTTATTATATTTAAAGACAAACAATACGAGGATTGTTGTGATGTGGTGACTAATAAAGACAGTGACGACATCAACAATAGACTGTGATGACGAGTTTTAGAGTTTTTTAGAAGAAAAACTCAAAGAGAGTGGAAGAGAAGGTTTAGTGAGAGAACTTTTGAGTCGGAGAAAAAATTTGGGCAAGACCAGAAGCCACTCAATTTGGAAGTACAATTATTTAGATCACAACCCCTATCAATTTTTTTATTTTTTTAAATAAGAATAATTACAAAACATGACCACTTTAAACAACATATTTGTCAAGAGAAACACCAAAAATTCCATGTTATAAATAAAATCACTTTATACAAATAAGATTAATTTTATAATCATTTTTGGGGCCATGTGCAGGAAAAAGTGATGTCTTCACATTTTTTTTCTTTAGTACACGTTTTTGTGATTGAATTTGAATTTTTTTCTTTAATTAATTATGAATTAATTCTATTTATTTTATATTTAAATTTTAAAATATAACTTTTTTAATTTTAAATACATTTGCTGTTTTGCACAATTATTTTAAAAAACTTGAATTTTGAATGTCAGCTTTATATATTTTTTTTTATGTTTTTTTAAGAATTCAATATTATTTATTTTTCATTATTTTCTAAGATATTACTTTTCAAAAAAATCATTAATTTATTAGGTCAAAATGCATTTTTTTCCTTTTTTTTATAGAATTAAAATTTTGATTTATTAAACATACTCACGTATGCATTTTTCAAATTCTGCATATACATAAATTCACTACACATATTCAAAAATTTATTTTCGAATAATAATAATAATAATATTGTATTTATGAATAACACACAAAAGGAATGCATATAAACTAAAAAATTTGCATAAATTTAAAAAAAAAATCAAATTACATTGAATTAACAAAAAAATTCTCATTCTAAGATATATTTTACAATAAAATTCCAAATCTGGAAAAACTAAAATCTGGAATCAAGACCCTGAAAAAAAAAAAAAGGAGAACAATCTAAAAAAACTAAAAATAAGAACCAATATTGAAGTAATTCACACGTGCATGCATATATGCAAACGTTCAGTTATGCATGCACTAATTTGTATAGTCAGATTAGTTATTTGAGTTAGTTAGTTTGTTGTAACAACTTTTTGGTTAGTTAGTCAGGATAGAAACAACTCAAGAGGTTAGCTCTTTGTTGATATGGCGAACTAACACTATCGACATGGGGCAATTACGCAAGGCTTAACAGGTCGCCAGGACCCACCAGGATCCTTGTAGATGCGGAGCTCGCCCACATGGAGGTAACCTACAAGCGGAGCTCGCCCAGAGCTCGCCTTTTATCCCTGGGAAGGTCTCGCCGAGCTCCATCATCACATAACGTTCGTGGACCACAAGGCACCAGAGCCCGCCCTGGAGCTCGCCCAAACCGCCTAGGCTCATCTCCGAAGCTCGCCGACGAGCTCGCCTATCAGTCGAATAGAACTCCGATGGTGTGCTCTTTTTCCCTCCGTCCGGTTTATCCACAAGGGTGGTTTACGGCGAGATTTTTAATGAGGCCCATCTAGTCTAAGGCATAGTAGTAGGATGAGGCATGATAAAGGGAGCAGTGTGAGAGACCAAGACGAGGGTAAGGAACCCTCGTCAACACCGGAAGCCACATAGGCTCGTAAGGTGCCGTCTCACACTCGCACGCCTATAAATAAGACCTCTCTTGTACTATTCACACAATGCTCACAATTCTGAAAATCAATACTACTACTCTTGCAATATTTCTCTCTCTAAACTCTCCACTCTCCCTCCTCATATTTTACATCCAAGAACACAAATTCTTGGATTATTGTTTGATAGGATTAACATGATATAAAGCCACATAAACAAACGTTGTTAATAAATTCTATCAACACTCTTCACACTATAAAAGCATCAGTGTACCACTTAAATCATTTGAGTTGAAAATATAGTTTTAAACATGGTATCTATAGTTGGTTCCGATGGTTGAGTATTCTGATTTGTTCACATCTTCTTCGTTCCTTTGAATCTTCATCCCTTTTATTTGAATCTTCATCTAATTTCATCCGATTCTGCAAATCTTCATCTATTTTCTCAACTATGGAATATTAACCAAATTCGATTCAATCTGTTCCTAATCCTCTATCCAGTACAAACAATCAATCTGCTCCTACCTTTATCAGACTTTCATTGCGACTTGATCGCACCAATTATCCACACTGGAGATTGCAGGTTTTGGTAACTGTCAAAAGGCCATGGATATGAGGACATTCTGCTGTGTTCCTCTGCTCCCGATCCAAGTGTTCTCACTGAAGGATCTTTTAGTGCTGCATCTGAATATGCAATTTGGATCCGTCGTGTTCAATTTTTGCTCAACTGGCTTCTCAGCTCATTTTCTGAAGGAATGCTCGGTCATGTAAGCCGTTGTGTTCATTCCTTTCAAGTCTGGAAGGTGCTTGATGATTTGTTCCAGATACAATCGAAGGCTAGGGTCATAACTCTACGTTTTCAACTTCAAACACTTAAGAAAGCCTCACTCTCTGTCACTGTTTTCAGAACCGGATCGAACCGGCCGGTTCAACCAGTTGAACCGGGAACCGGTCCGATTACACCCAAAAAACCGTTTGTACAATTGAACCTGTCAAACCCGGTCAAAACCGCTCTAAACCGGTCAGAACCGCTAAAAACCGGTCAGAACCGATCGAACCGGCTATATTTTTGAAAATATATTAATATTTATTTTTTTTACTTATTTTTATTTGTCTTCTTAATCTTAACCAAACCAAAACTCAAAACCTTAATTTCCATAAAAAAATATTCTTAACTGACTCTATTGTATCTTTTGTATTTTGTGGTGTTATTTTACGACTCCATTGTATTTATTTAATTTTATAAGTGAATATTTATTTTATTTAACATATAAAATATTAAAAAATAAGCATAGATTATTTTAACGGTTGAACAGCCGATCCAACCGGTTGGACCGGTTGAACCGTGAACCGGTGTCTTATCCGGTTTGATCACCGGTCCTGTTATGAAATCACTGCTCTCTGCCAAGGGTGTAAATGAAGCTTAGCGGTCGTCGGGCGGTCGAGTACGGACAAGCGCCAAGGAGGCCTAGGTGGGGCCAAGATTTTTTATTTTTTAAATTTTTTCTAAACATATATTAATAAAAATGTACATTATACAATAAATTATAAATTTAAAACATAATTAATACCCAAATGCATTTTTCACAAAACACAACAAGTCAATAAAATGCTAAAAACTATCACAAAATGACATTGTTCAACTTCTAAATGAATACTAAAATAACAAAATATATCGTACGGAAAAATTAATAAGTAGTTCAACTAAAAGGAACATCTAAAGACAATTGTTGTTCAACTTTCTCACGAAGTCACGATCTGTTTCTTTTTTTCTTTTTCTTTTTTTGAATTTTCTCTTTCCTTTTCTTTTAGTTTATTTAAGCTTTTAAGTTTTAATTAATTTATTTTATTTAATATTTATTTACTCACATAATTACATTTGTCTTTAACTTTAATTTTTTTTAATAAACCTCCGCCTACTCCTCCTCTGTGGCCGCCATTTCCGCCTAGGCGGGGCCTAATACCCTGACCGTTTTTCTCTGCTGATTTGGACTAGGTGTCGGCCGCTGGGGGTGACCAAGCGCCTAGGCGGGTGCCATTTGCATCCTTGCTCTCTGTTGACGAATACTTTCTTCAGATGCGTGCTATTGCAGATGGTTTAGGTGTTGCTGGTCACATTATCAATGATGATGATCTTGTTCTTTATATACTCAGTGGTCTTGGATCAGATTATGATGCGGTTGTTGTAAATCTAACCACTCGAAGAGAATTTATGTGGCACCCGGTCCCGTTTAATATATATTTTACCCTTCCTAAGAATTTTATTTATATTTTATTTGGTTTCTATTTCCTTAAATTTTATTATTGCCTCTTATGTGTTACTATGTGATTTAAATTAATACCCTGTTGTAAATAATTATGTGGAAAAAATATGTATTAATATAGATAATTTATTGTTTAGAAATTATTAATAAAATAGGAAGTATGACTAGACGAGTATACTATTATCACGCGAAGGACAAGGGAGTGAGTCGGCCGGAAATAATACTAGCACAGTCCAATAATAATAATAATAATAATAATAATAATAATAATAATAATAGTAATAACAATATTTATATATAAAAAAACAACAAAATATAGTCAAACGAAGCATTTAAAACAAATGTGAAAAAATTTATGTTTACGAAATATTTATTTCAATGTATAAATATGGTGTTTAAAATAGCCGATATTTATGATATTTTTCGTATCTTTAAAATACGACCCCTTTATGATTAAATAATACGGTTTATATCAAATACGTGTAGTAAATACAAGTGGTAAATAAAATATTGTACGAAAAGTAAAAATATCTAAAAATTTAATAATTAAAAATTCTTACTTGGCCAATGTTATTCCTCACGTTTTCTATTAATGCCCGCACAATAACCTTAACTTCCAATCCACAATCTACTTCCTCTCAAAGGTCTCTCTCCCCACTCCCTCTATAGATACAACTATGCACCTCCTAATTCCTGCAGAAACTAGTCTCACCTCTTACTCGATCTCTTTTCTTTCGCTCTTATAATCCAAAGAACCTCACTCCATCATCCTATAGTAACCAACAATCTGTTGTTAACAAAGAATTTTTAGTCACGACAATGAACTAAGGAGAAAAAACTACAAAGGTAACACCTACAAATGTTCTATGTACTTATATACCTCGAATTTTAGATCTTTTCTCATGTTTCGATGCTCGGAAAATTATGAAACTTTTTCTGTGACTTCTTGTATTACTTAACTACGTTCTGTCCAAATTTGGTGGTGTTTTGAATTAGTATTACGGAGTTATGAATTTTTGAAGTCATGGTAGTTTTTCCCGACTGGACCTGTGTTGAGTGCTCTTCTTTAATTCCTTTTTATAGTTCTAGCCGTAGGAAAAATATGAAAGTTTTACTACATGACAAATTGATGATGGGATATAACATATCCTAATTTCAGGGCCATCGGAGATGATATAAAGGAGAAATAAAATCATAAAGTTGACTCATGTAAATTTGGATCAAACTGTGACATCTGTATATGAGGACCCAATTTCTATGTTTTAAACAACTCATAAAATTATGAAATTTTGTGTGTTCATCCTCCAGTGAGATTTATAAAACATATCCAAAAATTGTGATGATCCGACTTAAAACGAAAGAGATGTGAATTTTCTAAATTGAGGTGTCCTAAATAGAGTGGACTTAGGAGCAGCTACTTTCAGCTATCGTTTTCATTTTTACGGCCCTGATAAAATCTTGATATTTTTACTGAGTGATATATTAATGATGAACTACAACCTGTGTAATTTTGGTGATCATCAGACTTAGGAATAGAGAGAAATAATTTTCTGAAAATGATGTGTTCAGCTTCAAACGATTTCGGTGATGCCTAGATTAATTGGCTTGGTTCCTATATTTCTAGCGACCAGAAATTTATGAAATTTTGTGTGGATGTTCTAATTGAAGTATAATATATTCTTACAAAGTTTTATGATTTTTAGAGTTGATCTTGAGGAGATACCGAGTTTTGAAAAAACATGTGTCCAGATTGGACCTTTGTCAATATTTTGCTTGAGTTATCATGTTGAATGAATCCTTTTCTGTGAAGTAAAACTTTTATCATGATCTACACTTGTTAAAGAGCCACCATGTTCAATTTTATAATTTTTAGAACTTTATAAGTATTTTTAATTCAATTTTGTTTAGACTAAGAAGCAATGGTGTAGCTGAAAACATGCGGAAAGAATTTAGGGGTAAAATTTCATAAGGTCCAAACTAGCTACTTTGAACACGTATATCTCTTACCTCGTCTGTTAATAAAATAAAATAAAAATATGCTGATAACCTTGAGCTGGAGTAGTATAAGTCTGCGAAATTTGACACTCATAGGATCCATATCTTAGGAGAAATAAATGTTTGAAGATGGAATAAAATGCAAGGAAACATTGTCCCATATCTTAGTATTCTTTTTTTCATATTCTATTTAAAAATGGACCATTTATCGTGAATTACAAAAAGAATAATCCGATCGACAATCACAAAATCATTGTTGTGTACCAAAAAAATCAAATGCATCCATAATTACTTTTTTTTTTTTTGACAACTCCATAATTACTTAATTAGATGAGGTCGGCAAAAAGAATCATGAACTACCCCACTTTGCCCAATAAACTCACCATCATCAAATTATAATTTATCTTTCACTTTATAATGCTATCATGACTAATTTAAAATTTCATCATCATTCTGTCATTTCACTTTACATTGTCACGCTTACATTTTTAAGGTATAATTGGACCCTACCCAAGTTAGCACCCTATAATTTCAATCGCTTCATCTTTAATTTCTTGATTAATTAGTTTCTAACTTTTAATTACGTATCAAATAAATTTATGATTATGTGAAAAGAAATATGTCCATCCTAATATTTAAATTAATTTAAATATAATTAATTTTTTGAATTAATATGTATCTTGAAGGCAATAATATTATTACGTATTAATATTAAGAGTCTTTAGTATAAGATGTCAAATATGTGATTAAATTTATTTACGAGACTTTAATTGACACATTTTATTTTTCATGTTTTAAATTAATGATGTTTAGTACAATTATATCTTTCACGACCTAATTTGACAAACGTCCATATTTAATCTACATTGAGTGGTTGTGTAGCAATTTCCCAAAGGCTGATTTTACCTAATCTCATCAATTTGGGTTGTGTTACAAATTAGTATGAATTTTCTATAGTATTAATAATACAATTTTAATTTTTTATTGAAAGAAAATCCAATTTTAAGATATTGTTATTGTAGCATGTGTTGTTTCTTGAATTATGTACAACATTAATAGTTATGTTCACCTTCATTTACAACTAATTTTTGCATTTTGGAGTATCTTATTTTGCAAAATAGAGAATTCAGATATCTTCTTCGACAATAATGTTTATTTTTCCGTATATTTTCAATAAAGTTCGTAAGATAAAAGTATCTATCCGCCAAAAACATGCATGTTTTTTGCGGATAGATACTTTTATCTTGCGAACCAAATGAGTCCTTAATGTATTAACAAAATTGGGGATGTAAATTGGGTGGGTTCGAATCTGAACCCGCTCCGTTTGGGCCGAGTAAAAATCTAGTCAAACAGGCCACGGTGCTGGTTGAGACCCGTTTGACCTAAAACCCATCGGGTCTGGGACGGGTCCTGGTATTAGATGGACCCACCCCGGACCCGTCCCGCATATAATATATATATATATATATAATTACATGAATACGATATATTATATATGTATAATTAAATGTATAAAAACTAGACTATTAATTAACATATTCATTAAAATATTTGATTATATATGCTCATATATACATCACGAACATAAGTTGTACAATGGTTCATTAATTGATTTTATCATTTTAATTTTTACTGAACAATATATGTATGATCTTAAATATTTAGATTTAATATGTTGAAACTTGAAATAGACTATTTCGTGTATTTATTATTGTTTAAATCATTTAAATGCATATCGATGTTATATTTTAAAATTTAAGATATTTTTTGTAATATATTTAATATGTATAATAAAAATATGTGGGTCGGGGCGGGTAAACCCGCCGAGTTAGCGGGACGGGGTGGGGCGGGTCCTGGGACAGGCTAAACCCGTCCCAAACCCGCCCCATTGCCATCCCTAAACAAAATTGGATATTCCCATAATCTATTATTAAATTGAAAAATTATTTAATCCAATTCAATTAAATGAGTGTCAAATAATTTTTTATTTAATTATGAAATAAATTGTAAACCATACCAAAAAAAAAAAAACGACACATGCGAAATACAAGATTACAAATGCCAAGTGAGAGAAACAAGATAAGGAATGTCATGTAAAGCGATTCTTCATAAATGAAGAACTAATGTTCAATTCTTCATTCCAAATGTAAAACAGAAAGAGTATTAATTATTCATATAATAAAATATTGGTTTTTTAAATGATATTAATTATTTTATTAATAGTATATAATATTAGTTGTAAAATTAATATTACATTAAAATAGATTTATATAAAATCAACTCTTGTTTTTTCAGATTCTCTTTTTCAAAGCATGGTTGGAGTTGTTTTTTTGTCCAATTTTTAATTTATCATTTTAAAACTGAGTATATATTTTTCAAAGTAAACTTTAAGTTTTTTTTTTTAAATTGTCTATTACATTACATATATAAGTATAAGTATCTTTTCTCAAACAGAAGTAGATTTCCCTAATTTATTAAAAATATAGTGGGTCCCACCTAGGGTTGCAATCGAATCGAATCGAAGCGAATATCACTGTATTCGATTCGGTATTCGGGAAATTATTCGAATATTCGTATTCGTATTCGAAATTTTTTCGAATAATAAGTTAAATTTGTATTCGATTCGAAATTGATATTCGAATTATTCGAAACTATTCGAGTATTCGATTCGATTTTTTCAAATATTATTATGTACAATATTATTTGATTCGATTCGAAAATATTCGATCCGATTCGTAATTATTCGCTTCGATTTGAATTATTCGATTCGAAATTATATTTTCAAATTTTAAACTATTCTATTCGAATTTTTATTTAAAAAAATATGTAAACTAATAACTTAAATAAAGTTGGGCATATTTAATAAAATTACTTAATAAATACGTAATAATAATATTCCAAATTCTCAATAAAACACCAATTTAAAAAGAATTCCATAATCCCCAAATTAAATTTTCATTCTACACGGCTTCCATCTTTAAAGAATCCAGTCCTAATTTCTGACTGCTACATTTACTCCTGTTCAACAAGATCTACAACAATTACTCGTACAGATCAGACGAGTAGCAACATTATTCACTGGAGTTAACGAAACTATATGCAATTTATCTGGATTGGGGCTCCCATTCCGGATCACCATAAAGAGGGGGGAATTTGACCCATTTCCCAGCAAAAGGCTAGAAAGAAATGCAACCAGGACCTAAAAAAAATTGCAACCCATCAATCAAATTTCAAAATGAAAAATTATACAATAGAGGAATTGGTTAAAACACAATGAGATAGAGGCAATAATCAGATCAAAGGGTGAAATACATACATATATATAAGGGGAAAGATACAGAAAGGAAAAGAAGGGGAGACCTTCGCATCGAGCATGACGGTACAAAGGATGTCGGTATTCTCCTGATGTTACTCATCAGATCCGTATAAAATATTGAAATCGGGCGACATTCATACCAGCACGCAGGATCTTCTGGACCATGGGAACAGATCGAGAAGCAGGGCCCAAAGTGCAGACATTCTTCGTCTTGGGGCGCCTATAAGCGGCGATGACACCCTTTTATCCACCGACGGCTAGGCGAGAGGCGGCGTGAACAAGGTGACAAGAAGAGGGACGGCGCGGTGAGGAGCTGTGCGGCGAGTGGCGGCGCAGAGGGACAGCACATCAACGCACGCTGCTGCTGCTCTTCTGTTAGGGTTTTATGTTAGTGTTCTCGCATCCTGCTCTAGTGCTCTCCTAATACAATATTTTACTTTTTTTTATTTGGTTTTTTATTGTATTTTTTGGGCCCTAATATTTTTTGGGCCATATTGTGGACCTCAAACTTAATACATTATAAATATTTGGGCCATATATTTTTATGATATTATATTTTATATATACAAATATAATAATACTATATGTAATAAATATTCAATCGAATATTTAATCGAATATTAGCGAATATCGAATCGAATATCATAATTTTTTATTTGTATTTGATTATTAATCGAATCGAATCGAATATTTTTATTCGAATTCGAATCACAAAATTACGAATACGAATATCAAAATTCGAATACGAATACCGAACCGAACCAAAATTATTTGATTCGTTTGCAACCCTAGTACTCCCACCTATAGTTGTCAAATAGGCCGGGCATAGTATTTTTTCGGTTCCGGCCCGACACATATTTTCAAGCTCATTCTGGTCCAAGATGGGCCATCGGGCCAAACCCCCTCGACTTTTTTCTTTTTAATTTTTAATATATCACAATTGCATTTGATTTCTATTTATCTTATTAATTGATAATTTTGTCACAAATAATACTCAAAATATCATAAAATTTTATTAAATTTGCCAAAAATAATCAATAGTTAGAACAAAACTCAAACTTCTATAAACATTAAAGAACAATAATTCCACAAACCTTAATAAATGTAAATTCAAAAAAATAAATTCAAACAATAATTTCCTAACAATCATTTATAAACTCAAAATTCATTAAAAAAAAAAAAACAACTAATTCAACATTTCTCTAATAAGATGTAATTATAATTCATATTAACAAATATAGAACTTCTAATTAAATAAAGTAACAGTATCAATATTTTGAATAAAGTTTTGACAATCTTATTCTTATCAAATTCATATTTTTAATAATACAAATTGATTAATTAATTGAGATAAAGTACTTATTGAAAATATTTATAAAAATATAAAATAAAAAAACTCTTAAAAATATAGAAAATATTCATAAAATAAGTATCATATAAAAAATATTTTAAAAAATTAAAAAATATATATCGCATCAGGCCGACCTATAAAATCGGACCAAAATTAAACCGGACTCAAGTAGCCCATCAGGTCAACCGGGCCGGGTTAAATAGGCTCAATTTTTTTCGAACTTATAATTTTGAGATATATCATATTCTTAAAATCGGACCTTTCGGACCCGTCCAACATGTGTCTCGTAGCACCTATTATATATTTATTATTACAATAAAAAGAATTAAATTAAAATGAATCCACCTGCCCCCATGTGTCTCCTAGCACTTCCCTTGACCTGACCCATACATAATTTTATAAAAATTTACCAACTATTAATTTGTCATGCATACAAGTTCTCATTATTAACACATGGAAAAATTATAAAATAATTCACAAAATTGACACTAATTATAAATTAATTTCATACAATTTTTTTTTTTTTTTTTGTAAAAATAAACATATTTTTTATAAATATTGTAAATCAATTTATAAATATAGCTATTTTTTATATCAATATATAAATCACCAAAAAAAATTTAGGTAATGAGAATAATTTTTTAAATGTATCATATCACACACCCACGCCGGTACGGCGTCTTGTGCCGGAGGGGATCCGGGTCCATATGAAACGTACTACCTCCATCACACTATAAATTGCTCATGTTGCTATCTTCGTCCGTTCCACTATATGTTGTTCATTACTTTTGTATTTTTTTTGCAAATTATTATTTATTTTTTTATTATTATTTTTAATACTTTTACAATATTTTAATTACTTTTTCACTTTTTTTCATCACATCACTTATATTTTTTTTTACTTTTTCTATCATATTATTTATACTTTTACCTTAATTCGTGTGCCAAAAAATATCGAGTAACTTATAATGGAATAGAGAAAGTACTTTGTACAAAAGTCTGCTCAAAAGTTGGATAAAGACTCAAAACTTGGATAAAACCATTGTGGCATTCCAGCCGCAGAAATATTTCACAAGTTGTGATCCAGGAAGACCCTGAATCACACATAAATCATTTACAGAGAAAAACATACATTAATGGAAACCACACGAAAACAACTGAAATGCTACTAAATGGATTTGGATACCTCCACAATTAATATAACACAGCCTAGCAACTAATACAATATTAATAATAAACAACAATTGTTCAATCATTCGAATAACAACAAGCATAAATCTCTTCAAGCATCAGAAACATTTTCAAGCTGGCACTGAATTCCCAGTTGTGGATGTCCACACGATGTCCTTAAGCGCAGGCCTCAGCTCTTTGCTGCAGAACTGGTTGTACTCCAGGGTGTCGCCGCTCGATTTCTTCACCTCCACCACCAGAAACGACGGCGCAACCGCGAAGATATCCGCCTCAATCCCCAGCTTCCCTTTTCTCCCACTCTCTAGCCCCTGCAGCCTCACGCACGAATCACTCTTCTTTATGCTGAAATTCTTCGTCTTTGCTACCTCTTCAAGCGTCGAAATCACACTGCTGGCGGGCTTCGTGGTGGCGAACCGGAGCTCTTCTTTCTCCTCCCTCTTCTTCTCCTCGAACAGCGGCGACAGATCGAACCCTTCTGATAATGAAATGATGTGGAAAGCATTCAGAATCTCTGTTTCCTTCCCCTTTCCGAATTTCAGCTCTTCTTGAACTGCATATTCTTGCTCTTCCTTCGTGCTCAAACTTCTCGACAAAGATTTTTTGAACCATGAGGAATCCATGATCTTCGCTATGCTTATCCTCGAGCTTGGATTTGGATCCAACATCTTCGTGATCAGTTTCCGCGACTCGGGCGAAAACCAGGGCGGGCACTTGAAGTCTCCTCTGTAAATCTTCCGATACATGGCAACAATGTTATCGTCTTGAAACGGCAAGTAACCTGCTAAGAGAACGTAGAGTATAACCCCGCAGGACCAAATATCGGCTTTCGATCCGTCGTAGCCCTTTTTTCCGATCACCTCCGGCGCAACATAAGCCGGAGTGCCGCACGTCGTGTGTAGCAAACCGTCTTGCCTGAGCTGATCGGAAAATGTACTCAGCCCGAAGTCCGTAACCTTGAGATTCCCGTGTTCGTCGAGGAGCAGATTTTCCGGCTTCAGATCACGGTGATAGACGCCGCGGCTGTGGCAAAAATCAATGGCGGAAATCAATTGCTGGAAGTAGTTCCGGGCAGCGTCCTCGCGCAGACGTCCCCTGGCGATTTTGGCGAAGAGCTCGCCGCCGCGGATGTACTCCATCGCGAAGTAGATCTTGGTCTTGCTCGCCATGACCTCGTGGAGCTCGACGATGTTGGGATGGTGCATCATCTTCATCACCGAGATCTCTCGCTTCACCTGCTCCATCATCCCCACTTTAATCACCTTCTCCTTCCCGACAACCTTCATCGCCACGCTCTTTCCGGTGGACAAATTCCGGGCATGGTATACCTTCGCAAACGTGCCGTGGCCCAAGATACGCCCCAACTCGTACTTCCCGTTGAGAGCACCGCATTTTTCATCCCTCGCAATCGTCATTTCTGAGAGGAAACTTGATGATTTGTGTAAAATTAATTCAGAAAATAGTAGTTGTAACTAATGTAGGCTAGGGTTTTCTAGTGGTGGTGGCTGCTTCACCCGTCTTCAACGTGTTTCCGGTGGCAGTTACGGCCGCTTGTGAGCCGTTTCTTCGGCCTTCCGCCGCTCAATTGTGGGTTAGAGACCGGAGATCTTATCATCTCTCTGCATTCCCTGGTACGAAAGCTCTTCAATTTTAAGAAGACGATGTAATTTTCAGTTTCTCACAGCAAATTAAAAGAGGGATTAAGAAAATTTTAGGGTTTGCAGCAAATAAAAATTGGGAACTGGAATGTCTGACCTTCATTCATCAATGCAGAAAGTGATGAGTTTATAGGGGATCTGAAGGGTATATTTGTCAATGTCTTTTTTGTGGTTGAGTATGAATCGAACGGCTGACAGTGACTACAGTAATAGCGTGTCGAGATCAGAGCGGGGTTGTAACTGATCATCTGGCAATATGTGAATTATTGACGACTCACGTGACCGGCACATGGGATGAGGGTTAACCTCTCTTTTCGTAAACCGCCTTTCTACTGTTCAATTTATCGTTTAATACCGGTGGGCGATTTGCCGCATTTGGTATATTCTTTGCATGTAATATGTGTGGCCCTTGCTCTATTAGTATGGGTGGTTAATTTACTTTTCTTTTTTCTTTGATGTGATATAAATGTGGCAATGTATATGTATTTCCTATATTATTTGATTGCAATTATCAAATTTTAAATTTATATTATTTGTATGTATCAGTTCTATTTTCACACACTTAAAAATAAAATATTTTATACACATAAAAATTAATAAAATATACATTTTTTATTTAATAATTTAATTTTACACTTAATATTTTTTTACTAATGTAAACCAATAATTTCAACACCTATAAATATATACATAAAAGACGAGAAAATGATATGATAAACATATTTTTTATTAAAAAGATGTGGGTTACAACTCTCGTGAATCCATTGATTCCTATCCCCAAGGATTTGTGGTACCGGAATCTCAACGACTTCTTCCGAATTGGACATATAATTTGATAGTAGGGAAATGATTTGACCTACAATTTAGTAGTAGGGAGTATTCCACCTAACATATTAACACTCTATTCCAAGTCTCTTATTATAAGATATCACTGATTTCAAGAGCAAGAAAGTGATCTCAAACCGGAGAACAAGGAAAAAATATTTACAAATCTTGGAGATATTTTTGCATATTTTATCTCCAGAATTTTAATTTACAAAATATATGACACTTTTAAATTTAATAAATTTCTAGTGCTTACATCTACATACCTATAGCATCTTCAAATATAAAAGTAATTTTAAATAAAAAAGCGGAATTGTTAAAAAGATAATTATAAATTTATAATGACACGAATTAAAATAATAAAATGATAAATTTAATAAATTCAATAAAATGACACGAATAATTCGATTTAATTCTATCCCTGCTTCAGTCGGTTGCTAGTTTTTTCTTTTCTTTTTTTTTTTTTTTTGATCGAACGGTTGCTAATTTGTTCTCTGAATGGAGAAGTTGGGGTTTGAGACCTGGAAGTGAGGGACCCACTAGAGATACAGAAGGGCCCCACAAGAAACTAAACAGATTCAGAGATTGGCCTTCACTAGATGTCGCCCACCCCCGTTGTCAATATCATGTTTCTTATCCTTGAATAATTACATTTTCTACAAATTTATTTATTCCCTTCCAGTATTTTCTACCATTAAATAATAAAAATAAAATTCAATTACTTTTCTATTATATTCTTAAATAACAGAAAGGAAAGTATTTGCCTAGTTTTCTTATTTTAGTTTCACCACTTTTTCACATTTATTATGTTTTTCATTATCAATGCTCTTTACCATTAATTACAATTCAATTACTTTTCTATTTTCTAAAAATAGCAAAAGAAAACATTTATCTTCAATTGTATCCAAAAAGATAAATTTTTTTCTCATATCTTAAATTTAAGATTTTAAAATCTCAAATAGCACATTCTTATCACTTTAGGTGTGTTTGCTTTAAAAAATAAAATAATTTATTCCTCCAAAATATATTATTTTTTATTTTAGATTGATATTTTACTTTATCCTTCAAAATAAACACGCACTGAGAATTATCTATATTGAATTATTTTTTTTAATATTATTTTATAAGTTACATTGATAAATTATCTTTATGGAGAGTAAATATTGATAACTTTCCAATTATATGTAGTGAGACTCTAATCATTTGAACTATACCACTTTGTGTATGTTGATAATTTGTTATTTTCATTTAAGGTATTGTGTAGTGTATATATTGTGTTAGAATTATCAGCTCACAATAGTTAATTATCATGTTTTTCAAGATTGTTTATCTGTCAAAATTAATGAGACCATTTAAGCGAGGATAACTTGAATGAGTGACCTGAGTTCGATTCCCTCTTGGAACGAATTATGAGGGAAATATAAAGTTGACTTGGAGATATTTTTGGGGTGTAAGGAGACTTAGTAAATTAACTAATATTTACCGATAAAAAAAAAAGGGACTTAGCTTAAATATCAGGCTTACAAATTCATACCAAACAATCTGACGATTTGATAATAAAACTATTTTTAGTTTAATCTTAGTCAACAAAAAATCCTCAACTAATATATTACTATTTCTCAATTTTTTTTTATAACTCCAACACTCTCCTTCAAATTAGTTTTGAATGAATTATACGGCAGCTTGATATAATAGTAAGAAATTGAAAGAATATAGCTGAACTATGGTTAATTCCTTAGTTTTTGAAAATCAAAGTCATATGAGAATCATTTCAAACACACACTATGACTTTAATTATCATTACTCACATCGAAAAGTCTCAAGCCAAACACTCCGTAAATTTTCTTTTAAAGAGACTATATATGAATTTACTTATGAATATTGGCTAGCTTTATAATATTTCACGACTAATTTTTTTCCTTAATCAGAATTGTTAAAAGTTAAAAACCCTCTAAATCAAATAAACAAAATTCATAAACTACGAAAGTTACTTTTTATTTTTCACGCCCATATTACAAAATTTGAAATGGGTGGATGTGCCGTTTTGGCGGGTGCGAAAGGATCATCTCGTAAAGAAAAGCCCACAGTATTTATTTTTTTATTGACATTATTTTTTGGAGGCTTAAGAAAACATAGTGGAACATATTCTTCTTTTTCTGCCAGCTGAGAACTGAAGTGCAGGCCAATAATTAAATCTCCCCATTCAATTCCACCTTATAAGTTTACATTTATTCAACAATTTTGCTGAAAATTATAAATTGATCATACTATTCGATTATATTGAAAAATTTATACAATTTCAATTGTTAAATAAAAACACCACGCACTATATCTTTTTCATGATACAACGATTTATAGCAACGATATAACACAATATCTTGTTTTTAACGAACTAAAATATTATTCTTAAAATCACAGGAGGGTGAACGAAAATAGCTGAGAATGAAGCTAATAACTGTGGCAGATTGCCGAAAAAGTACAACACATAAGGATACTATTTATAGTATTAAAAATGACTGTTGAAATGTGGCCATAAAGAGCCGTAAATGGTCTTGGCCGTAACCGGAAAAACGTCTGAATTAATTGCATTAATTCAGGTTTTTAAAATACGCCATGACTTTTCTTACAAGTTAAGGATGAGTTTATTTTTATATACTCACTTCCTCAACAACAATTTTCCAACGTGGGACAAATGTTTTAGCTTTTACATTCATTTGTTTATTTCCCTTCTTTCTCATTCTCATTTGTTACGATAAATTTAAAATCTCAATTTCTCATTCACCCAATATCGAAATTGGACGAGTAATATATTAAATCGAAACTTTTTTCGAGGAACACAAATTCCAACAATGTTAAAAGTAGACTTTATGCTAATATCATTATATATTCAATAATATTACTATAGTTATAATCTATCAGATGCAAAAATGTATATTCTTAGTCTTGGTCTACTTGCACAAGTATTTGATTTAGATATTTTATATTTCTTGCACTCTCTTAAACGTATTTTTTTAAATAATCAATTGATTATGCAACTAATATCACAAATGGAGTAATTGGATTAATGAATAAAAGTTATTTAGTATTAAACACTTTCCTTTTTCGTCCGTCCCACAATTGTTTTCACACCCTATAAATGAAAATTATTACTTTAATTTTATCCTCACAATCCAACTAATCTCATTATTTTAATAATATAACTTTACACAACACTCTACTTTTCTTAAAAGTTGTGTCATCCCAGGGGTGACCTGTGGGACGGAGGGAGTAATAAATTTAATATTGTGAAACAAATAAGTTCAACTGGGGGTCATACTCTTGATTGGTTTCCTCAGACACACTTCGAAATTGCTTTAATTATGTGATTTGTTTAATTGAATGATTGTACCAATAAATTAAAATGATGATTAGATTCCTAATTATTCAGTTTAATATATATATATTTCAATTTGTAAGCAGGTTCCCAATGTCCTTGGCTTGATGTGATTGCTTACTTCATAATAATTCATTTATTTATTCTACATGTCGCATTGTCGACCCAATATTTTAAACATCGACCCATTTGATTTGATTATTCATAAACAGTATACGTTTCAGAAAATGTTACATAAATTTTAATAATATTTGATATTCTTTTAATTAATATATAATTTAGGAGGTACATGATTATAATAATAGTAAAAAAAATACTCTCCCGTCCCACTATAACTTGCTCATTTTGTCATTTTCGTCCGTCCTACTATATGTTGTTAGCTTTTTTTTTTTTACTTTTTTAGAAAATTAATATTCACTTTTTTAGTATTATTTTCAAAACTTTTTACACTATTTTCATTACTTTATTACTTTTCTTTCTTACATCACATGTACTATATCAATATTTTTATACCTTTCTTAGAGCACTCCCAAGGGTTTGGTGGCAAATTTGCCACCAAATATACAATTTGCCACCAACAGTAAAATCATCTCCAATCATAAAACTCAAACCTTAACTCAATGGGAATATTCTTTTAGAATATTTTCACTTTAATAATATTTTATTTTTATTTTAGAATATTCTCACAATTTGCCACACAATTTATTTTTTATTTTATTATATATGTATAATTAATTTTATAATTTATTTTTCATATTTAAATCTTTAAAAATTAAATTAATAAAAATATATATTTAATAAGAAAAATTAATTAACAATGAATCAATAATTTAATCACAAAGTTCAATAACATAATACATCACATTACATATTAATATAGAAAAATTACAAATCTAATAAAACATAATGCAAATTTAAAAATATTACAATACAATACAAATAATATAAATTACATATTTGCTAAATTTAAATATAATATTTCTTTTTAGTTAGTTATCATTTTTAATTTTATTTAAATACAATAATTATATATATTTTAATATTTAATTTTTGAATCATATTATATTATAAATAAATTTAATATTAATATATATTACACTTACCTAAACAATATATAATACAATAAATATATAAATTATACAAATAAAATGATAAAAAAAAAGAAAAAAAAGGAAAATATTTGCGTTGTGAATAGTAGGTGGCAAATTTGCCACCTACTGTTGCAAAATGGTATTTTGAGTCAAAATTTGAGTCCCGTTGGATACAACATTTTCGGCAATTGTTGTTTGAGTCACAATTTGCGGTGCCCTTGGGACTGCTTTTAATATTATTATTAGTGTCCAAAAATTATGAGCAACTTATAAGATAACAGAAGGAGTATTTTTTTGAATTGGACAATTTAATATGAATAGAGTTAATTTTAGTTATATATAACTACGACGCGGACTTAGGTAAAGAATTGATATATGAATGAGTATCTAATTCATATCATCTAAAAACTCTCTAATTTGCAAATATGTAAGAAATTAATTTATTTATTTTAATATTCTAATTTTTTTTACAGTTTATCCGGTCAATTAATTAACTTATACTCTCTAATTTGCAAATATGTAAGAAATGAATGAGTAGTAAGTTTTATTCATTTTATAATTATGGTGAAAAATGATTGATGAACCTGAGTTTTATCACTAACATGACAAATTAAGTCAATTCTCTCAGTCAAGATTAGTAGCGTATAACAAATAAGGTTGAAAAGGCATGTTTACTTTGGCCATATATAGATTGTGTCAATTTTAATACTCCCTCCATTTATAATAATTGATCGTACTTTTTTGCACGTGGTATAATGTAATATACATGTATATGAAAAATATACAAATATATTTTGTATTTACAATTTTTAAATTTATAAACGGACTTCGCAATGCCCCATAAAACCCTCCGTTATATTACATTAAATCACATACTAAGAAATAAGATCATTTATTGTAGACGAAGTACTAATAAGACAACCTAATTTGACAAATTATTTTTTTCGTCAAAGAACATTAATAAAATTATTTTGCGTGTGTAGATTTTTATTTTTTTTGGTCGTCTGAGGGGTATATTCAACGATAATGAGAAGCACCAATTTTGATTCTTTAGTGTCCCCACCATGCACCAACCACCAATTTTCTTCTAAAATAAAGATTTTAAAAAGTAATAAAAATTACGTAACCCAAAATAATTGGTTATCACATTTCATTTCAAGAATTATTAATTTTAGTATTATGGTCTTATGCATGAACCTCAAATTGTTCTTATGGCCAGCGCATGCCCAATGACCCCATCAACTCAAAAATGGCAACACACATGTGTTGTTAACATCTCATGCTTTTTCTTAGGTGGTGATGGATATGTAATATTAGGAGTTATAAATTTTGTAAATAAAATTGATATAATGTTATTTGGTATGGTGTAATAAAAAAGTTATATAAAATTAATTTTAAAAAGTAATTCCACCTGGTAGAGTATAATATAGATAAAGAAAAAATAATTTTACTTGGTAGAGTGTAATATGTAGATATATAAGAACAAAAGTTACTATTCAAGCTATACAAAAATTGTAAGGTAACCAGGTGGGCTAGTTCATATGGCCACCAGGCTCCTTACTTGAGTGAGTAACCTGAGTTTGATTCCCTCTGGGAACGAATTAAGGGAGATATAAGGTTGGTTTTGAGTGTTTGGAAGATTTGACGAACTAACTTGTAACTACTAACAATTAACATTTACCGATAAAAAAAAACAAAGATTTTAAGGTGAGATAATTTATTATATTGTGAACAGTGAAAATTGTGTAATATAACTCTTTTTTTATAGGGTCGGCCGTATAAAAAACGTGTCAGCATAAAATATGTACCTCATACCAAACAAGATAAGTCAGTACAAAAATTTATAGGATTAGTCTTGTATGCACCAGTTACATGGTGCAACTCAAGTTCATTTTTTAAAAGTTACACAAAATACTACTGAAAAGGTACACATGTTATTACTGAAAAGTGTATCTTTCATAGTGTAACTTTTCAGTAATAATTTGTGCAACTTTTAAAAAATGAACTTGAGTTGCACCGTATAACTGGTGCACAAGAGACTTACTCAAATTTATATTATATCCCCTACCAAATACCTCCTTAATGTACAGTATACATAATATACTAAAAAATTATCACACATTAAATTGATTTTTCAATAATATAAATAATATTAACTTTTTGATAATAACAATTGTCACTTTTAAAAATACATGCACTTGAGTACAATACCACACCTAATGCATAATAGAATTACTCAATGGCTTACGTAGCTTTCAATTTCATACATAAAGGTTAGAATTTCTTTTTTATATTATAGTATATAGCTCCTTTTTTATGAAATAATTTATAATATAAAAATTAATTTCAGAGTATTCTTTTAGTGATATTAATAACGAATGCAAAACATCAAAAAGTGGGTATGCACAATATATAATGGTAATACTAAAAAAGATTAGTATAACGTGAACAAGTGTTGATGCAAAATTAGCTCACAACTAATACTATTTTGTAAAAATTAAAAACACAATAAGTTTTTAAACCATAAAACTAATTATGTAAATTTAATTTTGTCCAATAAGCCGATATATAAAAATTCTCGGCCCACATCATCTATGATAAATATTTATATGCACTCGAATTCTTAGCCTGCATTAAATTTAAATTATTTTTTGAAGAAACTTTAATATTTTTTAGTAACTACTCTATTAAAAATTGGGTATTATATTGATTACTGCTTAGGGTTATTACTATTTGTGATATTGTTGATTACTGTTTGGAGTATTATTTATTATTGTTTGGCGTATTACTAATTTAAATACATACCGAAATAGCTATGCTGAATTTATCATTTATTTTTAAAATTCAAATGCATGTTTTTTATTTAGGTGCACACAATAATCACTCATCATACGTGTAATATATATTGTATTTCTTTCTTCTTCTTCTTTTTTTTTTTTTTGAAAAGAAAGAGGGAATGCACTTGTCTACCCTTATCCTCATGTCCATAGGTTATGAGTGATATCACTATTCTCATAAACTAATACTCGTTGTATTTTATATAATCATATTCATTTATTAGTACAATGATATTACTAAATTAATATTATTATGTTATTGAATGAATGTAATTGTATAATAATACATAACTACATATTAAGGAAGATTATAAATAATCGAGCCAGGTAAAATATTCTTACATATAAAACCTAAGTGTTAAGTGATGCTTGATTAAAAAAAAAATATTAATGAAAATAAAAATGAGAATGTGTATGAAGATTTAACTCTACACTTAAAATTCAGGTTGTAGGTAAGAGGATTGTCCAGGGTTATAAATCTATCAAAGACCATACTCATTACTGATGTGTGATACCTTAATACCCCCCCTCACTTGAGTAGTTCAATAGGCTCAACACGTGGGTCCACACATCGAGTAGATGAGTGACTCTGATATGATGTACGAAGATCTAACTCTATACTTAAAATCAAGGTTGTAAGTGAAAGAATTGCCCAAACTTATAAGCCCACCCAAAACCATACTCACTATCGATGTAGAATACCTTAATAAAATGTATAAATACAAGACAATTATATATTAATAATTATAAAGGATGATATCATTAAATTTATTATCTTATTTAACTATCTTAATTATTCTTTCTCGTAATCCTTCCTCTCAAATCTCGATCATTCTCTTAAACCACAATTAACAACCTTTTATTTATATATATATAAAATTAAAACATAACATTAATATTATGTAACTATCATGAATTCATTCATCTAAGAAGTAACATAGGAAAAATAAAATTTATCCCCACTTTCATTGAATAATTGAAAATAAGCGCCCTTAATTAATGTCAAAATATAGGGAGCGGCTGAACTACTCCTTAACGGTTGAGCTTCCCACATAATATCATTGAAGAATATCCGTACCAAGTTGACTATGCGCTTTTGGATATGTTAGTAATAGATGCATTTTATCCTATGTCTTCACAAGATAAAAGCCTTTATCAATGGAGGTATTTTACCCTTCTAAGTATTTACCACGTAGAGATCGGTAAAAATGAATCGATTGTTGTAGAGAAAGGCCTCACCGCAATATGTGATATGCATTATGCATAAACTGATGATTAAAAGGGTAAAATATTTATAGAGTGTGTTTTGTTTAAAAGACTAAATAATCTATCCCGTTAAAACAGAATTATTCTTAACGGGATAAATTAGTTATTCCCTTGAACAAAACACGGTAAAGACTTCTATTTTGTGAACTAGATTTTAAAGATATAGGGCAAAATGCATCGATTACATAGTTCTTTTAATATATTTTTTCTTAGTAATAAGTGCGTATAAAAATAATATAGAATTTAACATCGATTTATTATGAAAATACTTTCGATACAAGTAAAGACTGAGTTTACATCGAGTTAGAAATTTAAGATTTTTGTTTTAAATCTCATACTTAATTCAAACAAAAACTACCTATGAACCTATTATTAATTGCTCGTTCCATTGCGTATTACTATTTTTCTCTTATTTATTTATTCTCCTCCTATTTAAAATAAAATGAAATGATACAATGTTAATCTCTATTTAATAATTAATTTGATATAAAAAAATATCTTATTCTGCCAAAATTTAAAAACAATCACAAACTTTTTCTATTCAATATGAATCACATCTAATAATTTTTAAATGAGTTTAAATCACAAATCATCTCACACAAAATAGATTTGGTTTAAAAATTAACTCTTTATCAGATTTAGTCCTATATTTTTTTGGTATGGTCCATTTTTAATCCCAAAATTAACTTTTCATCAGATTTGATAGCAAATTTTCTGATAAGGTTTAATTTTGGTTCCAAATTAAATGTGAAAAGAGAAATAACATCATTTTAAAGGTCAAAATTGGTAATTTCCGACAAATGTACAGATGTAGTGCCCTAATTATATTTTTTTCTTTTGTAAATAACAGATTGTAAAATATGAAATTGTAAGAAAAAAAGAAGAAAAATCAAATGTAATTAGCATACATGTACTCCACATCAACACCCTTGCTGAAAATCATCAATTATGGATTTCAAAATAATGTCGTATATATCACTTTTTACCGTTGATTTGGCACTAAAACTTAACCATGTCCAAAAAATTGGGACTAAATCTTATAAAAGGTTAATTTTGAGATTAAAACTAGACTTTATAAAAAAAATTGGGACTAAATTTGATTTAAAAAAAATAATTTTGGAACTAAACGTATTAGATAGTTATGAGAAAGATTTACGATTTAAATTCATTTTAACATAATGACTTCCCTATAAACCCTAAATCTAACGCCGCAAAGCACAATATACAATTAAAACAAGCATGTACATTTAGCTAGTCTTTCAATTCAATTAACCTTGCATATTCTTATGTTGGTACTAAGCTATTATGTAGGAGTATATTGTAAATCAATATATATGTATTAATTATATCCAATTTCGATAAAAATTACTCGCCATCTTTAAATAAAATATTTCTGATACCCCAAAAAATTTCTATAGATAAATTTAATTGTATGAAATTCATACCAAAAGATGTACTACTAAATGAATTAGTTATAGTCATTCGTAATATATATATATGTTGGCAAAGTATTGTATGAAAATGATTTATGATAAACTTATTATGAACAAGTTTTAAAGTATTAAACATTTAATAAGGTATATCAAAATTCTCATCAAGTGTATCAAAAGTTGAGGTCAATAAAATTTATATATTGACTTCAACTTTTGATACACCTGATGAATATTTTGATACGCTTGACCAGAAATCTGATACATTAAGATAATTTCATGATAAACTTATCATGAACTACTTTAACACAATACCTACTCATATATGTTATATTATAATATCAATAAATAAGTGTACGTAATGATATCAATAAAATATCTTGTGATATAAATTTTATACTATGAATAAGTTTCACACGAACAGTATTCGATACAAATGGTAATAGAATCCCACGGTTACAATTAAACAAAGAAAAACCACAACTACAATCCTTTGTAACTGTTCCAATGAAACAAAGAAAAACAAACAGAAATAGTAATTTGTGCCTGCAATAATCCAATATATATATATATATATATATATATATTATGATTTATGAATATTGAATATTCTGATGAGATGATAGGATTTCGCTGTCTGTTTTGTGACCATAGAAACTACATGTGCAGACATTAAAAAATAATCAGAATAAATTTTGTGACTTTTAACTTCATAGCGACATTCGACAACTAATTTGCAGAAATTCTTTTACTGTTAATATATTTAATGTGATATTTACTAGTCTTCCATAGCAATATGTAAGTATTCTAATTTTAATATAATCTTTATTATTCCATTTCAAATATTTTTATAAAAATTCAAGAGATCACTTGCATCGAAAGATCATTTTTCATATTGTATTTTTATTGTATTATAGTATATAAAATAACTCTATGTGAAACTTATTCATAAAATTAAAGTGATACCATTGCACACAATAAGGGATGAAGGTAAAATATTATATAAACTATTTTCATGATATAAATCACTTTGTGATATAAAATTTATACATATGAATTTTTTTCCTTGTTAAAAAGTGGTTCATGATATGAACCATTTTCATACAATACTTACTCATAAGTGAAATATCAATGCACAATGATATAAATTTAATATTGTGAAACCGCTGGTTCACCTTAAATATTACCGAAACTTTTTATTCTTTTATATATTTTTGTAATTAAGAAATAAGAAAATTAAATTGTATATTGAGACATTTAAGAAAGGAATAAAAGACTAATATTGGCTAGTAGTATATTATGATACTTTTTCAAAATTAAAAAATGACTAATCTGGTTAATGTTTTTTTTACATTTTATTTTTATTTTCTTGAATTCGAATTATATGTGCATCCAAACAATTTTTATTTTGCTTTTAAAATAATTAGAACAATTAATTAATTGGAGATCCCTAATTAATTAATCCACCAAATAATTGAGGGGAATCTAACAGTGGTGGAGGGAGGCCCATTCATGGAATCTACCATCAAGCTAGCATGGATCCCTGAATATGTTATGGAATTATTTAGTATGAAGATAGAATAATTATATTTAATTTGTTGGTTTTTTGTGCATGTTCCCTTTGTTGGGTGTTTTGTGTATGGACCCCTGCACCAAGAAACAATAAATTCTTAAATGATTAATAGACAGGCAACTTATATTATTGGTTTTTATAATTCTTAAAAGTAATGAGAATAGTGTAAAAAATATTGAAAATAATAATAAAGAAGTGAATAGTAATTTCATAGAAAAGTAAAAAAGCAAATGAGCAACGTATAGTGGAATGAACGAAAATAACGAAATGAACAACTTATTATGGGACAGAGGGAATATTAAAACTGTATATACATTAATTTTGGGTGGGCAGTGTGCGAATGATCAATGCCACTATAAAGCTGGTTTTATAATTAATATTTTATAATTAGTTTTTAAGTAAAACAATTAATACATTCAATTATCTTATAATAAACATAGTTAATAAAATATTTATTATTCTAAAATTTATTTTATGAAGACGTTTGGTATGAAAGTCCTTCAGTAGTAATGCGGATGAGGGTAAATATATAGTGACTATAGTAGCTAGTGAAAAAGAAGATGCATATAACATTTTTTTTCTTCTAAATTAGATAATGATCCTATTTAATTACTTTTCTCTAATCTTATAATCATTCTCCTTAATTAATCATTCATACCATAACTAAAATATAATCCTTTCTTTTTGTCAAATTTAAAAAAAAAAAATTTGAAACATAATACTTTAATATGTAAGTTGCTCTAATCTAAAATTCCAAACTTTTATCTTTTTGGATGGAAGACCTAATTTAATACAAGTGAAATTACTTTCATCGAAAATCGAATTCAAAACATTGCACCAGCTTTGCTCTGATACCATCCAAGAGTCATATATAAGCATTGAAGGAACAATAATCAATATCCATGCGTGCCAAAGCACAGACGAATCACTGTGGCTCACATTGTGTAGAACATGTTGAATGGACCACTGCAATGAATGAATTTGTTTCAAAAACCCAGAATTTTTTGTTGTATGGTATGGGCAGTACACTTACATTGAATTGTGATGCTTACATGCCAGGGCCCGAGGGGCTGTGCGATTTAGATTTGACACACGTATACTCCCCCGTTGTTTTAGTTTGGTAGCCCCGAGAGTCTCCACCCGTCAGTATTACGTTAAATCTTATTTACCACTGTTCACTCCGTCCCATAAAAATTTGTACATATTTTTCAATTGGATGTCCCACATAAAAATATTAATGTACGTGCATATTTTCATATTTATACATATGTCACTATCTTATTTAAAATATATATATATATATTTTAAACATAAAATTTTAAGGGTCCAAAAAAATATGGATTGTTTTAGTAAAAAATAAAAGCTTCTCTTCTTTTTTTTTTTCTTTTTTTGCATTACAATGACATTTCATACTGCCTCCTATCCAGGATTAATTACACATATATTAAAAAATTAAATCTGTGTAAGGGTTGAATAAAAAAATATTTTATTAATTTTTGTGAGCGTAAAAAATAATGTTATAACGTCTATTTATAAAAAGTGCGAAAGTGATCTTTTGAGTTTGAGAGACTAATATTTAATGTTACACTAATTTATAAGTATAACACATAACCACATTTTTATTTAACTAAAGTATTAAATCGTTTTTTTATTAAGTGTGATAAAATAATTGAATTCTTTATTTAAAAAAAATAGAACTACAAGTAACAACTAAATATAAAAAAATGAATTATATTCCTGCATATTATGTGACATTTTTTTACACTTTTAAATGCACATTATTTGTTTTTTTTTTTTTATACCTAAATTGCCCGTAATAATATTTTGAAAAAACATAGACACTGTGTTTTATTTTAATGAAGAAAATACATATTTGATAAGGGTTTAATTTAAATATAAATATTCTCTAAATAGCATTAATGTATTTTTGATGAGTGAGTATATACCTAACCATTAAAAAAAGTTGACTATCTACATATTATTATATAAGAAAAATATAAAATAATTACATAAGATTAAAGTTGAAATAATTTCAAATTGATACAATTTTTTTGCATAATAAAATAAACATAAGTTGAATAATATTGGAATATTCTTTTTGCATATTGTACTAGAGGTGGGCATCGGTTTGAGTTTTTCGGGTTCAGGACCAAAATCTCGGGTACAGTATTTGAATACCCGGACCCGAATTCAAAATAGTTCGGTTACCCGAAATTCGGGTGCCAAAATTTCGGGCACCCAAATTCGGGAATCCAATTTTTTTTTTTATTACTTAACGATTAACAACCTAGATAACATAAATACCAAAAATGATTTTTTTCTTTTTTCCACAGATAAAATTTTTTCAGTTAATAATTGTCATAAACGAAAAATTACAACATATAATATAAAATTATAAGTACAATGTATTTAATTAATTCAAACACTAATGACTAATATAATAATCTCAATTATCTAAAAAATCTTATGGAATTGGGTCATATTCTAATACCCGATCCCGAATCCAATTTTTAAATTTCAAGTTGGGTTACCCGAAACCCGAATTTTTAGCAAATTATCCAAAGCGATCGGGTTATTTCTTTTGGGTTCGGTGGGTACTCAAAACCTGAAACTCATCATCCACCTCTATATTATACCAATTTAAAAATATTGCTTTAAAATTACCAACGCAACTATCCCATTAAAATATACAGAAAAAATTGGAAGAGTGTAAAAATTAAGGGGTGCTTGGTTGGTGACTTTTGGGAGTGAGTAATGGTAATCAAAGTCATAGTGTGTGTTTGGAATGACTTTACTATGACTTTGTTTTCCAAAAATTAAGTAATCAACCATAGTTCAGCTATATGAGAATTATGACTTTCATTCCATACCCTTTTCATTCCTTACAATTATACCAAACGCCCCCTAAAAGTAGAGCTTCCAAAAGTGCTCCAATATTGGCGCATGAACTTTGATTTTTCAGCAAAATAGCTCTCGTGAATATCCATAATTCTTTTTGGTATTTCATTTTAGACCGATTAATTTAGATGAATCTTATCGTTCACCAACAGGACCGGGGCCCTAATGCAGAGGAGCAAGAATAAAAACATCTCAATATTTTTTCGATATATCGTGATTACCAATATCGATACTTAGTAGACATTTTTCATTATTTAAAAAAAAAATTAGTAAATGCCGATTTTTATATCAATATCGCGATTAGTTTTACTACAAAATAAATCTAATATCGTTAAAATATCGATAAAAAAATGTATTCTATTTAAATTTATCATAAATATAAAAATTATTTATATTTTTTTATTAAATTTATGTATTAAATATTTATTATTAATTTTTTTTAAATTTATTAATATCTTATATTTCCACAAATTTTACATCTCGTAATTTATTTCAATGACTAGTACTCCCTCCGTCCCATAATTATTTTCACACTTTCTTTTTCCGTCCGTCCCACAATTGTTTTCACATCCTATAAATGGAAACTATTACTTTAACTTTATCCTCACAATTCAATTAATCTCATTATTTTAATAATATAAATTTACACAACACTCTACTTCTTTTAAAAATTGTATCATTCCAAATGTGAAAACACCTTCTGGACGGAGGGAGTAATATTTTGAACCTGGGGTTGAGGATAGAGAATCTTGTTTGGATATATGGCTGGAAATGCTCTTAGATGGGTCGTGTGTAGGGATCATAATGGGTCCCATAGGTTCTCATATAAATTAAAGAGGGCAATATTAATGATAATTAAAATTAATTTAGAATAAAATTAAATCAATTAATGTGAATGCAATAGGTAGTTAGGGTAGGGCCATCCATGGTTAGGTGAGATGGCACTACTTGAAGCAATAGTATTATTCTACAAGCCACAAACTACTCATGCACAAGCCACTACATACTATATGGAGTAATTTCTATGGCCTCACTTTCTTTGAAAAAAACCTCTCAAGTGGATGCCTAAAGTTTTAACTATTTCATGCTACCCCTGTCCACAAGAATTTACACACTATTAAAAAAGAAAACATTAATTTACGTGCGCACTCACAAACATATACACATATTTATTCATATGTCACTATTTTATATATAAAATACATTTTCCTTAAAAAATGTGGAGCCCCGTAGGGTGCAAATTTCTACGGGACGAGGGAGTTACTATATACTAATAATATACACTCCCTCTGTTCCACTATATGTTGCTCATTTTATCATTTTAATTTATCATACTATATATTTCTCATTTGCTTTTTACCTATTTTGGGAAATTACTATTCATTTATTTATTACCTTTTTCAATACTTTTTACACTATTTCTATTACTTTTTCACTTTTTTCATCACATCACTTATATTTTTTCACTTTTTCTATCACATCACTTATACTTTTTCACTTTTACCTCAATGCGTGTGCCCAAAAGGAACGAGCAACTTATACCGAGACGGAGGTAGTATATATATATGAATTTTTTTTTTGTCCTGTAACTTGACCTCTTTTTATTTATCTTATTAGCTTTCAAGTTTTGATTTTGTCCTGTAAGTTTACCTCATTTAGATTTTGATCCAATTAACTTTTAAATTTTAATTTTCGTCCTGTAATTTTACTTTCTTTTGATTTTGGTCTTGTGACATCCATCATTCATGTACAAAAAGAGATAAAGTTATAGGACGGAAAAAAAAATTACAAGATAAAAATTAAATTTCTAAAGTTAATAGGACCAAAATAAAATTTTAAAAGTTATAGAATGAAAATAAAATTTTAAAAGTTAACAAAACCAAAATCAGAAAATGGTAAAATTACAGGAATTTTTTTCATATATATACGCACATATGTATTTCGACATTAACACAAGGGTGTTTGATTGGAACAAATTTATGTTTGTCCTAGTCAATTCTCCACTTTGTACATCTTTTTCTCTAGATATACAATCAATGTTATATATTATGCATCAATATATATATTTACACAATTCAATATTTAATTATTTGGAGATGCATAGATCAATTATAAGTAATCCAATTTAAATACGATTTGATTGATCATGAAGTTATGAGAAAACATTATAACTACGAGACACCAAATAAGTAGGGTCCAAACTTAAGTTGGTGTCCTGCTCACATTCTTCTTAATCTAATCAACTTTGTTCTTTTTGTTTTTCACTTTTCATTATTATTTTCCTATCACTTTTATGCTAATGCTAAATATTACTCTCTTCCTCCCCTTATAAGTCGCTTATATTTTTTCGACACGAGTATTAAGACGTGTATAAAAGTATTAATATAGTACAGGTGATGTGATGGAAAAAAGGCAAAAAGTAATGAGAATAGTATAAAAAGTATTGAAAATAATACTAGCTTTGTCCACCAAATTATTTCCGACTTTCCTTTTTTGTTTGTCCACAAAACTTTTTCTCATTTCCTAATTTGGAAACAACCCACACTCACAATAAAATTTTGAGTCCCGCAATACTCTTATTTTTCCCTTACTTTATCTATCATTTCAATATAATATTATTTTTTATTAAATCTCGTGCCCACAATGAAATGAGAAAAAGATTCATGGACGGAGGGAGTAATAAATAAGTGAATAGTAGTATCCTAAAAAGGTAAAAAAACAAATGAGCAACATATAGTGGGACGGACGAAAATGACAAAATGAACAACTTATAGTAGGACGGAGAGAGTAATTATGATCTCCTCCCAAGTTGGTTTTGTACTTCAAGGTTAAATAATAATTAATAAATAATAAATAAACCAAGAAAAAGAGATTAATTAACTAAAACAGAGAAAATACGCTTGCTTGATATTAATATAATTATTAATCTATAAGTTTAGGATGACTGAGAGAGAGATCCATCCTGAAATTCTGAATTTTCTAAGGACAATACAGTAATTTACAATTTTTAATGAATTATTTATATAATAAATGATGGGTAATAATATTATATTATGAATGGTGTAATGAGTAGTGGCAGATTTATATTACTTATATAAAAAAAATGTACTATATATTTGATAAATGTATGCACGAGAACTTTTATCAATCATATTCATTCAACAAAAACTATACAACCATATAATAATAAAATTTAGATTTATATAATTGCCATATATATATAAATAAAAATTGCCACAAAAATTCAGACAAAAATGAATTAGATGCAAAATATGTACATATATAACAAAGGTGTCAAAACGTGGACCATAAAAAATTTGTGCATACTTTTTTTACCAAACATAGAGGCTTTTTGTTCATTTAATAAAAAATAAAGTTTTTGTGTATATATACTTTTATTAAACATATGATAAGTTTGTGTACGTAATTAATGTAACAAGAGGTTGTCTTATATATACATTTATAATTAAATTACATAGAGTTATTTTTGCTTTACCATCCCATTCATTAGGTTACAGGTTTGATTCTAGTATGCATTTTTGGCTTTATTTCCAAGAATATACTTATTTTATATGAACGTGACCAATTTTATAAACTATATATCATTCGATTATTGATATTTTGGCCAGATTTTTGGTACTCTAAATATTATCTTTAGAAATTGTTATTTAAATTTAAATACTACTTTTGGATAGTCCCTAATACTTTTCATATTTTCTTTTATTATTTATTTCGTAATACTTTTTATATACCCGTACGTAAAAATAAAAAATTGTATGAATTTCACCCTCACAATATCTTTTATTTTATACAAAATATTAATTCACATATACACATAATTCACATAATTTTTTACTTTATATATAAAAGTTTACCCTACAAGAAACCACAATTTGGATCCTCTGCTGGGCTGAAAATCCAATATAATGTGCTGGACACTGAACGACGTCGTCCCACTAGGCATGGATTCCCTTTCTGTTATTTTCCTTTACTTTTAACAGGCAATTTTAAACAAACTCTAATGAAATAATAATTAAGAGTTTTGCTCCAGAATATTATGTTTGATTCATTTGGCTCAGGTCCATCATAAGGAAAAAAAATAGATTCAGTTTTTGAATTCTAATTAATCCCAGTAATTAAACTATGATTCCTTGATCCATGGGCCGGGCCGGGCCGGGCCGGGAGGATGGAACTTAATTGTCCTAAGATCTCAATTCCAACTAATATCAAATTAAACAAACGTATCCCACTTAATTTTTCATTTCAAATACATAATCCATTTTATAATTACAACATAAAAAAAAGTGTAATATTACAATTCAAACATTCATTCTTATCAAATAATCCGAATCGCAATGTATATAGTGTAACTAAGGGGACGTTTGGTATAAAATTCCTCAATGGTAATGGAAGTGGAGATATATATATATATATATATAGTAATTATAGTAGGTAATGAGACTAAAACATTAATTTTCCTCCTAAATAAGGTAATCATTGCCCCCATTTGATTACTCTCGTCTCATCCTATAATCATCCTCCTCAATCAATCCCCCCACAACAATTAACAACTTTCTTTTTTGTATACTTATTCCAAAATTGGAGCACAACATTAATGATGTAACCACCATGAACATAAACTCTTATTGAACATATGTAAGGATAAAGAAGAAAAATAAAATTTCATTCCCATTACCATTGAGAAATTTGAAACAAGCCGCCCCTCAATGTAATCCAACTTGAGCTAATCAATTCCATCCTATTAAGCAAACGAGGGAATGTAATCCGGGTGGGGGATGACTTTTAAAGACCTATTGTAAGGTAAGATTGTCAACATTAATTATTGAAACATCAGCAATGGATAGAACTTCAGTAATTTGATTGAACAACTAACGATGAGAATAAGATGTGATAGGTTCGTTGAGATCTTTGTGGTTGTGTAACTTTGTGTTTGGATTGGAATTTGAGAATGTTTTATTGCTTTATGTGGTGTTTCACCGGCTTTTTTAAATATTTTATAAATAAGATATCTGAAAACTTATAAAATTTTAAAATAAATTAGTTCCTTACAATATTTATTTTCCTCAACGCCTTCACCAGCCTCAACCCAAACCCCGCCATCACTCTTTAACCCATACCTTAATATATTTATTTTCTATTATTACTATTTTCAAAATTATGATAAATTATCAAAAAAATTATAAGTTGTATTAGTCAAATATTTCAACAACTTATAACCTACTTAAAAGTAACATCTTATAAGCTCTTAAAAGTTAATACAACTTATCAGATGTTTATAATAAGTTTAGCCAAATACCGTTTTGATCATATGTGTACCAAGTGCACCGTGCAATTTAAATGTACGTATTTTTAAATGATTGCACTTGTTATTATTGAAAAGTTACACATGTTATTATTGAAAAGTCATTTTAAAAAAAATACATTTTTAAATAATAGCAAGTGCAATTTTTTAAAAATACATTTGAGTTGCACAGTGTACTTGATATACAAGATACTTACTCTTTCAAAATATTTTTTAAATTAATAATATAGCTTTTCTTAAATAAAATATATATGCATGTATATTGATTCGTGATTACATATGTTTTTAACCGGATAGAGTATAATATAATTAGTAATAATTAGTACATCATGTCAAGCAATGAATTGTGTTAAAGAGTCTAATAAATATATTCTTTCATTTTCTCAATTAATAAATTAATTGAGAAAATATCAACTAGGTGGCAAGGATATACTATTTTCATTTGATAATTGCGTTTGGCTTCAATGCGACGTTTTCTAGTAGATACGTGCAATGCATGAATTCCCCCCTAGACTAGAGCCTACCTTTTTTTGAAAATGCATGTAACATCATGTGCTCTAAAATATCAAGATTTAGAGACTAGATAAAAATGTGTGATTATATTTAAAAATATTATAAGTACTTATAAAAATTATCGCTTTTCATGAATGAAATTATTTAGTATAGATTAAAATTTGCATGAACTCGAATTCACAGTAAACTCGGGTTATCAATTATCAGTGTCATATATACACTTTCAATGTTATGCATATACATTATGACTGCTTAAAAATTAAATATGTGTATAGTTTTGTAAGCGTATACATAAATCAATGTTTAATGTTTTAGTAGCTAGTGTACAAATTTGTGTGGGACGTGCAAATAAGAAAAATTTGCAAATTACTATGGGACGGAGAGAGTAAAATATAATACTATTAACTTTAATTTTTAATACTTTTGATAAATTTTTTGATATTTTATTATTTTAAAAAAAAAATTATGACATGCTTATGTAAACAATTTTTAGCAGAACTTTGCCCTAAAAAAAGAACATGACAAAAAATTTTAAATGGAAAAATTACAAAATGATTCATAAAATTGATAAAAATTATAAATTGATTTTGTGTAAAAAAAATATATTTATGTGCAGAAAAAAATTACACTTCTATACAAATACGATGAACCAATTTATAAATTGAGTCGCTTTTTTAAAGCAATAGGTAAATCACCTTTTCAAATTGCATGATGTGGGTAAGAGATTAATCTACGAATCGGCTTTTCGGGAAAGGTTGCAGACATACAAGATAAGAGATTTTGAGATCTTATCTAGTTGGCTCTGTCTTTTTTTTTTTTTTTAAATAAATAGATAAGTTATCAATTTTTGATATGGTTATTTAATCAGTAGTAAATGGAAAATTTCCATGTGAGTGGTATGACTTTTTTTATCTGTGTATTTCAATAATTTTCATTTGAAAAGTCATGTTATCATACTAAAATACATACATATATTATGCTTTGTATACTTCTTGTTATTTGGTCATATACGTAGACTTTTTTAATATTCAATTATTGTTTATTTATAAAAAAATTTTAGACTGTACCATTCGGTAATTAACAACTTGAAAGAGGGTAATTAAAAGGGTTCCTATCTATAATGCACACACTAAAAAAAGTGTGATTTTTGAATGATCATGTTGTAAAAATTTAGTTGTTACTTAGTGAATTCAATTAATGAATTTTCGAATACGCCACATGAATCTTAATCGTTGATATTAAATATATTATTTCAGGAGAATGTTATTATGTTATAATTTAAATTGATGATGTAATATTTATTTTGAATTAAATTCACTATTATAGAATTATGATATACTAATAGAATTTAAATTGATATTCTCTTACTTGAATATTAAACTAGTGAATAAGCTCAAGTTTCGAGTGAAAGAAAATATGAACAACATATATTTAATTTATAGATTTTACGAATTAATATAAATTATGTATTACTTCCTCCGTCCTAGAGCAATTTGCAAGGGAGAAGGGCACACAAATTAAGAAAAAATAGAATAAAGTAAAAAAAGTAGTGTTTTGAGGGTTAATTTGGTAAAATTTTATGTAAAAAGTGAAAAAGTTAGTTGGATTGAGTGTAATGTGGGCCCAAAAAGTGAAAAAGTAATGTCATTTTGTGTAAATGTGTAGATATTGTGAGGGTGAAGTTTATAAAAGGGTTTCCTTTTTTGGGTCTGCAAGTTCCTTTGGGACGTCCTGAAAAAAAAAACTTGCAAGTTCCTCTAGGACGGAGGGAGTATATTACTAATATTTTTTAAAAATCGTAACCCCAAATCTATGTTGTATAGTTCCATACTTGCATATCCACACTCGTGCAATATATAGTTTAAATTCCTAAGTATCCAAAATATAGTGGTAGAAAATTAATTGTGTAAACTTATATTCCCTCCGTTCCCTTATAAGTCGCTCGTACCTTTTGGGCATGAATATTAAGAAGTATAAAAATATTAATATAGTACATGTGATGTGATGGAGAAAAGTGAAAAAGTAATGAGAATAGTGTAAAAAGTATTAAAAATAATAATAAAGAAGTGAATAGTAGTTTCTAAAAAAGGTAAAAAAGCAAATGAACAACATATAGTGAGACGGACAAAAATGACAAAATGAGCAACTTATAGTGGGACGGGAGTAATTAGTAATGTTATGTATGTGTGAGCATTACTTTTTTTTTTATCGGTAAATATTACTCCCTCCGTCCGGGGTCTTTTTTCCAAAAGACCTGGGCACACATATTAAGAAAAAAGTAGAGTATGTGAGTGTGAAGTTAATTAATAAAATATAAAAAGTGTACTTTATTGACTTTTGTGAGTGTAAATTATTTCTTTTTTAAGGTAAGAAAAAAGAATTGAGATGTCCAAAATGGAAAAAGAGGAAAAAAGAGTTAAGATAGAGGGAGTAGTTGTTTGTAGTTAGAAGTTGGTTCACCAAATTCCCAAATACTTCAAAAATTATCTCCAAGCCACTTTATATCTCCACTCAAATGAGGAGCTCAATAACCAAGTGAGCTAACCAACCGATTGTACATGCAAGAATTACTTATATTTTTATTCCTTTTATTTCTAGAGACCTTTCAATGTCAACTTATTTATGAAATTATGACAGGGTGAATGTTTGTGGATGAAAGTTATCCAAATGTATGTACCAAATACAGTATAACTAAGTACAGAAAAAACATGTTGTACTAAAATTCAGTAGGCCTCTTAAAACTTACGTGTTAGATTTTCATTGACAACCTCAACCTTTCCTTTGTTGATCTTATCAAATTATGTAAGAATTTCTTGACAATTCATCTTCACTTTTCCATGCATCAGATGGGTTCGCCCATAGCGTCAACTCAGTGGTTCACAACTGACTAGGGCTTTCATTTCTTATTTTGATTTTCATGTGATGGTTTATGTTATAATATTTTTTTTTAGATGATCTTTTCGATATCTTTTTGCTCATTATTTTAAATGAGTTATGTTTCTCTAAAACAAATTTATGTTAGACCTAATATATAGAATATAAATAAAATTCATATTATAATCGCATCGCAGTCGAAATCGTAATTTTTACGAGAGGAACTACCATGTCACTATAAAGAAGACCACCACATGACAAAAATAAATTTTCTTTCTTCGTGTTTTGAACTCAGATGATCTCAGAATCTTAGGCAATAAAATTTTAACCACTTAAATTATGTTCACTATTAAGATGAATTTTGGTATGTGAAATTAGAGCTGACAAATGGCGGTCCGGTCCAGCAGGTCAAGCCATATTTGTGGACTGGGCCAGCTCTAGCCATTTGCAAATCGGGCCTATAAAAATTGAGTCAGTTCAGCCCAATCTAGCCCACGGGCTAATGGGCTAGCCTAACCAATGGTTTAAAAATAAATTTTTAAAAAATTATACTATAAAGACTACTCCCTTCGTCCCGGAATTTTTTTCATATGTTGATTGCACAAATGTTAAGAAAAGGTAAAGTATGTGAGTGTGACGTTAAATAATAAGATATAAAAAGAGTACTTTATTATTTTTTGTGAGTGTAAATTATTTTCTTTTTTGGGATGTGAAAAAATAAATTGGTACATCCATATAAGAAAAGTGTGAAAATTATCTTGGGACAGAGAGAGAGTACATACTTTGATATATAATTCATCATACTTTTTCGATTACAAATAACAAATAACAACACTAAATATAAAATGGAATAAAAACTACAAGTTTGAACATAAATTGAAATAGAAATAAAAATAATTAGTCATGTAATACTAAATAAGTAGAGTCCTAATAGTGTAAAAAATCATGCATAGCTTAATTAGTTTAACAGATTTCATTTAAAAGAAAAAATCCTAAGCTACTAATTTGAGGAAAAAAATCCCCCGAGAAGATTACATATGAGAACGGTAGCAATTGTGACGGATGACTTTCAAATTAACTATAATTCTAACAATCAGTTAATTGAGTTTTCAAAAAAATTAAGAAATTAAAATTCTATTGAGTTAATTGGGCTGCCTTCTACCCGTCGGGGCAAAACAGCCCAAGCACATTTGGCCCGATAGGGGCCATTTGAGTCGAGCCAAAACAGATCAATTTTTTGAATTTTCATATTTTAAGTCCAACCTAAAACTCGGATATATCAGGGCGAACTAAAAGGATTAGTCTTGTATGTACCAGTTACACGGTTCAACTCAAGGTGTATTTTTCATAGTGTAACTTTTCAGTAATAATTTGTGCAACTTTTCAATAATAAATTATATAACTTTTTAAAAATAAACTTGAGTTGTAACGTATAATTGGTGCACGGGAGATTTACGGACTAAAATTATCACCTCCATGTAAAATGGAGTTGACTTGATTTGAATTTCGATTAATATATTACGAATGGACAACCAAAGAGTCCAAAAACATTTGTCCGAAAGGTCGGAATTGCCCGACAATATAATAAATATTGAAGACTTGTCACATGGTAGGGGTCTAAAATGCAATATCTGAACCATAACATCGTCATAAATTTCATAATTATAAAATCAAATCAAATTTAGCTCCTAAGTGTTGTTAAAAAAATGATTTACATATAAATTAAAAAAAGTCATTATATTTATAAATAGATGCTGTGCAGAAAACAAAAATATACTTCTGTGCAGAAAAAATATATTTCTATGCAAATATTGTATCCTATTTGTAAATATAGTAATTTTTTTGAATCTATATATAAATTAAAAAAAAATAAGTAAGCCGCTCAATTTATGGAAGAGAATTAATAGATCCTTCAACTATATTTTATATGCTTATGTCTTCTTTTTTTTTTTTTAAGAAAAAAAGTCTGATAAATTCTTCGACTTATTAGAGAGAATCAAATAGTCCCTTCAATTATAATTTGAAATCATGTGCTCAAAAATATAATTGAAAAGTCTATTTAACCCTCTCCAATAAATTGAGGAGTTTATTTGATCATAATTTCTAAAAAATTCCAAGATATATTTCAAATATATATGTAAAAAAAAAAGTATTATTTTTTAATATTTCATGATGTGTCTAAACTACGGTGTAATATTGTAAGATGATTTTGGTCTTCGAAGATCGACCGACTTAAGAGCTACTCTTATTTTATACTGTCTTCTTCGATTACTTTCTCAATTAAAAAAAGAAAGATACCTGTTTCAAAATTTTTAATGAAAATTTGAATGAAATTTTATTATTTCTTTTAATCTTTAAATATTTTGAGTGAATGTTCATTTGTATTGTGATGACAGTTTTATATTTTAATTTAAAAAAAAAAACTAAAAAGAAAATTGTCCATTGGCCAACCTAACAACTAATTAGAAGTTTGGTTCATAATTGAAGCCTGGAAACTAACTTGGGTCATCCTAATCACTATTTTAAACAAAGGCCCAAGTTATTTAAATCCAATCATTTTAAAAGTACACACATCAAATTCAATTTGCAAATAAATATAAAATATTTAAACTATCATTTTCTCTCACTAGTTGGTTAAATTTTAGTAATTATATCTCTCTATAATAAAATCACATACCATTGAATTTACAATTTAAAAAATGGTCAATACCATTTCATTGAAGAATAGATCCATATTCTCATTTCTAATCTGCTTCAACTTAATTAGTATTACAAGAATGAGTGTAAGTGGGATGAAAATTTTGCAGATGTAAGTCTTTTTTTAAAACTAGGTTAAAGTATAAGACGTATAGTATAATGTATTGTTTCTCATGAGTCGTATTTTGGGTGAATAAAATATGATTTTGGAAAGATAATGTTATAGTATAAATGACTTTATATGAAGTTTTCTTTTTCGCTTTCTAAAATTTTTAACTCTGATTTTCAAAATATTGGCATGATTTAAAAAATAATTATTGAAACTATTTTTTTTTTTTTTGGAAATTTGAACATATTTCGAAACATACTCCCAAAATGTTCACGCTTCAATTTTTTTTGAAATAAAATATTTATAATTGTCAGATAGAGAGAGAAGATTATATTATGAAATTCATTTGGGGTGTATTAATCGATAAAGAAACTTTCTAATCTATGGAATATTCTTCTGAAATATTAAAGGTCTAAATAATCTGGGTCAGGAAACAAATTTGGGTTCACCCAATAACTAATTGGTCCAGGTTATTGATACTAGTCTTTTAGAAAAATATACTACTCTTAAAATTATTAGACAATTTTTTTCTAATTTATATAAATATATGGACAAAAAGTTAAAATATATTTTTAATTTTTCTATGTTTGAAAAAAAATTCAGAAAAAGTTATCGAATTAAACGTAGTGTATTTGATTAGTTGGGCTGGGGTGACTAACCTGGGCCCAACTAATTTATACGACGAGCGCATAATAGAAGCCTGTAAACTTTTTGGTTATTGGGCTGACCCAAAAAATCTTTCTAAGGGTCTGTTTGCAATCTTAAAAGGGCACTGAATCACTTTTTTTTAAAAGCAACACCCTCACAAATTTTGAATTTAAAAAGTGATTCTTCCTATTTGTTTAAAAACACGCCCTAAATGTTTGATTATGAAATTGTATTAAAACAAAATCTCCCGTAATGCCTTTTTTTTTTTTTTTTTAAATTTTAAACATATCAGTTGGATTCTTGTAATGCAACATCTATCAAATAACGGGAAATGATCATCTTCCTTAATCAATATCCATACCACAACCCAGAATTTTTATTTTTTTTCAAAATTTAAGTACAATATTAATGATATAATTATTATAAAAATTTATATTTATTCATAATATGTAAAGATAAAAAGAGACGTAAAATTTAATTCATATTACCGAAAATTTGAAACAAACGACCCCCTAAGTTTTTCACATGTACTATATGGCCATTACAAGTGCGTGTAGAATCTGGATACAATGGTGAGGAAGAATGTATAAATAAGGAAGTACGTATTAGTTTTCCTTTTATTTTAATTAGGAAGCCCATGGAAGAAAAATACAACACAAACACACATTACTATTACTTTAACTAAGTTTTAGCGACTAAATCGAGCCCAGCCAATTCAAAGAAATAGAACGGAGTAAAGAAATCATGCTTAAAAACAAGAAAACGCAGGGGTCTTGTAGCCTCAACTCCTGATACATAAGTATATAACATTCATAAACTGTTCATAAACCAAAAATTACAGTTCATTTCTGCAGTCACTATCGACGGTACAAAATCTTGAATTCGACTGAAGGTCGCCTTCATCGAAACCTTTACTAAAACTAAATTCGAGGTGATGGTTATGGTTAGCTATTTCAAAACAATATCATCGTTCAACAATCTAGAGGAAGACCTAGAGTATATGAGTAAGTCCAAGCTCAAGAGTGATTACCAGAAAATATTCAACTGGGGTTAGATTTGTCTTTTGAATGGATCATTTGCTCTTTTGCTTGAATGACGGGGAAATTTTCTTCGGGCTGCCTTCGCCACATGTAGTTGGAAGCCTCGATCCACCTTGGATGGACCAGAAACTTTTTCTCCCGCACAGCCCAGCGCGATTTATCTGTTCCAGCATCCACAGAGACGACATGGGTGACGGATGGATCAACTTCAATTGAACATGTAGCTCCCATTTGCTCTGCCATTTTCCATAACTGGTGATTCTCTGCTGGGAAATTAGTTGGAAAAACACGAGTGAAGACAATTTTGCAGTCCTTCAAAGTTTCCTTGCGAACAGTTTTCAGCACCTGCGATGTGATTGGGAAGGCAATAAATTTTAAATATCTGTGCTTTGGGGAACGGATGTAACAAACTACACCAAGGAAAGGATATCTCAGCCGCCAAACCGAGATTTACCTGTCTCACATCGCGATCCTCTAGCTTATCCTTCCTCTCCTGAAGCAATAGACAACATTTATAGTTGATTGAACGAAGCGAATTGAAATCCTATTTAGTTATTATTTTTGGCAGTGGAGAGATACCTCGTCAAAGAACAAGCTGTGTACCCTCTGAAGAATTTTTAGAACAGTGGACAGTGCTCCATCAGTCTCATTTTCATCAGTTTTTAGTTCAGAAAGTGATTTGCAGTTAAAGCCAAAGTTCTTGCAACTCGAAGCGAAGAAGTGATACCGTTCCATCAATATTAGATTCTCCTTATGCTTTGACCACACCTAGAATAAATTGCAAATCCATTAATCTGACACTAGCCACCACATTAGATCTAAAATATTTCAAGAGGAAAAGAGAAGCAAAAATGAAAACTTACACCATCCATTGAGCAAGATTTCTTAGAACTTATTAGTCAAAGTACATTTATTGGTCATTCATCTTACGACTTCCTAAAGAGTTGATAAGTACTCTGGCTTTCTAAAAGTTCATCCCCCCTCCATCACATATTCCATGACCAGCTCTGGTTTTTGTTTTCAAACACATAATTTTTTTTAAAAAGAATAAAAATAATGGTATGCCTCATTTCTCATAGAGTTGTACATAATAGAGGAAAAATCAGAAGATATTTGATGCCTATAACTTAAGAACACATATGTGTGCCGTCATAAGTGAGCGATGGCATATCAAGGAATCAATAACTTATACTATCAGCAGAAGATAATGTTTTTGCATAGCACAGAGCATAATTCAGCCCAAGATGCATAGGGAGCTCATTCAGTAAACGCCTAGAATTACTCAACTATATCAGTCCTTGATTCTAGAAGTTCGTTAGGTAAATGGCAAGGTTTTACTAAACACTTCAAACAATTGTTTGTGAAATGCAAGTTATGATGAACTTTAACATATTAGCATCTCTCTTTTCAAGAAAGTCTTCGCAGGGTGAAGTGGTTCAACACATCATCCTTGAAACTTGTATCTTGTAGAGTATGGGAAATTTGAATCACCTACAAAATCCAATTATTTCAACGTTGTTTAAGAGAGCACATTTCACATATAATTAATAAGGATCATAATCCCAAACAAAAACCGTAGAAAAGAAAAATAAGAAGAAATATAGAAAAGCAAATGCTGTTCAAGCGTCCAACAATGGATTGAATGCAGCACCTAAAACCCCAAAACAGGTAATACTGTCGAGCTAAATTAATAACACCTTGCTTGATTTAAGAAATATAACACCAAACATATAAATCTAAAAATCTACAATATTTTCTGTTGGTTTTATATATTTTACAACAAAATGATATAAATATCTTTTTGCTCTGATAATCACAATATAGGAAAGGTTAGAAACAGAACATCCTCATGATATGCAATTCAAATTGATATCAGCATGTTATAGAAACTAATCCAAGTAAACAGTTCATCAAATAAGTATTGAGAACATAACCACAAATCACGAATTCAAGAATTCATGGCAATTACCACTTCGGTATCATCGAGGATGAGGACTGCACTTTCTTGCCCCAAAACAACATCAAGACCCTTCTGATGCCTCTGAGTGCTATCACTTTGTGCAATTATTTTGGAATTAAAGTAGATATCTCCAGGGTCGAGTAGCTTTGCCATTTCTAAAGCATAGGGACGTTCACCCATAGTGTATATGTACATCTCAAACAAATTACTAGCTTCTTTCAAGAAAGTGTGCACAAATGGCCTCAACTTAGTCATCATCTGCATCCAGTTCAATCTAAATAGGCTTGTCTTTAAGTTATCTGATGATTTACAAAATTTTAAGTCACGGGAACTAAATATGAGATAGAAAGAGGAAAAAATTAATGAATTAGGAGAAAAATACCTGGCAAAGCATCACCTCGACCATTTAAGTATCCTTCTTCCACTGTGATATCCGGAAGTCGAGCTGAATTGAGCAGCGTATGATCTAAATCAAGAACCAGATAGAGCTTCTTATGGCGTAACAACTTTTGTAAGTCAATGTTACGTATTCGAGCTATCTCGTCAGGATTAACCCTAAAATTCTGCATGCAGGATATATTTTGTCACAAGGTGTTTCAGCTTTAAAATTGCAAGATATTTTCAAAGATTAACCTTTGTCCTGAACTTCTTTTGATACTACAACAAGAGAGCACAACTGGACCACGATTGTTTATCAGCATATGGGAATAAACAAGTGCACAGTATGCACTTACTTATTTACTTCTCATCCTAACTGGAATCCTTTCATTCTCCATCTACTTTAGGTATATTGTTATGCTTCTTTTCAAAATGCTAAAACTTAGACTTACTAGCATAATAAAATAAAAAGGCCTGCAACAGTGGGGCTTTAATGAATTTTCTCATCATAACCATATTATAACAAGGAACTCTCTTGCTCTAGTTATGCAGAGTTTTGTCCTATTCCACTAAAACTTTCACTCTTGCCTAAAAGGAAGAAGGTACTAACCTTGTGTATGTAACCAAATGCAACACCCGAGACATCATCCCTTTTTTGCCCACACTTCACACACATTCCTGCAATATCAGCAGGATGTGGGCATATATCCACCTTGGGAGATGATCCTGCACCAGAGAAATACAAAGGGATATGGGAAAATCAGGGATGGCTAATTTCTAGTTGAAATGTTATTAATGCAAATCACAAAATGAAGTTTCTTCTCGGAAATGATTCAAAAGATACAAAAATTAGTCAGGCTACACAGGCAGAGAGAGAGCCAACACTGCAAATGGATTCAGGTAAAATAATGGAAAAGTACTGGTAAAATTTTGAAATAAAGTTTTCCAATCATGCTATCCCTATTAACTTAAATTAGGTTCTAGAATAAGTTCTCAATTCCATCTAAATGGGAAGGGCTAATAATTCAACAAGTACACATACCAATTATTATCAAATTATTTAGATGTTGTCCACGAGATAAAGGACTTTGATTTTATCTCTTTGATCATAACATGCATATGTATTTCATTAAAGAATGAAACAATGGACTAAAGTGAGAAGAATAAAAGCTCTAATATCCTTGTATAAAGATGTGAAAATTATAGGCCAATAACATGCAGGTGATTTGAAAATGAAAAAAGAGAATTACAAATCTATTAATACCAGTTGCCTATTTATCATTTTCCCATTTTTCAGAGAAAAATCCAGGTAGTAGATATCAATCTTAAGCAAATAAGTTTCACAAGATATTGACTTTAAAAATAAAACCAATGGAACATACAGAAAGAAGAAGGATATGAACTAATAAGCAGACCATCTAAAATTTGTGATGGTTCTCCTTGAGATGAGAAACTCTTCGAATTTGCAGTGCCTTGGGATAAGTCCACCTTGCGCCTTTTAACTCTACAATAATTTGCCGAATAAATTCATTACAAGAAGAATTAGCTTTTGTGCTTTTGCAAGTGTCGATTAGATCATTTTATATAACATCCAACACAAATTTCAACATCGCAAACACAGACAGAAGCATCCTCTTTCATCCAGGCAAATCAAGGCATCTAAATCATCTAGGAAAATGTGATGTGAATTCAATGGCATATTAAAATTCACAAAAGAAAGATCTGTTAGGGTCATAAAAATAAGTATCAGACAGGAAATAGATTACTCCTAGATTTGAACTTGTAAATGAGACCCCAATCCAAGATTTCATTCATAGCATCTATACACATTTTAATAAATGATTTAGGGTTATGTAGGCCATGGGAAGATAACAAAGTTTGTTGCAAGTCCTGTAATATCTTCGAAAGACAATTTTTTGAGTTCCAGCATAAGTAACTCTACTCATCGCAGAGCATTCAAAAAACTCCTCTTGTTGATCTGGATGCAGAATTAGGATCATATGAAATAGTAGTTAGTCATTTTATCGTTCAATATAGTTGTAACAGTAAAGTGTAATCAGCTTACTAAATTGCATTTTTTTGAGTATCCTAGTTACATTCATGGGGGTTTGTTCTAACAATAAACACAGTATTAATTACATACAAGACGCCAAAGTATTGAATATATCATCTCCCAAAGCATGATAAATAAAATCTAGTGGTCAAATAAGCTCAAGTATACCTCTCAAGATCCAGGCCACCGTCATCATTCTCCTCTTCTTCTGTCACTTCTTCTGAACCGGATGATGGATCAGAAGGAGCATCCAACTCAGCCTCCAGAAATGATGCGAAGTCGTCACTACTTGAAGAGTGCACTGGAGAGTCCTCTGCTAAACTCATCTGTTATGCCGCCATGGAATGGAAATTTATAAATAATGTTCCAATTCTATTGAACGTACGTGATGGAACAACCCATCAATAAAGACTCTAGCATATACTAAAAACTTGAAAACTAATACTCCCTCAGTTCCACCATAACTTGCAGAAACTATTATTCTATGTTGGCCTAAAATGAGAGAGTACCCGTGTCCTTCGGGTGCGACATACTTACCGGGTTATTCACGTATCCAGCGAACTAGACAGGTTCGGTCAATTGATGATTTTGCAGATCCCAATTCAATTTTGCAGTTCCTCGATTGATGGAGGGATAACCGGAATTGAGCAGTAAAGATAATGAAAGAGGAATTATAATAATTGAGTGAAATGAAACAGAAAAGGTGAAGACTGAAGCGCGACTGCAGTTCTGCTCCTCCGCGAAGACGATGATTGACAGTCGCGTTGTGTGTATCTAATTAGGGTTATTAGACAAACGACAATTTGGGTTTTTTTGTGTGTAGGTTTTGCATGACAAACCAATTTTTAATGAGCTCATAAAAAAAATCTTATATCATAAAATAATTATTATAAAAATATTTTATATAATTTTTGTCTTTTTTTATTTTGTAAAATAAATTTAAATATTAGCAAAGCATGACTGTTAAAATAATTACCATAGGCTATCACTTTATTTATAAATTTATTTTACAATACTTCATATCATAATACTACTTCCGTCCCACAAAAATTTGCATACTTTTCTTTTTAATTTGTCCCACAAAAATTTGCACACTCCCAAAATAAAAATATTCCTTTAAATCTCCACCTTTAAAATATTTACCTCACAATCTCCACCATACACATTCTACTCATTACATTTTTCCTTAAAAGTCATGCCCCAAAAGTACCGCAAACTTTTGGGGGACGGAGGTAGTACTTTTTAGGGATTAATACCAAAATTCGTCCCATAACTTTTTCACTTTTTCAATTTAGTCTCATAACTATGTAATATTTCAATTTAGTCACATAACCATTTAATGTTTCAATTTAGTCTTATAACAATTCACATATAATCAAATTAGTCTTAAATCGCCGGAAATGACATAAACGACATCGTTTTACTCACGTGCCGTGTGAGCCAATTCCGCCGGAAAATATAACACGTGACAGACACGTGAGTAAAACGATGTCATTTTACGTCATTTCCGGCGACTTGGGACTATTTTGGTTAGATTTGAATTGTTATGGGACTAAATTGAAACATTAAATAGTTATGAGACTAAATTAAAACATTACATAATTATGGGACCAAATCAAAAAAAATAATAAGTTATGGGAAAATTTTGGATTTAATCCCATACTTTTTAATATATTATACTAAATTATGTATAATAGAAAAAGATTAAATATTATGGACAGGGGAGTAGGATGTTTATTTTAATTTTGGAATGAAACTCCCTTAATAAATTTAAGTTATTTATAATCACGATCATGTTTGATTTAAGAAAAATATTCATAGCATGATAGCAATTGGGTCTTTTTCCAGAAAATTAAAACATTAAGCATAAATCAGCCAATAGTTATTCATAAAATTGAAAGAGAAAACTCTATTTTTTCTTATCGCTCCAATAGCTCTTGGTGTTGCAAGAAGTGACGAACTAACAATAAGGTGTTATTTTTTATTTTTGTCCAATCAAAGTTGTAATCTCAAATGTCATGTGTGAAATTTATATTTAAAGAAAGGGTTTATATTTTTATATGCGCAGTAACTTGTTATATTTTTGAATTCAGTCCACATGTTTCAGATTTTTTGAAATTGGTTCTATACATTTAAAATTATTTTGATTTTAGTATATTTACAGGTTATAACAGGTTAGATAACCGGCTATCTTCACCTGGAAATATAATTTAATTTTATATGTTTCAACTGTGTAATTAATTTTATTTTAATTTCATTGAGAATCATTTTCATTAGGTCGAGCATATTAAAACGGATTGGGCTTATTAAGGGGCAGGTCTTGAGTATAATAGAATGGGTCCGGCTTATTAATAGAATTGAGAATCATTTTCATTTGGAGAGAACCAAAATCGGGAGCAGTTTCTACAAAATTAGGAGAATCAATTCGTCCATTTTCATTTGCAGCAACTATAACTCCATTCCAGGAGAAGAAAATCGTTCGGGCTTAAAAAATATCGTCCACCACTTCTTCATTCTCCACAGCACGACACAATTACAATATCTGTTATTGTGGGATGGAAGCTCAAATACGTACCTTATAAACTGAAGAAAATCTGGGTCGAAGGTTCTACGGGTGCAGAGGATTAGTTTTGAAACAATGTACTTTATTTTGAAATCCAGACGGAGGCAACCAGTTACACAACCTATTGTAACCAGTAAATGTACTAAAATCAAAATAATTTTAAACGTATATGACCAATTTCAAAAAATGTGAAAAATATGGACCGAATTAAAAAAATATGACAACTTACAGTGCATATAAAAATATAAAGCCCGAAGGAAAATATGTTATATTTATTTCTCAATGCCTCAAATATCATAACTTGTGCCTCCTCATTAAATTATGCTTCGCCTATAAAGTATTTGGATTAGAATGATACAACCCCCAAAAGACATGCATTACACTTTCAAGATGAATTTGAAATCCAACTTTTTCAACCAGCTTAACCTAAAATAGTGTATAATTATATGGACAATGCCCACATTAATCATCAAATGAGATAAAAGGTCACAATTAATATTACAATATACAAATTTGTCATCGATTTGGTAATATTCCAATCCATATTCAGCCCCATAATTCTATATTTATTAAAATTCATATTTAACCTGGAAATAAGTTCAAAGACTCGGAGAATATGTTTGATAGTTGATTAGTGTGATAACTGCTTAAAATTATTGTGATTAATTTGTTAATTTTATCATATTTTTTGTATTTATTTACAATAATTTAATCAATTGAGCTTAATTTTCAAGAAAAGTATTTATTTTGCTATTCTTTATGTAATTGAAATTTTTTGGAGCGAAACAAGCCAAAAATAATTTGATGAGGTCGAAAAAAAATTAATTAGAGGAGAAAAGAAAGGTTTCAACTTATATACCCCTCCAATATTATAAGATACACCTACTTTGCTACTTTTTTTTATAAAAAAAATTATTTTAATAATACTTCTTTCAACCCATCAACCCCACCTTCTTCTATGCCCCCGTATTTCAACCGCACAACAATTTTCTCAAGCTTTGCTGTTCAATCTCTAAGTTCCTGCAACAATTTTACAGTTTCTACCAATGTTCTTTTTTTCTTCATTTTGTAACGTAGAATTATAAATTGATAAAAAGTGGCGGTAAGTTAAGAAAAATATGTATTTAGCAATTATATTTTTATGAATGTATTAAAATTAATATATATATAATTCAATTTTTTTATAAAAATTGTTAAATAGATATTTAATAATGTAGGTAGATGTATAATTGAAGGGTATATAGTCAGGCCCGAAAAGAAATTGGACTCGCTTTTGTTTCAAAACTCTCGGCCCAAAAAAGGATCAATAATAGCAGCCCATTTCGGCCTAATTGAGATTTAAACGACAAATTAGTCTTTTAAACGACAATAATGTCTTTTAAGTACATTTACCCATTTCCTTAATAATAGATTTGTTTCACCGGTAAAGTATTATATAAATCATTTTCATAATATAAACCACTTTGTGATATAAAATTTATATTTATAAAATATATTTTTTACCTTGTTAAAAAATGGTTCATGATATGAACCACTTTTATACAATACCTACTCTTGTTTCACCCCTCCATGTACAAGGTTCAAATAAAATCCTTCAACTCCTCAATTCTTGGCAAAATAATTTTCGAACAAAAAGATATGAAAAACTTGTGTTTTGTCAACATGGTTTTGATATAAGATGATAATAGTTCTTCATATGCACATGTAAATGTTCTTAAACTTGTGTTCTAAAAGTATTCGAAGTTTTTTTTTTTTTTAATGATGATAGTAGTTCTCCATTTGATAATTTTTGTGTTTGTTTGAGTGTATTTGTTAATTTTTAAGCATTTCGGTATTTAATGAGTATTATACATATTGTAGCAATGAATATATGTTATCCAAACATGTTTTGCGACTCTTTTTTTATATATATTTGGTGCGAACTTGGTTGGTGAAACAAATGCAAAATATTTGAAAAATTTTCGAACAATCAAGTATTATTCAAAATTTTTATGATTTATACTATTTTTACTTTGAATTTTTCTTCAATTTTATATTCTTTTAAATACTTTCAGTAAAAAAGAATTATCACTCTGTTAGTATTCTTATGAATTCATGGTTTTACTGACAATTCACTATTATTGCATATATAAAAAATAATCACTCTGTGAAAATATTTCTAACATATAATACATAATAATATTATTAGAAGTTAATACGTTTGTTAGTATGAATTATAATTCAAACTTATTAAACGGATGTTGAGTTAGTTATTTAGATTTTTTTTTTTATGAATTTGAGTTTATAAAGGATTGTTAGTATTAAATTTTTTTTTTTAAGAGACAAAGTACTCCAAAATTAGACAACAAAATAAATTGTTGGACAATACTACCTGAAAAGTAAAATGTAAAATTGAGATTATGTAGTACTTATTGCAAAAATAACTCATTACGCACATCATATATTTTTCAGCCCATTATACCTTCTACTAAGAATGGCAGGCCATGTTAGAAGACAATGGAAAAGCTAAGCAATTTGAAAGTTTCTTGAAATTTAGGAAGAAATTGTGAAATAAGGGTACCGTAAAATAGTTGAACAAAAATAGGTAGAAGCAAATAGGATAAGTAAGTTCAGTTAAGAAAATTACTTGTTATCATGCATAGGAACTCCCCATTCTTCATCATGGAAAGCAGAATAAAAATTAATAAGATAAATATAGTTTAATAATTAATAAGATACATATAGAAATCATAATATAATAGTGATATATTAAAAATTAAAAAAAAAATCGGGCCGATTTGGCCCTGTAGTCCATCTTGGGTCAGGCCCACCCCGGCCCGAGAAAACACCATGGCCCGGTGGGCTGGTATCGGGCCGGACCGGCCCATTTGACAGCTATACCCTCACTGTTGCCATGGTTGAATCTTGAAATAGTAGAGTACTGTGTTTTATTTTTTTAGTAGTACTCCCGCCAAGAAGTGGCAAACGATCCGGCCCATCGGGCCAAAACATATTCACGGGCTGAGCCGGACCATTTTTTTAATCGGGCATATAAAAATGTGGTCCAATTCAGCCCAAATGTCGGGTAGGTTGGGCAAGCCCATTGGGCCGAGCCAAAATTATCGATTTTTACATGTAAATGGGCTCATTGGGCCGCCCCATCTTCCAAGACATACTCACGGGGTCGGGTCAGCCCATTTTTTAATTGGACCTGTAAATATTGAGTCCAGCCTAGCCCCAAAAATCGGGTAGGTCGGGCCAAAATCGCTAGCTCTACCCGACGTTAGGAGTGCTTTGGTTCGACACTAGTTGCGGTGCCCTCATCGCTGCCATGGTAGAGAGATAGAGAGATTTAATAATGTGTGGCATATGCACTTAAAAATTAGGCTGAGACAACTATCACCGTAGCTTGATATTTATAAAATTTAGGGGACGTTTAGTATAAATTTAAAAAGAGAATGATAATGAATACCAATAGGTGAATAATTATTGTGGAATTAGTGATTACCTTTTTATTTAATACTCCCTCCGTCCCAGGGGTATTTGCACCCTTGGACGGCACACGATTTAAGAAAAATGTATTTTTTAAATAAAGTTGTGGTATATAGGTAAATGTGTTGAAAATTTTGTGAGTGTGCACGCAAATCGATATTTCCCTTTTAAGTAGTGTGCAAATTGATTTGGGACAACCCAAAATATAAAGTGTGCAAATTGGTTAGGGACGGAGGGAGTATATTTTTATAATTTTATTCATTTATAATAAATAATATCAAGCACTATTAATAAGAATAAATTTTAATAAATAAATATTAATGAGAGTGAATAATATTAGAGAAGTGGAATTCTGGAGAGTAATTATTTCTAAGAAAAGACCAGAGATGGGAGATTGAAGGATGCAATGGAAATTACGTTTAAATTAAGAGCATTTAGATAATTTTAATAGACAATATTTTTGTACATTTGTTAATAATGAGCGTACAAAACAAACTATCCCAATATTAAGGGATTATAGTTTTATATGCCCAATAAGTTGACACCAATTTGATTTTGGTCCTAATCAATTGCTTATTTTGATTTTGGTCCTATAAATTTAAAAATATTTTGAAATTGGTCCTATTACCTGTAATAGCAGGTTGCACATATTTGTTTGACTTTTTATTACAAATGTCATTGATAATTGAATCTTAATGTTTGAGGCAATATTTATTTAAATAATTTTTTATAATTATTTTTAAAAAATTCAAATTATAAAAAATTGTTAAAAAAATTCAGAATATATAAATAAAATAATCTCAGTATGATACTATTATCTAAAAATTAAACCGGCAACATGTGCTTTGTTAATAATAATATATAAATAAAATAATTCTTTGCTTATTTATTTATTTATTTTTAGTATTATTTATTAATCAAGTATTATTTCTAAAAATTTATTTATTTTTAGTATTATTTATTAAGTTAATTCTTTTATTATTTATTTGTTAACTTAATTTATGTTATTTAATAAATAAATTCTTTTATTATTTATTAAGTTAATTTATAAAAAATATTAAATACATAAATTTAATAACTTAATTAAAAATTGTTAAACAAATAAATAATAAAAAAGTAACTTAATAAAAAATCAAATAAATTAAAAAATGTTAAACAAACAAACCAATAAATAATAAAATATATTAAGTTAATTCTTTTATTATTTATTTGTTTAACATTTTTTAATTTATTTGTTTTTTTAAATCAACTAATTATTTTTCTATAGTTTATTTGTATTATATTTTTTTAATTTGAAATTAGTATTTTTTATAAATTTTAAAATTTTAAATATAAATAGTAAATTTCTAAAAATGATTCTTGATTAATATTGAGATTATTTAATTTATATATTATTATTAACAAAGAACATGTTGCCGGGTTAACTTTTAAAACCTGATCTAATTTGAAAATATTCTGATTTTTTAACAATATTTTTATATTTTGAATTTTTAAAAAATAATTGTAAGAAATTATTTAAATAAATATTACCCCACAGATATTAAGATTCAATCATCAATGACAATTGTAATAAAAAGTCACATAAATAATTATATAATCATTGACAGGTTGTGCAACCTGCTATCACAAATAATAGGACCAATTTCAAAATATTTTTAAATTTATAGGACGAAAATCAAAATGAGCAATTGATTGAGACCAAAATAAAATTGGTATCAACTTATTGGACTTATAAAAATAAAACTATAATCCCCAATATTAAATCTCTTTGCTCATATGAATCATTTATTATACAACTGTGCATTCATGAAATGACTTTAAACTAGCACTCCCTTCGCCCCCCAAGTACTCACGGTTATACATTTACTTTCTTTGTCCATTCTAAAAATATTTGTACACTCTAAAAAATAATACTCTCTCCGTCCAATAGAAATTTGCACCTTTCGGGACGGCACATTTAAAAAAACATATATTTTATATACTCCCTCCGTCCACAAAATTTATGCTCACATTTTTGCACGTGATTTAATGCAATATGTCGGAAGGTATTATGAGATATTGTGAGGTCCGTTTTGAGTAAAGAAAGTATTTATGAAAAATACATATGATATACTTTTCATAAATATTCTCTTTATGCAAAACGGACCTCACAATATCTCGTAATACCCTCCGACATATTGCATTAAACCACGTGCAAAAATGTGAGCATAAATTTCGTGGACGGAGGTAGTATAAAATAATGACATATGGGTAAATATGTGTAATAAATTTGTAAGTGTGCACGTAAATCAATGTTTCCATTTTTAGTAGTGTGCAAATTTGTGTGGGACGTCCAAATAAAAAAAATGTGCAAATTCCGGAAGTATTGAATTATATGAGCACACACAAGAAAATACACATATTTATTCATTTATTTATCTATATGCCACTATTTTACTCAAAAAATACATTTTTCTTAAAATGTTTGCTCAATTTAGTGTGCAGAAAGTCCTGAAAATCAATTAAAAGATTCTTTAAAACCTAGTATAAAAAATTAAAAAGCCAACACATGAAGTATGACCTATAAAAAAGGATTCAATGTTGCATCAGTCGTTGTATTCAGTGCCTCCATCTTACCCATCATCGAGCTTCTCAATCTGTACAACATCACTGAGCAAAGAAAAGTGGCACTCAATAAGATTCATGTAGCTAAAACTAAAACCAATAAACCATGTGAAGTAATTCATACTCATTCAACCATCCTCAAGGATCATTTATGGCGACCTGAAAATGTGTACCATGAGATATCCCAAAACACTCACATATATTTCATTTTGTGTTCCACTACCTTATGTATACCCAATATGTAGTAAATGAAATTAAAGAAAAAGTTGTAAGCTATTAAAATCACTTACCCATACGCATCAGTTATGATGATCCTGAGCTGTGAGTCACTAAGATTTTTTTGTTGATGGAGTCTTATAGCTGACTTCACCAATGACTCTGGGCACTGCCCCTGTACCTCAATCATCTCCAAACATTTGTTATTGAAGATTGCAGGAGGGATCCTTTTCAGGTGCTTGCAATTCCTCAAAATCAACCGTACAAGACTGGGGAATTCACCGACGAAATGTTTGCTAGAGTCGACTTCCCAGAGAGTGAGATCAATTATTCCATCCAATTTCAAAAACTTCAGCTTTTGGAATTCACCATCTCTTGTATCCCAGACATTTGCCGAGTAGGAAAAACACTTTAGTTTGAGAACTTCAAGATTTACCAACCGTCCAATTATTGACATATTATGCTGATCGAACTTGGATTCATAACCACAAAGAGTAAGCTTTTTGAAGTTTGAGGGGAAGCAAATCGCCTCCATATCTAACTTGTAGTATATTAAGTTTAGACACTCAAGCTGCCTGAGGAAGCTAAGATCAAGATGTCGACATGTCGATAACTTGAGTTTGCGAAGATGAGGCGAACATTTCAACATCTCTTCATCGTGTGGCTCCCTAATCCAAATTCGAGAAAGATACTCAAGCTTGTTAATTTCAGAGGTATCACAATCTTTGTCATATGCTGCCACAGAGCCCACATGAATATATCTCAACTTCTTCATTCTCATAATTGATGAGGAGAGATATACTTGCTCATCTGTCTCCACACGAAGACATTCCAAGTTCACAAAACCACCTATTGATGGCGGCAACTTTTTAATAACCAAGTATTTCAATGAAACCAAAATTTCAATTCCAGTGTAACGACTATCGATGTAACCACAGTGCAAGATTCTCAATGATCTGGTGTCACCAACGAAGGAGGGTGAGGTCCACCTACGGCCAAGGAGGGAGCCAATATGCTCGAGAAGGTGGCTGCCCCCACCAACCCCTCTCAGTTCGTCCCTGTTAATAACATGTGCATCAATGGTGTTGCAAATTATGTCAATTTGTACGAATACAACAAGAGAGGAAATAGAAACAATATGTAGTAAATATCCAAGCAAGTGATATACTCACTTCGTATCGTTAACATAATATTAGGTGGTGTTTGGATAAAGTCATTGAAATTCAATAGATTTGAAAATGAATGGATTTAAGAATCATGGATTTCAAATGACATGATTTTGTTAAAAAATTCAAAAATTTGAACTAGAGTTAAAAGCTACGTTTTTTAAATCCAACAATTTGAATATTTTACCCAAACACGTGGAGTGAATTTAGATTGTGGATTTCAATCCATAATCCAAAATCCCTCAATCCAAACACAACCTTAGTAAATAGTTTAATGTTCTTATTGTAAGCATTAAACATCTTTCAATGAACCAAAATATTCCTGTTTAACATACTTAAATTATAATAAAATTCCAATGAATTTAATTTGTGTCATCTTATATACGGGTAAAATAGGAAGAACACACGGAAAAAATTATAATTCCAAACTAACATGTCTCCTCAGTCAGTGTGAAAAATTTGTCCAAGTCTATCTTAGTGGTATCAGGTATGAAGGGAGTATCAAGGAGAATAAATTAGAGCAGTTTTAAGTAAGCTTACCCACTATTCATGCATAATTGAAAGTTTTCTCCTTCAAATATCTGCAAGCACAAGGGACGCAGTAAATCATGAACAGCACAAGTTTTGACTCCGCCGTCCGATCTTCTTTCGGCAACCAATACTAAGTTTTTATCAATTAGCTCAATTAGATAAGCTTCGGCTACTTCCTCTGCACTCACCCCTTGTTCCTTACCAATGAAACCTTCGGCAATCCAAAATCTTATCAACTCTCTCACATGGACTTGTTCATTTTCACGAAATACTCCAAAATAAAGCAAGCACAGCCTCAAGTGTTCTGGTAGATGCAGGAAAGTGCGTTCCATCAGTGAATTGTTTACACCATCAAAAATATACGAGGCTAAATCCCTTTCCACGTCTTCCCAGGTAGTTTGTTCCTTGTCCATAGATGCAAGAATTCCAGCAGTAACAACTACTGCATGTGGTATTCCCCTGCAATTTGCTGCAATTTTTTTTCCAATCCCAAGTAATTCAGGAGGGCAAGGTTCACCATCGAACACCTTCATCTTTAACAGCTCCCAACAATGGTCATCTGACCAAGAGGGCAGCACATAAATTATACTCTCTTGTGGAATTGCATCCATGTTCCTGCTCGTGAGCAATATCCTGCTTCCATTTCCATCATCTGGAAAGTATCTGCGCAAATCATTCCACACCTTTGAATCCCATATATCATCCATTACAATCAGGTATCTTTTCCCCTTTAGCGCTTTGTGAATGTGTGCTCCTATACTTGCTTCTTCCATTCTCAAGATCGTCTCTTTCTCAAACCAATCAGCAATATTCATCAATATTTTAGCCAATAAACTTTTCCTCATATATATTTGGGAAACAACACACCATGATAGTTTATCAAATTGATAACTAACCGAGGGGTGGTTGTATAATTTCTTTGCAAAAGTAGTTTTACCAAGTCCAGGCATCCCAAGTATTGAAATAATTTTCAGGGGATCATCAGGTCCTCGTGACAGCTCAACTAAAGCATCATCTGCTTCAGCCTCAAAACCAACAATATCACTGCCTTCAAATGATAGTCGTGCACTGAAAATATTAAGATACTAACAGTTACATGATAATATATTTTGAAATTAAAATTTTGAAGAAACATTCCAAAAATAAAAGTACTCATAAGAGTTCTGCACACACTATATACATAAAAGCTGTGAGCTCTAGTTACCTACTAGTGATGATTCTGAGCTCTTCATTTCCCATGTCCGCTTGTTCTTGTTGAACCTTTCTAGCCGACTTCAGCAGTGACTTTCTGCAAATCCCTCGTACCTCAATCAATTGCAGCGTTGTAATTTCTCCAATTTCAGAAGGAATATCTTGCAGGTTGCCACAATCACTCAAGACAAGTTGTTCAAGTGCTGGGAAATGCTCGCTTGAATCAACATTCCATTCAGTTAGATTTTCTATTTCCAGTTTAAAAAATTTGACTTTCTGGAATTCATCAGCTCTTGTATCCCATCTTTCATCCACAAAGGAAATGAATCTCAATTTGAGAACCTCAAGATTTTCCAATCTCCCAAACATCGACATCTCCTCACTAGTCAAACTCGTGCCAAATAGTGTCAGCTTTTTTATGTTTGAGGGGAAGATGATGCCTGCCATTCCAAGGTCGTAGATTCTGATGTTGAGTGACTCAAGCTGAACAAGAAAGCTAAGATCAACATGTTTATATGTTGACAATTTGAGTTTACTAAGATGTGGGGAACATCTCAACATCTCCTCATCCTTAGGCTCATTAATAACAACCCGGGAGAGAAATTCAAGATTGTTTGTTTCGGACCTATTGCAATCTTTGTCATATATTGCTTCGGAACCCACACAAATGTATCTTAACTTCTTCATTGTCAAGATTGATGAGGATAAACACACAGTCTCATTTGTGTCTACACGCAGATATTCTAAGTTCACAAGACAGCCTACTGATGGCGGCAAATCTCTAATGACCAAATATCTTAAGCAAACTAAAAATTCAATTCCTGTTAAATAAGTGGACCTACAATCAAACTGCAAGACTCTTATTAATCTCATGTCACGCATGTGGAGTGGTAACATCATATCACGACCAAATAAAGAACGCATATGCTGGCAATAGCTCCAAGTCACTGAATATTGAAGTGTTTGGAGGTGGTGGCCTTCATTGTATATTGAGCAATAACTGAAACAAAAATATAAATTAGAAAGAAGCCGTAAATGTAGATAATATCTCAAGTAAAACCTTCAATAACTATGAAATCTCAACAAAGAAAGCATCAATACATCATGCATGGTAAGATTATCCCTTACTTCATCTCATTCTGCGCCCTTTTTGTTGCCACTGTACGCATGATCATGAGTATTTTATAAAGCAAATACGAAAGTTACGAGTAGGAAATAAATGTAAATTTAGCAAGTAAACTTACGTGCTGTCTACGAATTTCAGAAAGTTCTCTTCTACACATAGTTTCAAGCACAAATCACAAAGTAAGTCATGAACATTACAAGTTCTCACTCCACCATCTGACCTCTTTTTCACAACAATTACCAAGCTTCTGTCAATTAGCTCTTTCAAATAATCCATGGCTCTAATTTCTTTGTTTTCCATGTGTATGAATCCTTCAGCAACCCACAACCTCATCAGATTCGTCGCACGAATTTCTCTGTCTTTCTGAAAGACACCAAAATACAGAAAGCAAGGCTTCAAATGTTGTGGTAGATGCTTGTAACTGAGTTTCAGAATTTGCATCACTGAATTTTCTCCATTTTCAAAAATAGATGAAGCCATATTTCCACGTACTTCTTTCCATGTACTTTCTTCATTGTTTTTTCTTGAAAGTATACCAGAAATAACAACCACTGCAAGCGGCAGCCCTCTGCAGTTTGCTGCAATTTCCTTTCCCATTTCTTGCAATTCAGGAGGGCAAGGTTGATTGCCAAAAACCTTCTTTTGTAGCAGCTCCCAGCACTGGTCGTTTGTCAAACAAGGCATTTCATACATTACACTACTAGGTGGAGCAACATCTTTATTCCTAGTGGTGAGCATTATCCTGCTTCCATTTCCATCATCCGGGAAACATCTATGCAATTCATCCAATACTTGTGAATCCCAAATATCATCCAATGCAATTAGGTATCTTCTTCCTTTCAAAGTTTTGTAAATGTGTTCTATTAAGGTTTCTTTTTCCATATTCAGGATCCTATCTTTCCCAAACTTACTATCTACATGGATCAAAATTGAAGACAGTAAACCACGTAATTCATGTGTTTGGGAAACAACACACCACGAGAGTTTATCAAATCTCTCACTAACTAAGGGATGATTGTACAATTTCTTAGCTAATGTTGTCTTACCAAGTCCGGGCATCCCAAAGATTGAAATGATTTGCAGACTTGCTCCTCCTCCTGCCAGCTTATCTAAAACATGTAGTTCCTTGTCCTCAAAACCAACTATACCATCATCGACCTCAGTATTTTTGTTACTCTGTAAGGATATTTGTGAGCTAAAGGACTCAGCACATTGCAGCTCTCCAAATTTCCGTTTCTTCGTGATTTGTTCAAGCTCAGTCCCACAAAGCTCAATCTTGTGGTAGATATTTGCGAGTCTGTTGATGAGATACCAAAGAGGAGCATCTCCAACAAAAAAAGAGATAACAAGATATTGAGCTTCAAATGCCACATCTCCAATTTGCATCAGAGTTTCTCTTAATTCTCCAATTTCTGAAGGTTGTGGTCCACCTATTTCCTTGATGGAAGACATCAAAGAAATTAGACCCACATGTAGATGTTTGATTGGATCATCTACATCAGCAACTAGCTTGTCCTCTCTATTAATTAGATCCTTAAGATCATAAACTAGAGAATCAACAACTTGGAGGGACTCCATCACGGAGGTTTTCGAAGTTGTATGAGCTCTGTCCATAAGTGGTAAGAATTTCATGATATCATCTTTCAAGAGTCCCATATGATTTAACACAACAGCAATACTCTCGTCCAATTGATCAGATGTTGGATCAGTGAAGAATAATAAGAAATGAAGTAAGCTTCCAGCTTCATTTGCCACTGCTTCAAATTTTGATATGAGTTTCTGGAATTTACCTTTATAATAATCACCACACCGGATTAATGACGTGTCCCCGAGAACAGTGCAAAGAAATCGCAGCTCCTTCTCAAGATTTGTTAATCGATCCATACATGAATCAAAAACCGAATCTGTTTTGTGGTACAGCAGTTGGAGAAGAAAACTGATAAAAGTTTCCACCAGTTGATGTTTGTTGATGCGATTTTGACTTTGATGAAACTTCTTCAGCCACGGCACCATGAAGACACTCGGAAGATGTTTCTTGATGCGGTTTTGGCTTTGATGAGACTTCTTCAGCCTTGGCACCGTGAAGACTCTCAGAAGCTCCTGCGCTAAAGAAACCCGCACTCTGCCTGAAATTGCTGAACTTCCACTCTCGGTCCAGATCGTGTGTTCAAGTAATTCCGACAAGCAGATTTCCCCAATGTCGCATGTGTGAGAAATGTACAAAAAATAATGGTCAAAAATGGAAATGTGTAATCTACTCCAGCGAATTTCCAGTTCATCATTTGGATTCCTCCCTTCAAACATATTTTTTGAAAACTGCAAGGAAGAACAATCCGTTTGTGTTAAGGAAAATAGAGTTGATAAGTCTTGGAGCTCAATAACACGAGAGTATTCAGAGATGCAGATTCAAGTTGAGACTAATGTGGATTGGTTTGACTTTCTAATGTTTTGTGCACATTATTTTGGAAACATTTGAGGAGGACGTAGGAACATGAATCATGACGTAATCTTAAACAAATGGCAATTAACAAGTGGTTCAAATTTCCAGATCGATGAATTATTTTTCCCCCATAATAATTTTGATCTGGAAGTCACAAGAAAATAAAATGCTGGCAGTTAGACTGAAAAACATGAAAATTGAAACAACTTATTTGCAATCAATGTAGATCAATCCATCAGTATTTTTTTTAGTCTGTAACGATAGCCTGTCGATGAGAAAAGAACAAAGAGGTAAACAATTTTGGAAAGAGGAAGTTCCATTTTCTTCAGTAGCAAATGTACTGCAGCAAAATTTTGCACTTCCATCAAATATTTCGTTCAGACTTCCCTGAATCCCCTACCTTTTCATGAAAAGCCTAATTTCTACACTTTAAGCTTTTTAATGCATTTATCTGCATTTTGATCCTTAAAAACCACTTCAAATGCGTAAATCCTTCTCTCGAATAACAGAGTATTAATAATAATAAATATATAAATAATTCTAGGGCGAATTCATCTTTTTTATAAGTACTGTGAGAAAAACTATAATATTGACCAAAATAATCGCAAAGAATGGAAGCCGATACCTGATCCTTCCACGGCAATCGGAACCGCCGTCGGAGAAGGAGACAGCAAAATGAAAAGCGACTTGGTGCGGAGGAGATGTAATCTAACTCTCAATTTGCTAAGCTACAGTGGATGCAATCCATGGTATGTCTGGGGAAAATTCGCGGTCAAGTTGCACCGCTTCCAAAGTTTATAGTAATATCTTTCTGTATTCAACTGGTTCTTCTTTTCCAAAATGAGTTGAAGATATTAAAAAATTGAACGTTGGAGTATGTTAATGAATAAAATACTCCATCAATCACGGAAAGCAACTATTCACGGTTTAACGGGTCCAACCAGTAAAATAATTTTTTATGTTAAATAAAATAAATATTCATTTATAAAATTAAATAAATATAATAAAGTCATAAAATAACAATACAAAATACAAAAAAATAAAAAAACTCACATTAAAAATACCATTTAAAAAAAAAAGCTCACATTAAAATAGATTTTCTTTATTTTCTTTTTAGTTCTTCGCCGTTAAAATTTTCTTTTTGTGGAAAGTAAATTTTTAACTTTTGGTCTGATTAGGATTAGGAAGACAAAAAAAAAGTAAAAAATTAAATATTAATATTTTTAAAAAAAAAATGCCCGATTTGACTGGTTCTGATCGATTTTGACCAGTTCAACAGTTAAAAAAGTCTTTTTGGGCGTAATCGAACCGGTTCTCGGTTCAACCGGTTGAACCGACCGATTCGATTCGGTTCTGAAAACAGTGGATTAAACTTCACATGGCAAATATTATAAAAAAAATTTGTGTTGTTGATATTTTGGACAAGAATATTTAAATAAAGTATGTATTATAAAAATATTTTATTTTAATTATTTAGGATGTGAAGTTTATTGTATAACATTCCAAAAAAAATGTAAAATTTAAGTTAGGAACAGAGAGACTTATTTAATAATTATATTTCTTACTACATCGGTTTCACTTTTAATTCTACATTTACTCCGGTTCATATTTAATTTTCATTTAAAAAATTATTCAACTTTCACTTAACCTACTACCCCTAAAAAAATAGAGTAAATCTCTTATACATCAAATACATCGTGCAATGCAAGTATATTTTTTTAAAAATTATACTTTTTATTTTTGAAAAGTCAATTTTAAAAAATATATTTTATAATAATAATATGTATGACTTTTCAATAATAATTAATTTAAAAATAGATTTAAATTGTTCAGTTCACTTGTGCAAGACTAAAAAAACTTTATATATAAACAACTCACATAATCTACGTAGCACACATTAAAATATGTTTCGAGCAGTAGATGTAGCAATAATCGTGGAACCGAGGAAGATTATATTTTAATTGAGTATAATAAATATTTATTTAATAAAAAATAAATAATGCAAATTAAAGCGATTAAAATAAAAGATTGAGTAATTATAAGCGAAGGAAAGCATGAATTATTTCCTGTCTACATTATTTGAGTATGAAACCATCAACTTCGGCAAGTTGAAGCAGTTGTTTTCAAGTTGACTACCTGCAATTTCAGATAATTTTATTTTCTTTTGATTTTGGTCCTATTAACTTTTAATTTTTGATTTTGGTCATGTAAATTTATATCTTTTTTTATTTTGGTCCTATAACTTTACCTCTTTTATACATGAATCTGATGTCGTAGGACCAAAATCAAAATGAGGTAAAGTTACCAGACGAAAATCAAAATTTAAAAATTAGTAAAACCAAAATAAAATAGAGGTAAAATTACATGACAAAAAAATTAATTTTCCCTAAAGTTCATACCAAAACCAATTAACCAGCTAAAGTAAAATCATGATATTCATATATACTAATGCAACCATCCTCAAGCATCATTTAATGATCATCAATCTCTTTATGACTCCCCATTGAGACATTGCAAATAACCCCATGCTTCATTTCATGCTCATAAGTAACAAGTTTTGCATTTTGTTATTTATATCTCGTTATCTATGAAAAAATATGTAGTGGTGATTACTTACCGGTATGCATCAGTTACGACGATCCTAAGCTGTTCATTTCCGTAGTCCTCACATTGTTCTTGATGAATTCTCAATGCCGACTCCACCAGCGACTCTGGACACCGCCCCTGTACCTCGATCATCTCCATGCATCCAATTTCCCCGATTTCGTAAGGTATCTCTTTCAGATGGTAGCAATTCCTCAAAACCAATTGGTTAAGCTTCGGAAAATGTCCGCTAGAATCCACTTTCCAGAAAGTGAGATCAATTATTCCATCCAATTTCAAAAACCTAAGCTTTTGGAATTCACCTTCTCTTGTATCCCATATATATCCCTTGGAGGAAAACCATTTTAGCTTGAGAACCTCAAGGTTCACCAATCTCCCAATTATTGACATTTTATCCCAATCAAAGATGGATTCATAGCCACAAAGAGTGAGCTTTTTGATGTTCGAGGCGAAGCTGATCCCCTCCATTCCAAATTCGTAGAACCTTATGTTGAGCGACTCGAGCTGAGTGAGGGAGCTGAGATCAACGCGTCGAGATGTTGATAAATCGAGTTTGCGAAGATGGGGCGAACATTTCAGCATCTCCTCGTCGCTTGGCTCCCCAATCCAAATCCGGGAAAGAAACTCGAGCTTGTTCGCCTGAGAGTTTTCACAGTCTCTGGAGTATGTTGCTCCGGAGCACACATGAATGCATCTCAACTTCTTCATTTTCGTAAGTGCTGAGGGTAGTCGTATTTCCTCGTCTTTCTCCACACGAAGGTATTCCAAGTTCACGAAGCTGCCTATTGATGGCGGCAAATCTCCAACGACCAAGTATTTCAAATTTACCAGAAACTCAATTCCTGTGTACCGACTGTTGATGTAGCCACAATGCAAGATTCTCAACAATCTCGTGTCGCGAACACAGGAAGGCGTCGTCCACCTACGGCCAACGAGAGAGCGAATGTGCTCGAGAAGGCGGCTGCACATTAAACATAATCAAAAGGGAGGTGTAGTACAGATATTAAACATAATAAGTAAACTTACCCACTATTCTTAAACATTTGAACATTTTTTCCTTCACATATCCGCAAGCACAAGGGACGTACTAAATCATGAACAACACACGTTTTGACTCCTCCATCAGATCTTCTTTCAGCAACCATTACTAAGTTTCTACTAATTAGCTCCATCAGATATTCTTCGGCTACAATCTCCGCATTCTTCTCCTGCTTTCCGTCAATGAATCCTTCCGCAATCCAGAACCTCAACAGCTCCCGGACATTGATTTGCTCGTTTTCCCGAAACACCCCAAAATAGAGCAAGCACGGCCTCAGGTACTCCGGCAGATGCTGGAAACTGCGTTCCATCACGGAATTGTTTCCATCATCAAAAACATGGGAGGCTAAGTCTCGTCCCACGTCTTCCCAGGTCGCTTCTTCCTTGTCCATAGATGCAAGAATTCCAGCAGAAACAACTACTGCATGTGGCAGTCCCCTGCAACTTGCTGCAATTTTCTTTCCAATCCAAATCAATTCAGGAGGGCAAGGCTCATGATCAAACACCTTCATCTTCAACAGCTCCCAACACTGGTCAGCTGACAAGGAGGGCAGCACACGAACTATACTCTCATCCGGAACTGCATCCGCATTCCTGCTCGTGACCAGTATTCTGCTCCCGTTCCCATCGTCCGGGAAGTATCTGCGCAAACCATCCCACACCTCGAAATCCCATACATCATCCATTACAATTAGGTACCTTCTTCCCTTTAGTGCTTTGTAAATGTGCTCTCCTATACTTTCTTCTTCCATTCTCAAGATCGTTTCTTTTGCAAACCCGCGATCAATATCCATCAAAGCTTTCGCCAATAAGCTTCGCCTAATATACGTCTGTGAGACGACACACCACGAGAGTCGGTAAAACCAACTGCATACCAAGGAATTGTTGTACAATTTCTTAGCAAAAGTAGTTTTGCCAAGTCCTGGCATCCCAAGTATAGAAATCACTTTCAGGTGACCAGATCCTCCAACCAGCTCTTCTAAAGCACTTTCTGTCTCTGCCTCAAGACCAATGATAACATCACTGCCTTCAAATGATAGCCGTGCACTGTGAAAGTTGCATGATAGTATGCATTGAAATAAAAATTTTGATGAAACATTCCAAATGAAAAAGTTCTTGAAAGAGTTTTGCATATCTTAAAAGCTGTTAGCTCTAAATACCTGTTAGTGACGATCCGAAGCTCTTCTTTTCCCATGTCCACTCGTTCTTCTTGAACTTTTTTTGCAGACTCCAGCAATGACTTTCTGCAAGTCCCCTGTACCTCAATCAACTGCAGAGTTGTAATTTGACCAATTTCATAAGGAATTTCTTGCAGGTTGCCACAATCACTCAAGACCAGATGTTCAAGTGTGGGGAAATGCTTGTCCGAATGAACATTCCAATCAGTTAGATTTTCAACTTCCATTTTCAAGAAAACGAGTTTCTGGAATTCAGAACCTCTAGTATCCCATCTTCCATCTTCATAGGAAATGAATCTCAACTTGAGAACCTCGAGATTTTCCAATCTCCCAAACAACGACATCTCATCACTACTCAAACTCGTGCCAAAAAGCGTCAGCTTTTTGATGCTTGAGGGGAAGATGATGCCCTCCATCCCAAGGCCGTAGAATCTGATGTTGAGTGACTCAAGCTGAGGGAGGAAGCTGAGATCAACGCGTCGATATGCTGATATTTTGAGTGTGCGAAGACGGGGTGAACATCTCAACATCTCTTCATCCTTAGGCTCTTTAATAACAACCCTGGAGAGGCATTCAAGGTTGTTTTTTTGGGAGCAATTGCAATCTTCTCCATAAAAAGCTTCATAGCCCACACAAATGTGTCTCAAATTCTTCATTGTCATGATTGCAGAGGAAAGACATACAGCCTCATTTGTCTCTATGCAGAGATATTCCAAGTTCACAAGACTCCCTACTGATGGCGGCAAATCTGCAATTATCAGATATCTTAAGCAAACAAGAAACTGAATTCCTGTTAGATAAGTCGATCTACAATCGAACTGCAAGACTCTCAGTAATCTCATGTCACGAATATGGAGTGGCAACATCATACTACGACCAAACAACGAGCGCATGTTCTGGCAATAGCTCCAAGCTACAGAATGCTGAAGTGTCCGGAGGTGGTAGCCTTCGTTGTATATCGAGCAACATCTGGCAAAGAAAAAAATGACATTAGATAGAAGCACTAACCAAAGTAGATAAGATTTTTAAGCTAAATTAGAAACAGAAAGCATTAGAGTATACAACTGAAGTAGCAAGTAAACTTACTCGCTATCCACGAATTTCATAAAGCTTTCGTCTTCACACTCTTTCGCGCACAAATCGCGCAGCAAGTCATGAATAGTGCAAGTTTTCACCCCACCATCTGACCTTCTCTTGACAACAATTACTAGGCTTCTGTCAATTAGCTCTGATAAATAGTTTACACCTTTAATATCTTTGTTTTCCTCGTGCATGAGTCCTTCAGCTTCCCACAACCTCATCAACTTTCCGACAGGAATTTCTCTGTCTTTCTGAAACGCTCCAAAGTACAGAAAGCAAAGCTTCAAATTATGCGGGAGATGCTTGTAACCGAGTCCCAGAATTTGCATCACTGTTTTTTCTCCATCATCAAGAATATATGAGGCCAAATTTCCTCCTACTTCTTCCCATGCACTTTCTTCCTTTCTCATTCTCGAAAGAACTCCAGCAACAACCACCACCGCAAGTGGAAGTCCTCTGCAGCTCTCCGCAATTCGCCTTCCTATCGCCTGCAGAATAGGAGGGCAAGGCTTATCACCGAACACCTTCTTCTCCAGCAGCTCCCAGCATTGGTCATTCGTCAAGTGGGGCATTTCGTACAGTACGCTACTAGGCGGAGCCACATCTTTGTTCCGAGTGGTGATCAGTATCCTGCTTCCATTTCCATCGTTGGGGAAACATCTAAACAACTTATCCAACACTTTTGACTCCCATATATCATCCAACACAATCAGATACTTCCTTTTCTTCAGAGTCTTGTGAATTTGCTTCACCAAGCTTTCTTCCACCATATCTTTCCCAAACTTACTCTCTATATGAACCAAAATTGTGGTCAGTATCCCACGCATCTGATAAACCTTGGAAACCACGCACCACGAGACCTTATCAAACCTATGACTAACCAACAGATTGTTATACAATTTCTTTGCAAAAGTTGTCTTACCAAGCCCGGGCTTCCCAAAGATTGAAATAACTTGCAGCCCTGTTGCTCCTCCTTCCATCTTTTCCAAAATGTGTGTTTCCTTGTCCACCAATCCGATTGTACTGCTCTTGAGCTCTGTGTTTCTGTTGGTCTGCGACAGCTGCTGTGAGGTAAACACCCCAGCATCATATAACTCTCCAAATGTATGTTCCTTTGCCATTTGCCGGAGATCAATCCCACAAAGCTCAATCCGTTGGTTGATGGTGCTGAGCCTGTTGCTGAGATACCAATGTGGAAGATCTCCGGCAAGAAACGAGGTGACAAGATACTGAGCTTCGAGTGCCATGTCTCCAATTCGCAGTAGACTCTCCCTTAATTCTTTAGCTTCTGAAGGCTGTGGCCCGCCTATTTCCTTGATCAAACTCTGCAGAGAAATTAGACCCTCGTGCAGATTCTTGATTGGATCCTCCACATCAGCAATCAGGCCCTCGTCTCTGTTCATCAGATCATGAATTAGTGAATTGACAACGTGGAGAGACTCCATCACAGAAGTTACACGAGCTCTGCTAATAAGGGGTGAGAATTTCCTGATATCCTGTTTCAAGAGTTCCATATGGTTCAAGAAAACAGAAATGTCATCACCAGATTGTGAAAGTAGTAAGAGATGGAGTGATCTTCCGGCTTCATTTGCTACTGCTTCAAATTGTGATATGAGTTTCTGGGATTCAAAGGATGTGTCCCCAAGAACAGCTTGAAGAAATCGCAGCTCCTTCTCAAGAGTATCCAATCGATCGGCGCACAGATCAAGGCTGGAATCTGTTTTGTAGTGCAGCAATTGGAGAAGGAAAGCGATGAAAGCTTCCACCAGCTTATGCTTCTGAATGCGGTTTTGGCTTTCGTGACACTTGTTCTTCAGCCTGGGCACCATGAAGACAGGCAGAAGCTCCTGCGCTAAAGAATCTGGCACTTTGGCAGACATTGCTGAGCTTCCTCTCTCCGTCCAGACTGTGTCTTTGAGCAATTCCGGCAGGCGGATTTCTCCAATGTCGCATGTGTTGGAAAGGTAGAGGAAATAATGGTCGAAAATTGAAATATGCAATCTGCTCCAGTGAATTTCCAGTTCATCGTCTGGATTCCTCTGTTCGAACTTGTTTTGCGAAATCTGGAGAGGAGGATCCATTTGTGTGATGGAAATTGAGTTTGATAAGATTTATGTTCAATGAAACGAGAGTTCTAAGGAAAAAAAAAAAAAAATCTTGGAAGTGGCGTTGACAAATGACAAGCCCATCCATGCATGCTATGAACTAAAGTAGGAGAGAAGATAAGGAAGCGTCGACTTTAATCTTGGTTTGAAAATTTTGAATCCATTTTTTCAATTAATGCGGGTGCTCTACGAGGTATTTTGACAAAGCTTATAATTTGTTTTTAAAATATTAAAAAAATTATAAATATTTTTAAAGTGTTGTAGTAAAAAAAATTCTATTAAAATTAAATTTAAAAAAAATTATGATAAATTATCAAGAAAAATTATAAGTTGTATTATCCAAACACTTCAATAATTTATGAGTTACTTAAAAATAATATCTTATAACCTTTTAAAATAATTTATAAGATGTTAGATCTTATAAAATATTTAAAATAAATTTAATTAAATACCCTCTAAAAATAATTTGACTTAAAATTTTAGTTTTTATAATTTAATATCCGATCTAAAGATCAATTAACTAAAATTATTAATCTCACCGTTCATGAATAGAGACTCATTTGAACTCGAAACAAAAGGTTTACCTAAAGTGGCCAAACATGAATTAATGTTTTGTGCAAATGGGTTTGAATTTAAATGTTGTACTACCTCCATCTCGAATTTTTTTTTTCAAAACATCTGGGCACATGAATTAAGAAAGATATGAAATATGTGAGTATAAAGTTAAATAATAAAATATAAAAAATGTATTTTATTAACTTTTATGAGTGTAAATTATTTTCTTTTTAAGGTGTGAAAAAAAAGTTGAGACATCCTAAAATAAAAAATATGAAAAAAAGAATTGAGACTGAGAGAGTATTATTTATATAGTGGATCAATTTTCCAAATCAATAAAAGTAAAAATATTATTAGTATATCTTTGAAATTTGTGATATGGACGTTGTACTGGTTCTCCCATGTTCAAGTTTTTGACTTATCTTTAGATTTAATTTTTGACTTCTTTTATTTTTATTCTAACGCGTCTTTCTTAGATTTTTGTTTGACTAAAGTTTTAGCAGCAATGCAGTTTACTTTACGTTGTGAAGTGTTTCAAGTTTTTTTTATTTTTTTCATATTTTCAAACTCTGTTGAAATTGTAAAATTATTTTTAATTTGAATAAATTAAGTTTTATTAACTTGAAGAAAAAATAATTCTACTATTTTAAATGTGATTAAAAATACACCCTTAAGTATTTCAGGAGCATATTGAAGTGATTACTTAAATTCACCTTATCTTGTAGTCCAACTGCCTCATTTGGAGGAACGCCAATTTATTTTGATACCATCAGGTGAAAAATTTAGAAGTTAGTTCACCAAGTTCCAAATACTCTAAAAGTTATTTCAAGTGAAGAGTCAGGTGACCAAGTGAACTAACCCACCTGGTTAATACTATACAACCTACAACTCTAAGCATATTATGTAACACAAGGCTAATTTCAACAAATACAACATTTTCGTTGTTAATATTAGGCTCTGAACAGTGTAGATTCATATAATATTGTAGTTATAATGATTTATTTATGTTTAATAACATCACTTGTATATATGTTGCATTTAGATGTCAAGAAAAAAATGAAAAATATGAATGCTCTAAATTCCCTAATTTTTGCAGTGATGCAGAAATCGGTTTAGGCGGTCACTTGTCGACCCGATTTCTGCAAAATCGACAATACTAGTCGTTTTTTAGCCTAGAAGACCCAAATTTTATATTTTTATCTTTTAAAAAAAAAGTTAGGCGGCGACTAAGTGCTAGACGACAAAAAAAGTTCGATTATCTATTTTTTACTTCTACAACCTTAAAAATTTTGGTTGGAAAAATGAAGAATATTAAGAGGCCCAATTGTTGTTCAAACTAGGAATTGGAGAGTTAATCACGCGAATGCTTATCTTGATCTATGTTTTAAAAAGCGGGTTGGACCGGTCGGTCGGATCGGTTCGACCGCTATTTGGACGACATACCAAACTGTTCGAAAGCGTTGGACCGCTCTTCTTCTGAAACACCCAGAAAGTGGTCAAAAGCGGCAAAAGCGGGTTGGACCGATCACTGGTTGGACCGGTCAACTCGGCGCTTTTGCTTTATTTTAAAAAAAATTAAGGATTTTTTTTTTTTTTGCAATTTATAACTTTCACTGAAACTCAATTTATCAACTTTGGTTTTTTGTTTTATATTATCTCAATCACATTTTTTTTATCTTTATTCTTCCCCAAATTAGTGATATTATTTTCACATCTTTCTACTAAATCATCTACGAAATTTGGACTTGAAATCATAAGATCAAATTTTAGTGGTGTTAATTTTGATATTCATTCAAATTAAATATTTTTATATTGTTAATCGTAGACATTTGATGAATTTCCTATATATTTGATATTTTTTAAAACATTTGGTGAACTTAATTTAACATTTGACATTTTTGTTATATATGGTCTAATTTTAATAAAATATTGACATTTAATTTAGATAGTTAAAATTGAAATTTAAATAACAATATTAGATGTATATTTATTTAATTTTTATAGTAATTTGTACATAAAAGTTAATATTTTTAGAGAAAAAACTATTTATGATGTCTTTAATTTTTGTATATAATTACATATTATTTAATTATGATGTCATATCAGTTCAATCACTTTACTAACGGTTAGACCCGATCCGACTGCAAATATTAAGAATGTCCGGTTCAACTTCCGCTTCTGCAAATATTTAGTGAAACGACTAAGAAATAGAATGAGAAAGCTGGAAGCCATTTTTCGTTGCTTTCACACCTAAAGAGCAAATCCTTCGTACTCCACACGCAGCAGCCTATGTTTTTCACCGCGTAATAAGATTTTTTATTTTTTGTACTAAGATTCATTTTTTTCTAAATATATATTAATAAAAATTGTACATTACAATAAATTATAAATTTAAAACATAATTATAATCATATACATTTTTCACAAAATGTAACAATTCAACAAAATATTAAAAATTATTTTAATACGGTATTGTCCAACTTCTAAATAAAATAAAAAAATAGCAAAACTCATAGTACAAATAAATTATGAAGTAATTCAGTTAAATTTTTATTTTTTTAGTAATTTAGTTTCTATTTATTAATTTTAATAAATTGAAATAAAAATTAAAAAAGAAGAGTAATGGCCGATAGTCCCAAATGTGTTAATCGATTTTTCTCGATGATTTGGTCTGACCGAGTGCCGCTAAGCGTTTAAACGGCGACCGTCATTTACATCACTGTTTTCCACACAACCTTCCACCACCGTCCATAGAAGCTGCCAACTCGTCGGAAATTGGAACTACAAAGCTCCAGCCGCCGAAATGAAGCCAAGCTGCACTTGTTCGTTGTTTATTACCTGAAGAAAATAGCTACAGTCGCCAGTCCTGTTCGAAATCAAACACCAAGCGCCGAAAGAAGCCAAGTTGCTCTGTTCGTTGCTTACTACCTGATAATTGTTCATTATTATAGTGCATAAATTTATCTTTGAGGTATAGGTTCTTTAGTGATTAGTTTCTACATATAATAGTGATCTAAATAAGAGCTACTTATTAGGAAAAATATTGTAAAGATTTCAGTGATCAATATCAAGTCTGTGTAACTAGTGAATTTGACGCGTGTAGTGTAACAGTGGATGTAAGAGAGTTTTTATAACCTCTGAATCACTATAAATTGTTATATTCTTTTATTTATTTGTTTATTACTCTTTCCGTTTACGATAAATGGTCCACGTTGCCTTAAACTGCTGTTCACAATAAATAGTTCACTTACTTAAAATAGAAATATTACAATTATTATTTTCATTTTAAATATACATACACTCACTTTTATACATCACATCTATTTTTTTTAATAACCGTGTACAGATAAATGGTCAAAATATCATGGACAGAGGGAGTACATTTTATTAATATTTACCTTTTGCTACATTCATCATTGTTTTAAAAACTTAAGCATCAAAAGAATCAGAATATAGACTTCAAAGTCACTCGAATTGTATATTCATTGCTTATGTTGATTTTCATTAGCTGCACAAAAAGATCTCTCAAAACACTTTTCAAATTGTGAGAATTTATTTTGAAAAATTATCTATAAATTGAGTTTATTTACAGTAAAATTTTAAACTCTACAGCTGTAAATTTTATAGTCTACAACTGTGACTTTTAGGTTCAAAACTTTTGTACATTTTATTCAAATGTACCGAGAAGGATTCTTCTATCCAGTATTTTGAAAAGTCTTTTAATTTGTTCGACTGTATATTCAAACCCCCTCTAGACCTTCACCAGTAAGAGAGCAATATGTAGTATTGCACTCCAACTTTGAGAAAAATAGACAAAAAAAATTGTTGATTGGAATGAGAATGGTGATTACTTAACTTAGAAAAAAGATAATATTAAATACATCTTTATTCTCATTAACTACTATATTTAATATATATTTATTTTCATTTTTATTATCATTGAAAATTTTGTGCCCTCAGTTCTTTTCATAAGGGGGTCGATACATTGTGAATTTGCAGTTATTGGAGATTTTTTCAAGATTTCTCCGTCATCGTAAGGATTTGGAATTTTTTTTTTTTTGAATGATTTGGGTTTCTTCAATGTTAGGTAATTCTACAATGGTTTTTAATTTTTCATACAGAGTTCACACATTTGGCCGCTCGACTTGTTCTTGAACCTTCATATCTTCTTTGTTTTAAATTTATATTTTGAATGAAAAGTTTCTATGTTTTCATGATTCACTATTCTTCACTACGAAGAAATTAAAAATTGTATTCTTTATAATTAAGCGGAATTAGATAAATAAAAAAATAAGTGAAACAAAGATATATTCTGATTTCTCCAACAATCACATGATTGTTGAATGATCCAAAACAAACAAACAAGGGGTTTTCTACGGTCAGAAAGGGGTTTCGCCCTTCCTGACGTCAGTAAACCAATAGAATTTTAACAAATAATATTACATTGCCCTAAGCGACATAGTTTCGCCCTAAGCCAAAAAAATAACTTTTAAAAATTAAAAAATAAAAATTATTGAAATAACCTTTTATAATTTTTTAAAAGTTATTTTAATTAAAATATTATTATATCTTAATATATTTTAATCAAATTAAAATTTATGTTTTCAAAATTAATTCTTACACCCATTGC
>JAPKLY010000482.1:0-27262 GCA_026898435.1 Prunella vulgaris
TTCAGTTCAGGCAATCTTCAGCAGGACTGACTGACTTCTTCAGGATGGATTACACTTCAGACTTCAGTAAATTGGGTCCACTCCAATATTCTTCAGTCTTCAGCAGTTCCTCCTGTGCTGAATTCCTAACCTAAATATCCTGAACTATTTTATCCTGAACAACTATACTTAGGCAGATTCATCAGGGGTTTTGGGATCTAATCAAAATACTCAGATTGTCCCAACACTACAGCTCAGAAGAAACCTACAGCTCCTACATCTCAAAAACCTTTTGGTTACTGGGAACAAACTGTGAAAGAATCAAGAGAAAGGAAGAAAGAGAAAGAAGAGAAAGAGAAAGAAGAGAAAGAGAAGCAAAGAAAGAAAGTATTTGAAGAATCTACAGCTGTTGTCACTGCTCAACCCCCGGAAGTTCAACCAATGAGCATGATACCTGCTGAAGAACAGATTGAGAAAAAGAAGGAAATGAAGACTGAGTTTGATATCCTCTGGGAAGAATACTTGAGTATATGCAACATGCATACAGTTATCAAGAAGATTAAACTCAACATGGACAGATTTTAGAAGTTCAAGTACTTGAAGGCTGATGGATCTTTGCATAAAGAAGACAATGCTTGCCTCCTTGGTGGAAAGTTCAAGAGAAATCCATTGCCTAAGAGATTGTTCAAATCCAAGAAAGAAGAAGAAGATTTTGAAGCCTATGAGTTCATGATGCTGAAGAAATATTTTGAAGAGGATGAGAAAAACATGAAGCTGGTAGAGCAAGGAATTCTAAAGCCACAAGATGAATCTGAAGGATCTAATGATGATGAAGATGATGCTGACCCAAAACACAGAAGAAGATGAAGACACTGTTCTAGATTAGACACTAAAACTTTTTAGTTTTTAGTCTAATTATCTAATGTAAGCTGTACCCTGACCCTTTCAGTTTATGCAGCTTTGTTTTGTCTTCTATTGCTTTGCCTTATTTTGTTTTTGTTGTTCTGGTTCTGTTCTTGTAGACAATATCTTATTGTCTTTGTTGTGTGTTTTTGTTTGTTGTTTTGCCAACATCAAAATAGGGGGAAATTGTTAAGTACCTTGGTTTAGATTTTGATGTATTCAAAATAATGTGTTTAATTGTGTAATTTGATCTAACACTTGTGCTAAGGAAATTGGTGTTTGAAAGTTATAGTTATAAGTGAAGTCTGCAGCTGTATACTTGATCACTCTACAGCCAGACATGACCCTACAGCTGTAAGGTTTCTCTACAGCCGATTTTTAATATTGACAGAACTCTACAACTGCAATGTTGAAGACTCTATAGCTGAAAGAACTGTTTGAAGAGGAAGTACAAGTCAGAGATTTTTTAAGATAATGAAGACCCTTAAGCACAATTAGTGTAGCTCTCATGCACTCACTAAAATGTACTTAAGTGGAGCATATTTTTTTAATTCTGGAGGATAATAGAGATTAGTTGGAAGACAGCCAGAATTCTAAAGAAAAGGACAATAGTACAATCGGTACTATTCTGTGTGAAGGATGAAGACCACTTCGCACATGTAAATGGAGAGAGAGGAGCCTTATCCTGAATTCAAATTTGAATTCCCAACGGATAAGTCACACCACTCAATCTATAAATAGAAGATGTCCTCAGAGGAAGCAACAACAACAAACCCTGAGCATACAAGCATTCTGCCTAAGCAAGTCTACAGCCAACAAACTTTCTGAGAGAGCTTTATTGTCTTTATTCTTTGTGATTCATAGGATAGTTAGTTAGGATTTTCTTAGAAAGAATCACACCCTTTTGTTGTTGTTCCCTCACCTGTTTTATATTTCTACTTAGTGTAGATATCTCTTTGTGAGGTTTTGTAAACTCTTTGTGAGTTATATTATGAGTGAATAGGGTAGTTTAATCTCTTTATAGAATAAGAATCTGAGTGAACCTAGTTCTAAAGGGAAACTACTTGTATTGATCTGAGTGATCTCATCTTAGTGAATTTGGCACCTAAGTGGTGTAACAGTGGATGTAGGTGGTCTTTTTATAGACACTGAACCACTATAAATTTGGTCTATTTACTTTCTGTCATTTAATTTATTGTTCTGCATATTTAATTTATCTGTTACATTCATCATTCTTTTGAAAATAGAGTGCATAAAAACTTTGTGGTTTTCACAGAGAAACTGACTCTACAGCTGTAGACTTCTCTAAGTCACTCAGTTGTTAAGTCGGTTTATATTGTTTTTCATTAACACTCACTTATTTCTGCTGCACATTAGAATATTCTCAATACACTTTTAAGTGTGAGAACTCCTCTGATATTTTGTCTACAAGTGACCTTTATTTTGCAAGTTTTTAAACTCTGCAGCTGCAGACTTCTTAAGTCCACAGCTGTAACCTTTGTGGTCCAGTTTATAAAACTCTTGTAGACTTGTTATTTTGAACTTAAAAGAGGCTACTGTACGGTTCTAGAATTCCCTCTTTGAAAAGTTTGAAAAATCTGATTTTGGACTCAAGGTCTATTCACCCCCCCTTAAGACCTTGACCACTTTAAGGGACCAACATTATTCATAAGTAATTAAAAAATATGTAAACATGGATAACGCATACACAATATTATGCTCTAGAATAAATCTGCAATTCAAACATCAAAATTTTAAATCAAATAGATATGCAATTATAGTGAAACGTGTTTTACAACACTTACTTTCCAAGTGTAGAAAGATCGTGTAGTAAGGTAAGTGACCGGTTAAAATATTTATAACATTTATATAAGATATATATATATATATATATATTTATTTATTTATAAAATATTAAAATGTACGGTCAAGATTAAAACACTTAAATTATAATATCGAGATTAATTTTTAATGCCAGAATGAAAGAGAATAGAGGAAATTCGAAATCGAGCATTCTGGTTGATTTCATAACTTCGTCTTTATATAATATTAAGATATATATATACATATATTATTTTAAATAATTCCTTCCTTCGTCCCATAATAATTTGCAGACTTTATTTTTTCTAGACGTCCCACAACAACTTGCAAATTCAAAAACAAATTCTTTTTTTATAAACTTCACCTTCACAATATTTACAAGTTTACATAAAATATCATTATTTTTTTTAACTTTTTGGGCTCACACACTGCACTTAATTCAACTAACATTTTAAATTTATATATAAGATTTTACCAAATTACTCCTCAAACACTACTTTTTTCGTTTTATAACATATTTTTCTTAATATATGTGTTCCTCTCCCATTCCAAGTACTTCTAGGACGGAAGGATTATTTGTTAACCCATAAATAATTAATATCTGCCAGTCAACAAATGATCAATATACAGTAGAATAACTTTTGAGATGAATAAAGAACTTCAGTTATCAAATTTGAGAGAGTCCAAAAGTTGGGTACCAAAAAAAACATTGAGTACCAAAAATGATATTATCCAATAATTTAAACTTAAACATGATCTTCATGAAATTTATTTTTCATAAATGGATACAGTGGTATGTTGACTGCTCATTATTTAAATTTCATATCAAGAGTGAAAGCTTAATTAATATACAACTTTAACTTAAATGTAATTATTTAAATATATATGTAATTAAACTTAATTTTTTTTAAAAAATTAATAATAATAATAATAATAAATAATTCCCACCCAACGCATGTACCAACCACGGCCCACACCCTGATTTGTCATCTCCCCTAAAATTAATCTCCATATCCACCACAACTCATCTCATATATGCTTCACACTCTATTATTTTCTTTCGAATTAGAATGCATAACTCTACACCGCTCACCCATACCTACAACCATTAATACATTCCGAATAGGGGAATTTCATGTTTACTACACCATTTCATCTTAAATTTTCGATTTTCATACTAGGAAGAAAAGGAAAAAGGTTACGTGGGTTAATTTGGTGGCTAGTGGTTATGAGAAAATTCAATCAAAAAAACCAAATTTTTACTTAGAAATTTTCCAAAATTAAAAAAGAAATTGAACCTCTTTCGTAGTGGTGTTGATCATCGGTAGCAACGACTAATGTACTCTCCCAATTACACTATATATAACTTCTTCAGACAAATTATACATTGTTATTATTATTATATATAAAAAGTGTGTATATTGGGTAAATTAAATATCACTACAAAAAAAACGGGTTTTAGCGACCGCCAAGAAGCGGTCGCTAATATTAAAAATAAACCGGCTCTTCTTTTCTGGGTTGCCAGTAACGGGTTTAAATTTTAGCGACCACTTTTCGGTTTGCGACCGCCGGAAAGCGGTCGCTAAATACTTTACTTACCAACAAAGATGCCCCAAAATTTACCAAAACATCACGGCGGTCGCAAAAGCGGTCGCTAAAAGTCGCTTTTTTTGTAATGTATATTTATAATAAAATTGATTTGCAAATTAATACTCAGTTGTAAAATCATCAATACCTTTTAATTAATTAGTAAAACAACAAATACTCTTTAACTAACACTTTAACAACGATTAATACTGAGACAAGCTGCTTTAAATAAATAAACAAAACAAAAATATCCACCAATCAATAAATTTAATTTGGTCTACATAAAACTCTTGGTATTTTCCGGTTGGAGATGATTCTGGCCGTTGTCAATGGAGCCGAAATGTCCACTGGCATTCCATTTAACAACGACTAATACTCAGACAAGCTTTGCCTTAAATAAATAAAACAATACATTTAATTTGGTGTACATAAAAGAAATTAATAATGGAGATTGAAATGCCGACTGGCGTTCCATGTGGATTGAAGGAGGATCTATGCATTGAGTATCGGCAGCGGAAGAACAGGGATGTCAATGGAGTTAGTGGGTCCCCCTCGTTCCTTCACGTGCCTTCGGACTAACCCCTTTCCGAATCCAAGCTAGAGTTTAACAGTCTTGTCAGTGGACCGGTTAGAGTTTCCTCGGTCCATTTTGCAAGGATCTCCATCTGCAAACGTAGACATGAGGAAATAACTTAACACAAAAGTAGTGACTAAAAAATATATTTCAAACATTTAAGGGTCAATAGTGCATATACCTAATCTGAACATCTGGAGAAATCCGACCCTTGAAAAACAATTGTGAATATATAACTCCAACTGGTAATAAGCGAGCACCGCCTCCTCCTCCGTGGTGAAGGTGCTGAGCCGCCTCCAATTCTTTCTCGTTATCTCCCTCACCGAATTTCGAAGACACCTTCTTCTGCAGTGACTGTGCTCCGTCGTTGACAGCGGCACCGTTCTCCATTTTTTTTTATTTGTAGTCGGAATTTAGAGGAGGTATCTATGAGAAGGGGTTAGGGTTTCTGAGCATTTTATAGCTCCTCTTCACTGCCCATAGATAAGAATGCACTAACTCGTCTTTAATATCATTTTCCATTTTTTGACACATTAATTGAATAAAATTAATATCATTTTCCATTTTTAGACACATTAATTGAATAAAATTAATATCAATTTCCGATACATAAATTGGGTAAGTTTATAATCCATGGATATACATTAGAGATGATGTAAATTGCATTTTTAGTCACGAGAATTTTTATTCTAACAGATCTAATTTTACCTTTTTTTTTTAATTTTTATTTAATATCATCCTTTAAAATAATATTCCCTCAATTCCATTTTCAATTGCCTATTTTCCAAAATCATCCGTCTTAATCATTCCGATCGTTCCTTCCATTAAAGTCAATAAATTAAAGTGCATCCTCTTTTAAAAATTATACCCTCCAAATATTTTTAAATTTCATGCACCCAAAAAATTTTCTTCAAGTGAATATTTTTAGCAAATTGAGAATAAATCAGCTGGAATTAACAATTGGCTCAATTCGGGTTAGAAATCGGGCCAACGTGACTTAGAATTTGGGTTGAATCTGGCTTTAATTTATAAAGTATTATTTACTTGTCAATGTAACAAAGTTATGCTCCTCACTTTTTTAACATAAATTATTATCTTCATTTATCATTTGAAAAAATTAGGATCCTCATTTTGTCACCCCTTTAAATTTTATCTTGAAAAAACTACTTTCCATTTTTTGTTATTTAATTTGAAAAATAATTTAAGGCTCTATTTTGATGGATAGATTTGGAATCCATTGATTTCACACACAAATAATTATCTCCCTAAGTAAGAAAAATGAATTTACAAATGTCTAGGTTTGAGTCATACATGTTTAAAATTGAAAGATTTTAAATTCTCATTAAATAATATTATTTTAAATTCCTCATTTTTATCCCCTTTCATCTCTCCCTAACTTCTTTACTTTTTTCCTTCTCTTTCATCTCTTTACGATTTATGATTTAAAATATATGTCTTTTTACATTTATTAATTTTTAAATCTATTCATTTTTAAATCCATCCTTTCAAATAAAATTTAAGTTTTAAGTTGAAATCTGTTATTGTGTAAATATACTAGGGAATGGTAGTCCAATCACCATTTAGGTTTCTATGGCATGCTAATTTTGAATTTTCTTTTTTAACTTTTCTAATGTTATCGAACTGCGAAATTAAGCAATTTCGAGCCAAATAGCATGTGCACTGCACATGTTTGTCTTCAGCCCGAATGATAATTTGAAGTTTGGATATGCATCAAATCAACTTTTACGTCAGCTCCACATCACTTAATTATTTGAATTATTAATTTATGCAAAATGTCAAAAATTTAAATTAATTATATATAAAAAGTTTAAAAGATATCTATCTTTTTAATAGTAGAAAAAAAAATTATATATATAAGATATAATAGTTTAAGAGTATAAAAATTTAATATTATCTAAATACTAAATAGAATTTTAAAAAAAATCTCGAAAACATCATAATAATTTTAAAATCAGGAAAAATTTAAAAGTCAAATGAATTTTCTGACAAAACATGCAATCAACTATTTGAGAAATTAATTAGTCACCTATTCTTCCGTTATTCTTTAATATAATTTTTAATTAGCGTAACAATTCAGTTTATATTTGGTTTAATGTATATTGATTATAGGGTAAATAGCACGTTTGGTCCCATGAAAATTTTTATTTAACGGATCTGATCCCATGTTCTTTTTTAGTCCTTTTTTAGCATATTTAGTCTCACTCATTAAAAGATATTGCACATATGGTCCCATAAGAATTTGTATTAAACAGATTTGGTCCCACATTAATTAATTACTTTTAATGAAAATTTTTTTTGGGACCATTCATTTTAAAAAAAGGACCAAATTCATGAGCACAAATATTCATGGAACCAAACGTGCTCTTTACCATTGATTATAACTTTGAGGGTGTGAAGTGCAAAAAATTAGCTGAGTACTAATACTAAGAATTATGTAATGGAATGAAAAATCAATAATAGAATTGCAAGTATGGGGTACCTAACTAATGACTAATTAAAGCAGAAATAGAAATGAATCAAGAATACGAAAACAATAACATAAACTAAAATGTGCAGGGGTGATAACTTAATTTTAGAAAATGAACTTCAGTTGCACCGTGTAACTGGTGCATATAAGACTAATCCATAACATAAATTAATCAAAGATGAGACGGACATTACCAAGAATAACTGAGACGATATGAATTAAAAAAAATAACATAAATAAGTTAAACATCGAAAAGATTATATTAAAAATGAAATAATAAATACACATAAAGCCTAATGAGAAATTCAAAGTAAAATCAAATCAGAATAATAAATAATCTCCAAAAATTTCAAAACTAGAATTAAAAAGGAATTAATAAAAATACGAATTCTAAAAGAAATGTTTTCTCTACCTATTCCTCTCCTAATTCTACCCTACGTCTAATGCGTACTAATCCCTCATACATTCTCTGCCGCTTTTTATTTCTGTGAAAATTTGTTTAATGAGTGCGGCATCGAAGGCAGGGCACAGAGTGTTAGGTGTTGCGGTTGCGGTTGCCGTTGCCGTTGCCAGTTGCTATGAAGATAGAGATTTTCGGCATGGCTCTGTGTGGTGGAGTCAGTAATGTGTGTAGTGGGGCGCGACAGTGTTGGTGTTGCAGGTGGTTGGGAGGTTGTGCAGCCTTAGCTTTTCCACACTTTCTGTCTCTTGTTGTTTTGCTAGTTGTCAACTTGTAGGCCACATTTGCTTCTTATCCAACTTAAGTCTGCAATTTAATATAGTCAAATTATTTATATTTTTCTCTAATTGATTAGCCGGTCTACTCAGCATGTCACGGGGATAGTGTTCACATACAAATACACTTTCCTATAAGTGTACAGGATCGAATCCACGGGAAGTAATGAGACAATCTAATCCTAAGAATTGTATGATGAAATGAAAACTAAATAATGAAATTGCAAGTTTGGGGTTCCTAATTAATGATTAACTAAAGCAAAAAATAAAAGCAACTAAATATTAAGAATTAAGAAATTATCTAACTAACACGAGTTCTGCAGAAATTGTGATATGCTTCGGGTGAATTTCATTTGCTTAATGTCGTAGCTGAAATTTGAAAATTAAGTTGGGCTTTTATTGTACATAGCCCATTTGCTCATTATTTTTTTAGCCCATTGGAATTAATTGGAGAAGAGCCCGGAGGAAGGGAACGGATGAATCAAGCGGACCTACAACACACGACAATTTCCTACTTTCTTGGGGTGGAATTTTTAGTAGCCATTTTACACACAGTAGCACATAGTATTAGGTGTTTTTAATTTTCTTGCAAGATTTTGTTTCAATCCAGTTTAATCACTTTTTTTCTAGGTGAATTCTATCCTTTACTCTATCTATTTAATTGCTATTTTAAATATTTATAGATATTTGCATTATCATTGTTATGGGTTTTATTGATTTATTTATGGGCTAATTTATTTTATGCTTTAGGGAACTTGAAACCATGTGATTATTAAGTAAGTGTTAGTTTATAAGTTTATTTGTGTATCTCTTGGATGATTTTCTAATTAAGGGATGTTATTGAGCTTTAATTGATTTTCTTGTCTAATGTATGTGTGAATTTATGCTTGCAATATTACTAGGGTTCAGTGAGCTAAATGAGTGCATATATGCGGGTTGAGAATTAATTAGATGTTTTAATTGTACCTTTTATGCATTCGAGAGAAGGTAATTTGTAGTAGAACTCCCATAATTAGGTTAGCTTTAGCTTCATCGACGAGGCCTTGAAGCAGTTTGGTTAGCCAAGCATCCACTTCTTCTGTTAATCTCACCACTTTACTTTAATTCTGCAACCCTAATTAATTTATTACACAAATTAACTAACTCCATTTCAAAAATAAATTAAATCCTCGATCAAAATTGAAAATTAATTTTATTACTTGTTTGTGCATTGGAGATCCATCTCTGTTTCTCATTCATTTCCCAATGAAATTGGAAAAATCCTCATCCCACTTTGGTTTGTTTTTGAATATTCGATAAATCATGAGGTGGTTTATGGAAGTAGTCAGATCCACGGCGTTTGATTTATATGTAATACAGGTGATTATGACTAAATAAAGAGTATATAATATGAAAAAATAACATATTTAATTAATGAAAAAACTAATACTATTCAACTAACATTTTATGAAAAACAACTGATGCTCAAAATAAATATCACAGTGAAATTTATTCTCACATACATTTAATTTGGTCTTGCCAAAAAAAAAAAAACCATTTAATTTTGTATACATAAAACTACTTTCTTGATTTTCGGGCAATGTCATCGGAATTATTAGAGCTCATTCCCTCTCAATCGCCTCCATTTGCAAGGAACTCTATGTATAAAGTATACTGGAAGAACTTAATACGAAAGGGAGTAAAAAATATGTAAGAAATGCATTGACTATATAGCCATAAATATCATTTTCCATTTTTGGGTACATTAATATGGAAGGACTAATGTCATTTTCCATTTTTAATGTATTTATAATTGGGAAGCATTTTCCATTTTTTGACACATTAATTAGGAAGGTATTAATCCATGGATATGTATTGGGGCCTGTCTCATATATGACACTCTCTTGTACAAATTTTTGTATATATGAATAGATGAATTTTGATGATTTCACGTGAAATATTCATGATGTAAAATAATATTATTTGGAAATTTCGAGTATATTGGGATGAAATTATTAATGCAATAAAGTAGAGGATCATTTCAATAAAATTAAGAAGTTAAAAAATGAAGATGGTTAAAAATCCCAACTTATAAATAAGATTCTTGCTCATATAAATTAAATGTCACATTTAGAAGCTTCTTCGTAATTTAGATAAAATTACAAGGAATTGTGATGTTGAAATTAGAACTCATGCATGTCGTTGTTAATTGAAGTTAGTTGGTCCCTCTCTCGCCTCCCTTAACGACATCATTAAGGATCCCACACTCTTTCGTGTTTACCACTCTTTCATATTAAATTTTCCATTCTCATACATTTTCATATCAAATTTTCGATTTTCATACCTAAAAAAGAGGAGGAAGGTCATGCGGGTTTATTATTGGGACTAAATTGAAAAAAAATTAGTACTTCAGGATGACATTGATAAGGCATTAACCTAGAGGACCATTTAAATAAAAGTAAAAAGTTCAGAAACGAAAATTCTTAAAAATCCTAACCTATAATTTTGATTCTTGCACGTATGAATTAAATGCTATATTTTGAAGCTTCTTCGTAATTCAGATAAAAATAAATGAAATTGTGATGTTGGAATTAGAACTGATTCTTGCCATTTTTAGTAGAGTTAGTGGGTTATTTGTTCCTGATATAATTATCAGTAGATAGGAGCGACAATAAATATATAATGAGAATTGTAAATAACTCCAAGATTTGCCTATTTCTATTGTAAAGTCCGGGGCTTGAATATATGTGTGTTCTTGTATTAATGGAGAAGAAAGAAATATTGTATACAAGAGATAAAAATTCCTTTTCTTCATATGCCATTAAGAGGCCTATTTATACATGTTTCCTAGAGCTATTGTGGGGGCACATTTCGTCGTGCTCCAGAGATCATAGAGGTAGTTAGCACACGGTAAAGCTATTTTGATCAATCACATAGTGACAGTTGGACACGCTTCTCTTGAGGGAATATCTTTATCGTCATAATTGATTCGGCACTGAACTCCAGCTTTCTTTCCCACGTGTGGTGAGTGTCCGCTGCTCGTTACTTACGCCTGGTCCATGACCAGTAGGTTTTGCTGAGGATGCTTGATTCCTGGTGATGGCATCCTTGGCAAGTCATTCATTACACTCAAACCTAAGTCTGGACTGACTCAGCATGGTCTCTAGAGTTGACATCCTTGGCAGCCAGCACCCCTAACATTCAAAACTGGGTTTAGGCCCCTTCTTTAGCTTTCTTTGAATTGGGTCGAGTCTTTCTTTCTCAAGTACATATTTATACCACAATACGGGCCCCTCTCTCGCTTCCGATGACGACATCGTAAAGGATCCCACACTCTTTCATGTTTATCACACCCTTTCAAATTAATTTTCAGTTTTAGTATTAGAAAGAAGGGAAGAAGGTCATATGGGTTAAATAGGACTAAATTGAAAATTTTTAGTACATCCTAATGAAATTTATGAAGCAATAATCTAGAGGACCATTTAAATAAAAGTAAACAGTTAAGAAATGAAAATGATTAAAAATCCCAACCCATAATTTAGATTCTTGCACGTGTGAATTAAATGTCACGTTTAGAAACTTCTTCGTAATTCAGATAAAAATGCATGAAATTGTGATGTTGGAATTAGTAGAGTTGTGGATCCCTCTCTTGACTCCCATGAAGACATCGTAAGAATCCAACATTCTTTCATGTTCACCACACCAGAAATAAGGGAAGAATGTAAAATGGGTTAATTAGGAAAAAATTGGAAATTTTTTTAGTACATCGAAATGAAATTGATAAAGCAATAAACTAGACGACCATTCAAAAAAGTAAAGAGTTAAGGAATGAAAATGTTTAAAAATCCTAACCTATAATTTAGATTTTCTTCCGTATGAATTAAATAGGACTTTTAGAAGCTTCTTCGTAATTCAGATAAAAATGCATGAAATTGTGACATGGGAATTAGACCTTATTCTTATCGTTGTTCATGGAGTTAGCAGGTCCCTCTCTTGCCACCCATGAGGTTGTCGTTAAGGGTCCCACACTCTTTAATGTTTACCACATTCTTTTACATTAAATTTACCTTTTTCACACCAGAAAGGAGAAAAAGATCATGTGGGTAAATTAGGTCTATATTGGAAAATTTTGAGTACGTCAGGATGAGATTGATAAAGCAATAAACGAGAGGACCAATAAGTAAAAAAGTTAAAGAACGAAAATAGTTAAAAATTGCATTATATAATTTAGATTCTCGTTCGAATGAATTAAATGCCACAATATTGGAATCTTCTTCAAAATTCTGATAAAAATGCCTAAAATTGTTACATTGGGATTATAACTCTTTTCTACTGTTAACGGAGTTAGTTGGTCCCTCTCTCTCCTCCCATGACGACGTCATTAAGGATCCCACACTCTTTCATGTTTACCACACTCTACTGTATTAAATATTTTACTTTCATATAAGAAAGAGAAAGAAGTCATGTGAGTTAGTTAGGACTAAATTGGAAAAATTTTAGTACATCGGGATGAAACTAATAAAGTAATAAACTAGAGAACCGTTTCAACAAAAGTAAAAAGTTAAAAAACAAAAGTGGTTAAAAATCCTAACCTATAAAACCTCACCCATATGAATTAAATGCCACATTTATTAGTTACTTGGTAATTTAGATAAAAATGCATGAAATTGTGACGTTGATATTAGAACTTAATCCTGCAGTTGTTAAAGGAGTTAGTGGTTGTTGGTCCCTTAAGTGGTCAAGGTCTGGGGGGGGTGAAAAGGAATTCTAGAACCTTACAGTAACCTTTTAAGTTTAAAAACAAGGAGTGTACAAGAGGTTTTTGTACCACAAAGGTTACAGCTGTGGACTTAAGAAGTCTGCAGCTGCAGAGTTATAAAACTTGCAAATAAAGTAATCTACTTATAGACAAAGTATCAGAGGGGCTCTGACACTTAAAAGTGTATAAGAGAAACCTCTAATGTGCAGCGGAAATAAGTGTAAGTGTTAATGAAAAACAATATGATCAAACTTAACAGTTGAGTGACTTAAAGAAGTCGACAACTGTAGAGTCTAGTTCCTTTGTTAAAAGTACAAAGTTTTTATGCACGAATTTAAAAGAATGATGAATGTGACAGTAAAGATAAATATGCAATACAGAAAATAAATAAAACAGGAAAGGAGCAGGATTTATAGTGGTTCAGAGTCTATTAATAAGACCTCCTAAATCTACTGTTACACGACTTAGATGCCAAATTCACTAAGAACAGATCACAAAGATCAATTCAAGAATTTTCCCCTCAGAACTAGATTCACTCAGATTTCTATTTTTACTAAGAAAACACTAACCTATTCACTCATAATAAAACAACTCACAAAGAGTTAAAAAACCTCACAAAGAGATATCTACACACATTAGAAAATAAAAAGTATGTGCGAGGGAACAACAACAAATGTGATTCTTTCAAAGAAAATCCTAACCAACTATCCTATGAATCACAAGGAATAACAAAGAAAATAAGCTCTCTCTCTCAAATTTATTGGTTGTAGACTTGCTTAGGTTGAATGCTTGAATGCTCAGGTTGTTGTTGTTGCTTCCTCTGAGAACTTCCTCTATTTATGGATGAATAGGTGTGTCTTATCCGTTGAGGAATTCAAATTTGAATCCAGGATAAGGCTCCTTTTACTCTCTATAGCCTTGCATGTGTGAAGTGGTCCTCATCCTTCACACAGAATGGTACATGTTGTACTATTTGTTTTCATTCACAGAATTCTGGTTGACTTTGATTTAATCTTCATTAAACTTACAGTTTCTTGGATATAAACTCCTCTTAAGTACTCTATAGTGAGTGCATAAGTGCTTCAATAATTTGAGCTTAAGGATCTTGAAAACCTTCATTATATCTTCATCTTGTACTTCAGTCTACAAACGATTATATCAGCTGTAGGGTCTTGAACTATACAACTGCAAGTTCCTGAAAATAAAGAAACTAGCTGTAGGAATAACATTACAACTGAAAGGTCATGTTTGGCTGTAGACTGATCAAATATACAGCTGCAAACTTTCCTTTCACAACTATAACTCCCTTAGCCGATTTTCTTGTAACCAAGTATTAGATTTAGTTCAATAAGAATACATGTTTTGCACACATCAAATTCTAAACAAGGTACTTAACAAATTCCCCCTATTTTGATGTTGGAAAAACACAAAAAATGCAACATAAACAGATAAACATGCAGTAGCAATAAGATATTGCAAAACAAGAACAAATGCAATGCAATGCAGAACAACAAAAAGAAATAGGGCAAAGCTGCATAAAATAAATAGAGTAAAGATACAGCTTCAAATTATAGTTAGACTAAAAACTAAAAAGTTTTAGTGTCTAAACTATACAATTGTCTTCAACATCTTCATCCTCTCCTGTGCTTGGGATCAGAATCTTCTTCATCATCATCAAAATCAATTAGAGGCTTGAAAATCCCTTGTTCTGTCACCTTCATGTTCTTCTCATCCTCTTCAATATACTTCGTCAACATCATCATCTCATAGTCTGCAAAATCTTCTTCTTCTTTCTTTGATCTGAATACTTTCTTTGATAGAGGAGTCCTTTTCTTCTTCGCATCCTTTCCTCCAATCAAATAAGCATTGTCTACTCTATAGAGTGTTCCATCAGCTTTCAAATCTTTAAGATTTTGGTATCTGTCTTTCTTGAGCTTTATCTTCTTGATCACAGTGTGCCTGTTGCAAATTCCCAAAAACTCTTCCCCTAACAATTCAAATTCTGTCTTCATCTCTTTCTCTTTCTCTTCTTCCTTTTCTTCTACTTCAGGAACCACTTGACTGATAGGTTGAACATCCAGAACTGTAGAAAGCTTCAATTCCTGTCTTTCTTTCTTTCTATCTTGAGCTTCCTTCACAGTCTTTTCTCAATATCCAGCAGATCCAACAGTAGATTGTGAATAATGGGACTTCACAGCTGGTAGCTTTATGGCTGCAAACTTAGGGAGCTGTACGATTTTACCTTGAGAGTTCTTTTTTTTCTCAGTCTCAGTCTGTTTCTGCTTTTCACTTCCTGACTGTTCAGCCAATCTTGAGGATAAATCCTTGGATTTTCCTGCCTCAAACTCCTTAGCCATAGCTTTCCCAAAGTCTTTCACGTTTTCCAAAATTTATTCAGCTTTATTATCACCTTCTTTTATTTCTTTCTCTATCTGGCTACTTTCCCCCTTTTGCCAACATTAATGTGTGACAAAATGCTGAAGAGTTTACCCAAAATATTTGATTTCATGACCTTATTACTAGAAATCAAATTCTTCTCCTCTTCTTTCATCTCCTGAACTTCTAACTTCAGCTTGAAAGAGTCATCTTTCATGGTTGTAATTGATGACTTAAGATCTGACACTTCTATGGTTTTCTGAAGTGACTCAGTTCTTATTTCTTCATTCTGCTTCATTAACCCATCAATAACCAGCTTGATGTTTTCTTACATCTACTTTCTCTCCAGTATTCCTTTCTCTTCAACCTTCTTCACCACATCTTCTACACCCTTCTGCACTCTTTGGGATATAACAATGTCTGGAACAAGTTTGACTTGTTTAAGAATTGCAGCTTCAATCCCTTTCAGTGTGCTTCTGCTTTTCACTTCCTGACTGTTCAGCCAATCTTGAGGACAAATCCTTGGATTTTGTTGCCTCAAACTCCTTAGCTATATCTTTCCCAAAGTCTTTCACGTTTTCCAAAATTTGTTCAGCTTTCTTATCACCTTCTTTTATTTCTTTCTCTATCTAGCTACTTTCCCCCTTTTTGCCAACATCAATTTGTGACAAAATGGTGAAGAGTTTACCCAAAATATCTGATTTCATCACCTTATTACCAGAAATCAAATTCTTCTCCTCTTCCTTCATCTCCAGAACTTATAACTTTAGCTTGAAAGAGTCATCTTTCATGGTTGTAATTGATGACTTAAGATCTGACACTTCTCTGGTTTTCTGAAGTGACTCAGTTCTTATTTCTTCATTCTGCTAGATTAACCCATCAATAACTAGCTTGAAGTTTTCTTGCATCTACTTCCTCTCCAGTATTCCTTCTCTTCAACCTTCTTCACCACATCTTCTACACCCTACTGCACTCTTTGGAATATAACAATGTCTGGAACAAGTTTGACTTGTTTAAGAATTGCAGCTTCATTCCCTTTAAGTGTATCCTCAAAACCTTGAAGTTGTGACACAACTTCCTTTGGAGTCAACTTGGGAAGTGAATCACTGTCCTCTTCTTCTGATTCAGCCTCCAGGATAACCAGTTCTTTCCCTTTTCCAACCTTTTGTGCTTTAGAGGGTGCCAACTCTACAGCTGTAGAGTCTTCAGTTGTGGCCTTTCTCTTACTTGGAGTGATGTGAAGTTCTGTTTTGTCTGTTGAAAAATCAGGCATGTAGTCCTCAATGTTTTCTCTTTCTAGGGTTGAATAGCTTTGCAAAGGAGGGGTCCCTTGACAGTAAATTTCATCTAGTGTATACATTGTTGGAGGAGGTTGAGTGAATAAAGTATGTACAACTTGGTTAGACACTTCCTTGTCTCCTTCATCAATTTCTTTAGCTGTCACTTCAACCATCACTTCAGTTTCTTCAGCCTTTTCAACAATAATAATTTGAGCATCTCCAACTTGAACTTAAGCTTGAGCGCCACCCATTGGTGCATCATCATTCCCTTGGTCATCATCATCATCTGACTTGTCCTTTGGTTCTTTGCAGGGAGAACCATCTTTTTCAGCTTCTTTATCTTTCTCAGTTTCTTCTTCTTGTCGAACAGTTGGAACTTCTTTCTCAATTGGAATTAATTCTGTAGCACTTGCTCTTCCAGATTCCAAAATGGCTGTACTTTCAGCTAAGTTTGATAAACCTTCAGCTTCAACTACCTGGGTGCCTCTTTCTCCAATTCTCACAGGCAAATCATCTTCATTATCAGAGCTAACTACTTCATACTCTGCTTCTGGAAATTGAGCCTCTGGATTAACTTCTAATCCCATTTCCACTCTCAAAACTTCAGCTGCAGACCTTGTCCTTTTCTGTTTCTCAGTCTCAGCTACAACTTCTTTACCTTTTCCTTTATTTTTCCTCAGTTTCTCAGCAAGAAACTCATCTTGGAAATTTGGCCTTAAAAGATAATCAAGGTCTGAGCAATTTGTCCATTCAACTACCCACTGGAACAAATCTCTCTCCTCCACTTTCAGCTTCTCTAGCTCTTCTCTTACTAGCTTCTATTCCTCAAACTTTTATCTTTCTTCCTCAAAGCCTTCTACTCTCTCAACTGGAACAATTGGCTGTATACTTGTCTTTCTTCTTCAACTTCCTTTGGTTGTATACTTGTCAAGTCTAGAGATGTAGACTTGTCAGATTCATCTTGTTCTTCAACCTCCTTAGAATGAAACCTTTTTGCTCTCTTTTCTCTGTCCACTTCATCATCTGATTTAGTGTTTTCATCTCTCAAGAGCAACTTCCTCCTTATATTCTTCTTCTTCCTTTCATAGTGCTTCAAAGGACTTTCTGCTATAGATTTCTTCTTTTCCACTTTATTCTTCTTTTTTTCTTTACCTTTGGAGCCATAGAAGCATCCACAGCTCCTCCCTTGAAATTGGCTTTACCAATAATTCTATGCACAAGGATAGATTGACCAGTGTGCCCAACAAACAAAGAGAATCATACCTCTTTCAGAATATAATTTAGAAACAAACCAAAACCTTTGTTTCTACCAGTCTTAACAACATCATTACTTATATTCCTCAATAATAGTTGTAACGCTCAGCATAATTGGATTCAAGTTATAGTTTATAAGTCGTCATTTGAGGTTTTAAGGTTAAGTTGCGCGTAGGAATTAAATATTGTACTTTAGTTCTTTAAGTTTTTCATGAGCCTTAAGTATTAATTTTTTGATGATTAAGTAAGTAAAGATGATTTGATCGTTTGGGAATTAAGATTAAGTTCTTGATAATTCATTTTGGGCTTTAGTATGTGAATTAAAAGTTAGAGAGCCAAATTAAGATATGATCCAATTAAATATTTAATAAAGGATTAAGAGGATTTGACTTGATTGGTTATTAAGTGTTATAATCCAAATTGGATTGAGAAATTTAGGATCTATTGTTGGGAGAAATCCTAGCAGTCCCTGCCTTGGAGGCGAGCTACGCTCAAGTCCACTCGTTCGCTCGATTAAAGGCATAGTTGCATGCCGCCTGTGGCGCTGAAGCTAGATATTGGGTTTAAAGGAATTGATTGTACTACTCATACCAACAAGGTGCATCTTCTTTTCTGGTGCCCATTGTGAAAGAACTCTAAAGTTAAGCGTGCTTGACTTGGAGCAATTTCATGATGGGTGACCCCCTGGGAAGTTCTCAGGGTGTGTGCGAGTGAGGACATAAGCACACTAGAAAAGACCCGTGTTGGTTTGCGAGGATAGTACATCAGTTCTACTCAGCGCTACCGATCCTACATCTATTAAGTACCAATATATTAAGGGTATAGAAGTAATTTAGTGAGTTGTTATTTAGAGATAAGAATGAATTTATATGGGATCTCGATTAGATTTTATATAATGAGGTTTTAGATCAAGAAAATATTCAAGGTTTAGATTTCTAAGAGATTATTATCGGAATCATTTTTATCAAATATTTGGACTTTAAGTGATGGAATAATGTTAGGACTTTAAGGTATTACTCTCAAGGGATAAAGGTGCACGTTACAAAGTTAGGAGTATTATTATTTATAGACAAGAGTGATATTATAAGTATCTAGAATATATTTATTTGAGGATTAATTCAATTACTAAGTTAAGGTATTAATATTGGGATTAATTTATTAAGTATAAGATTTATTGATTGAGATAAGTAATATTGGCAAGAATAAGGATTAGCACTTTTATTAAGGAGAAGTAGCATTAGATTTCTCTAGAAGATATTTACTTGGAGGATAATTAAGCTGGTGCGGCAAGTTAAGGTGGACTTAGTCCATTAGAAGAAGTAGTCGATCACCTTGTGAAAAGTGTCGTTTGTGCCTACATTTTTAGAGAGTTAGTTTTTAGTCCTTTAAGTTCATAAGCTTGAGTTTTATTCTATTTTCTTGCTTAGTATTTTTAGTTAAACCAATTAGTATTATTTGGACTCCTAAATTAGTACTAGGTTCGAAATTATTTTAGAGTAAGGAAGAGTAGTATTATTGTTGAGGTTATAGTATTAATCCACTAAGATTATTAATTTCCTTAAGTATTAATTCATTAAGGTATGTTAGTAATTGAGGAATTAATTGTAGGGATTTGACTTTATGAGGTTTTGACCAAGAATAGGATTAAATAATACTTGGGATAGTATTAGTATTATATTTGAAAAATATGGAGTGTTAGACATTAAGTAATTTTCGAAATTAAGAGTATAAGACTTGGATTTCTAGTATCTTAATTTATGGAAATAAGTCATATTTTCTTATGCAAGAAAAATACATGCTTGATTGTTAAGTTTCAAAAGAATAAAGATTTAGTAAGGATTTGTTAAATAAGGAAATAAGTTGCCAAGTATGGAAATAGAGATACAACAAGATATTGGGCCAATTTCTTGCCCTTTTTCCTCCAATTTCGTCCAAATCCTTTGTAGGAACCCTACAAGACTTTTAGTCCTTATAAATAGATGATCAAGGATCACTTTATAACCCTAGAACACCCTAAAATTCGTCAGCCCCTATAGCTACCCAAAAATCGACACTTTCATGAAGATATGGGTCCAGATTTTGGGCAGCAACTTAGGCTAGAGAGATAGCAAGTTTCGGCAGCCACACTTACAGGAAGAGAAGTAGGATTTCAAGCAAGGATTTAGCTAGCCAACGTACAACACATCTCTAATTTTCAAGACAAGCAAAGGTGGGGATATAAACGGTGAAAAGTGGTATTTATGGTTCGATCTTTAAATGTTTTGTTGATGTGTTTATGTGTTTATATGTTAAAGAGGGATACTCTTATGTAGTATCAAAGACTAGATACGTTAATGCCGTATCAACAAGATTATATACGTTAATGTCGTATCAACAAGATTAGATACGTTAATGCCGTATCAACAAGATTAGATACGTTAATGTTGTATCAACAAGATTAGATACGTTAATGTCGTATCACAGATTAAGAAAGATTGGTATAATTACATGTTTTCATGTCCATTATATTTAGATTTCGAATAACTATCCCCACAGAGTGATTATTTTATAATTACTCACCCCTTCACCGAATAATATTTTCAGATTATCTTGGGTAAGGCTACGAGTGCGGCAAGGCGGAGGAGGGTGGATGAGATGCGAGTAAAGAGAAGATAAAAGATGAAGTTTTAATAAAAACCAAGTAGTATTTATATTTTATGATTTCATGTTTTCCTATGTTTCGGTACTTATGTGGGGTTTCCCACAAGTTGGACATTTGCATGTTTTATTTCGTTTGAGTGCATGGACACGTAGATGATTGAATTAGGATTTCTATGGTTTGATGAATCATTGAACTTTATTATGGATTTTAATGAAGCATTTTTATTAATTAGGTTATGTGTTAAATTGCATGAATTTTAGGAGTAAAGTTGATGAATTCATTTTATTAAATGACCAGCAGCTGGATGAATTTATTTGATTATGAGTATGTGGATTTTATTGGATTAATTGTCCTAAAGAATTACTTATAGTCCTTAGATTTGCATGCTTAGTAAGCCATCGAGTTCAACACCAAAAATTATGAAACTTTACCAGAATTATTGCCATGATATGTTATGCATGTTCACCAATTTTCGTGAGTTTGTACCTAGTAGAAGTCGAGGATTTGATTTTAGTCCTTAAATTCCTTGTTTTAAGAAATATCAATTTCATGCCCAGCCTATTTTCAAAATTATGGCAGCTTATTGGCCATTAAATATTGAGTATAATTTGTCTTCAAACCTGGAGAAAATACGATTTCAAATTCCAGATTTATTTTAGTCCATTAACTTTATTTTACGAGTTTTTCATGCGTTTCTAAAAGGGATTTTCGTGGCAACTTTTTATATGATGTTTAGTATGATTTATGTTTAGAGGTATTATATTGTATGGCAAGATTATAGTATTAAAGAAAATGAATTTTGTATTAGGTAGTGGGCTGTTTTCGTACACACCCAGTTTTTGATGAGTACACCCCGGGACTGTTTTAGAATTATACCTTCCCCGCTGCTGTACACGAAATTTTTATGAGTTATTTCATGATTTAAATGATGTCTTATATGTTGTATGATGTTAGAATAAGTTAGTTTAACATGTGAATTATGTTAATTATATTTGAGATGGTATCTTATGATTTCTATGATGTTATTGAATGAGCTATGTATTTTGAATGTATGATTTACTTATTTAAATATATTACTCTGATTTTAGTTCAAAAAGGTTTTTAAAAGAAAAGAAATTTTATTCCAAGCATGAGGGTTCACGTTCTAAAAGATATGTTTTCCAAACTATTAATTAAAAGTAAGACTTCCGCTGAAATGAAATATTTTTTGAAAATTGGGGCGTGACAATACTTCTCCTATATCAATATGAACTTCCTTATCTGTGGCTATCATAAGATCCTACATAAGTCTAGTTCCAATATCATGAGCACCAATTCTACAAAGCAAACATTTATCAATGACTTGCAAGGTCATTTTTCTTGAACATCCTCGTCCAATTCTCAGGAAATGGCCTCTTTGCAGTGAACTTCTTCCTACACTTCTTGTCTTATTTAGCAAAATTTAGATTATAAAAAGAATCTCCTCCAGTTCTTAAACTCAGGGCTTTGCAAATATCATCATCTCTGATTCTAACACTTCTTCCTTGTAACTTAACTGTTAGCCTATTTCTTTCCACGTTTGCATCTGCATTCTTGTAGAATTCAAGGAATATCTTGTCATCATAGGCGTTGGGGATGTGAGTGAGATAGTAGTGAATCCCTTGATTTATAATGTGCCTAACTACGCTTTCCATAGCTTCAGTGGGGTGCTTTCTTTGCAATTCATCAAAATCGAACCGGGCACCAAAGATAACCTTCATTGCCATAGCTTTGGGGTTTGAGAAATGAGGGATAGGGAGTGTTTAGGGGGTTTGAAAATGTAAAGTGAGGTTAAAAGGAGTTAAGAGTCCTTTATATACCTTTCCTTACACGTGCTCAAGACAGGGGAGGTTAAAACTGTCCTTTAAAATGTATGAGTGTTTAAATTTTGAACCAAAACTTATGGAATTAAGTCTATCCAAAATATAACTCATATTGATAATAAAATCAATTTAAAATGTCACACATATTCAAACATTCTATTAATTAAAATGTTGAATAATCCAAAATGTCTGTAACTAAAGTACCAACGTTTCTGAATTCATAGTGCTTCATTTAATTTCCCAGAATTATACAAAGTACTGTAAATTCCCTAATTTTACAGTTGATTTTCTTAGAATATGAAAGTCTACATTTGTAAGGAGTCTGTAGTTCGATGCCAAGTCTACAGCTGTAGAGTTAACAACTCTGCAGTTGAGTGATGTTGGTCCCAAAGGCAGGTTTTAGGGAAGAATACACTTGAACAAGTCTAGAAGGGGGGGGGTTGAATAGACTTGTAAGGATTCAAAAACCTTTTTCAATTTTACCGGTTTATTCAGAAAATCAGCAGACTACTTGAGGTAGTCTGAATTTGAAAGGAGTGCGCTGTGAATAGTGCAGAAACATTTTTAATGAAAATCGGTTTTTAGGTGATGTGCACAAATAAGAACAGAAAGAAATACGATGAGACACAGGGGATTTATAGTGGTTCGGACCAACTGTCCTACATCCACTCTCCTCAATCCAACTTGGACTTGAGGGGCTCTCCACTAACTCACTTACTCACTTACTTACACAGTTTTGAGAGTAATACTCTCTTTACAACTTGCCAATGCTATAATTGCAATTGACTTCTCACAGCCTCTACAAAGCTTTTACAAAGGATAAGTATGGATGGTGTTTTTGAACGTAAGTGATAAAACTGACAGAGTATTGGCTAGCTTAAAGTGCGTGTGAATCCAATCCTGAAATTATCACTATTACTCTAATTTATAGGGTCAAATAACTAGCCGTTGGGATGGACTAGAAATCTGAGATCCTATAATCTCGTATTCAATCAATCATTGTGATTGATTGAATTTCCTTCTTGATTCCCGTCAATCTTCGCGATCTTCAATCAATCAAGTTTGTCCCCTTGATTGATTGATCTTCTATTCTGGGAATCTTCCTTTTTTGTCGCAAGTTAACCCTTAAAATTGATTCCGAAGAATCTGGGCCGAGCATAAAATCTCAGCTGATCTGTCTCTTCAGCTGGTGTATCAGTCTGCTGATATTTGGACCTCAGCTAATGTGCAAGTCTGCTGGTGTGCACCTCAGCTGGTCTTCTTGACTTCGTCTGAATAAGTCTTTTATCTATGGTCCTTGTCTTGTCTGCGACGTGCTCTCAGCTGATCAGCTAATCTTCTGATATCAGCTGATCTGCTCTTCAGCTATCGGCTGATGTTAACTTCTCTGATGATCTGCTCTCGATGCTCCAGTGTCAGCTGCTTAAATCTTCTGTCTTCTAAAGTCGGCTAAGTCCACAAGGTCTCAGCTGGTCTTCTCTTCTATGATAGCTTCGGATCTTCTAGGCAGCAAGGTAGATTCCCCCTCACTTGAACCTATCTAATCCTAACTACTCATCAGCTGACTAACATGTTCAGCTGGTCCTATTACAAGTTGATTGGTTTATTATATCATCAAAACATCTAACATAGATATCCTAACAAGTGACTTTGCAGCTGCATATTTCTTACTTAGTAGTTTTTCAATTTTCTACGTTTATCTTTGCAATTTAGTTATTTTCACAGAGTCTTTTTACAATTCAAGCATTCCTAAATTGCCTCTCAAGATTGAAAATCTTGATCCACACAAAAGTTTTGTGAAAATATCAGCAAGATTCAAATCAGTATGAATCTTGGTCAATTTCACATCCTTTCTTTCTACATGATCTCTTATGAAATGATGCCTTACATCTATGCATTTTGATCTAGCGTGTAACACTGGATTCTGTGTTATTACAATAATACTTGTATTATCAAAGAATATAGTGGTCTCTCTTGCATCAATCCCATAGTCTTGTAATTAATATTCCATCCATAAGATTTTTGTTTAGTACCTTTTTTAGATTTTAATGTATGCAAAACATGTATTCTTATTGAATTAAAACTAATACTTTGTTATAAGAAAATTGGCTAAGGAAGTTATAGTTGTGAAAGGAAAGTTTGCAGCTGTACATTTGATCAGTCTACAACTAAACATGACCTTACAGCTGTAATATTATTCCTACAGCTAGTTTCTTTATTTTCAGGACTCTACAGATGTATAGTTCAAGACCCTACAACTTATTCAACCGTTTGAAGACTGGAGTACAAGTTCAAGAATTAATGAAGATTATCAAGACCCTTAAGCTCAAATTAGTGTAGCAAATTTGCACTCACTATAGAGTACTTAAGAGGAGTTTATCACAAAGAATCTGGAAGTTTATTGAAGATTAAATCACGTCAACCTGAATTCTGTGAATGAAGATAAATAGTAAAACCAGTACTATTCTGTGTGAAGGATGAGGACCACTTCACACATGCAAGGCTATAGAGAGTAATAGGAGCCTTATCCTGATTTCAAATTTGAATTTGTAAACGGATAAGACACACCTCTTCATCTATAAATAGAGGAAGTTCTCAGAGGCAGCAACAACAACAACCTGCGCATTCAACCTAAACAAGTCTACAGCCAACAAATCAGAGAGAGAGAGAGCTTATTATCTTTGTTATTCCCTGTGATTCAAAAGATAGTTGGTTAGGATTTTCTTAGAAAGAATCACTTTTTGTTGTTGTTCCCTCACACACTTTTTATTTTCTACTTAGTGTAGATATCTCTTTGTGAGGTTTTTAACTCTTTGTGAGTTGTTATATTCTGAGTGAATAGGTTAGTGTTTTCTTACTTAGAATAGAAATCTGAGTGAATCTAGTTCTGAGGGGGAAATACTTGTATTGATCTTTATGATCTGTTCTTAGTGAATTTGGCACCTGAGTGGTGTAACAGTGGATGTAGAAGGTCTTATTCATAGACTCTGAACCACTATAAATCCTGTTTTATTTCTACTGTTTATTTAATTTCTGTATTGCATATTTATCTATTTTGTTACATTCATCATTCTTTTAAATTATTGCATATAAACTTTATGTTTTTCACAAAGGAACTGGACTCTACAGCTGTAGACTTCTCTAAGTCACTGAACTGTTAAATTTATTCATATTGTTTTTCATTAACACTTACACTTATTTCTGCTGCACATTAGAGGTTTCTCAGTACACTTTTAAGTGTGAGAACCCCTCTGATATTTGGTCCACAAGTTGATTTCTTTATTTGTAAGTTTTATAACTCTGCAGCTGTAGACTTCTTAAGTCCACAGCTTTAACCTTTGTGGTCCATAAAATATCTTGTAAACTCCTTGTTTTTAAACTTAAAAGGGTGACTGTAAGGTTCTAGAATTCCTTTTTGAAATGTTTGAAAATTTGTTTTGATTTTAGAGGTCTATTCACCACCCCCTCTAGACATTGACCACTTAAGGGACAAACAAGTTGTATTAGAGCAATTGGCGTGCCACTGCTTTGATTAGTACTGTTGGGACAATCTGAGTATTTTTATTAGATCCCAAAACCCCTGATGAATTTGCCTAAGTATAGTTGTTCAGGATAAAATAGTTCAGGATAGTTAGGCTAGGAATTCAGTACAGGAGGAACCAGCTGAAGACTGAAGAATATTGGAGTCGACCCAATTTACTAAAGTCTGAAGTGTAATCCATCCTGAAGAAGTCAGTCAGTCTTGCTGAAGATTGCCTGATCTGAAGCTGAAGATAAAAGCCTGATGATCCATCCTGAAGTCTATCCTGAAGTACCATTGGCTGATGTTTCTACTGAATACACTAAGCATATTCAGGACAGAACTTAGTCAGTAAAGAGTAAGTGTTACCTATCAGGCTGTGTTGAATACACATAAGACCTGACTTAGGCCTTGGTTCAGTTTATCTGAACCTTGTAAGTCCAAAGCAAAAAGGTTACACATACTGGGCTGAATAATCTATCAGGTTGTACTGAATACACATAAGACCTGACTCGGGCATTAGTTCAGTTTACCTGAACCATGTAAGTCCAAAGCAAAAAGGTTATTTATGCTATAGGACCAGAGACAAAGAGAATGTCAGTAAGACTCCATTAAGACACACGTTCAGACTGAGTTATTAACAAGAGACTCAGAGTATTGAATGTACGAGGAAGGACAAATGTCTGAAAGTCAACTAGCCGTTAGAGCGGAGAGCCAATGATCTTTCGACACGTATGTACGGAGTCTGCGCGTGCATTTAATGCTGGCATTTAATGCGTCTCAGAGTTGCAGGTGATGGGACAACTTACCAGAATAAGCATGGCGGTTAGGTCAAACAGTATTTCTAGCCTGCAACCACCCTAAAATAGGAAAGATTTAATTTGATCTCCTCCAACGGATCTATTTTAAATCTTGCCTATAAATATGGAGAGCCTTGCACCCATTCAAGGCCAACGGGAAATTTCCAAGAGAAAACTCTCAAGAATCCAAGCTCTCAAAGCATACTATAAGAAACACTCTGCAATTAAATTTCCCTAGTCTTGTAGTAGGATTCACTCTGTATTTGCTTAGATCGATAGCTCTATTATTTAGCATTATTTTGTATTGCTGGAACTATCTTAGTTGGAAACCAGAATACCAAACCACTCAGGGTGTGAGATTGGTTGGTTAGAAGGACTGGGACTTGTAAAACTCCCAGGGGTCAGTTCCTAAGAGAGGAAGTTGGCTATTCGTGTCCCTTGGCACGTAAAACCCAAGTACCTATCCTCAGGGTTTTGAGGATAGCTATCTGTTAAATCAGGTCGTGGACGTAGGAGTTGGTTATCTCTGAACCACGTTAAAAACTCCCCTGTGTGATGATTTTCTATTCTGTTCAGGATCATAACTGTCATCATACTAAACTGAACATCCTGCATAGCTTTTATCTTCAGGACTGAATCAATCATCCTGAATCTTAATACTGTGCACTCAGCCTTAACCACCAGTTTACTAAGCAACTCAGAGAAAATGTTTTCAGAAACTAAAA
>JAPKLY010000482.1:32262-59568 GCA_026898435.1 Prunella vulgaris
CAGTCTTACACACAAGGTGTAAGCATGTAGACATCAGGCATCACTTTATCAGAGATCATGTTGAGAAGAAGGACATCAGGATGGAGAGAGTCCCTACTGATAAACAGAGAGCTGACATTCTGACTAAGGCTTTGCCTGAAACCAGATTTGTTGAGTTATCAGTAGAGTTAGGACTTCTTGACCCAGGCTTAGGTGATTCAGTCTGAATCTCTAATCAGAATGCACATGGTCAGGGGGAATGATCAACTATGACTCAGATTGAAGGAATCTCGAGAGAACATGAATGGTTGTAGGGGGAACATTCAGTTGAAAGGAATGATCAGTTTAGACTGACTAAGATTCAGGACACTTAATTCAGGGCTTGTCACCCTGATAGGTCACATGTGGTATCAGTCAGAATATAAATCTGACTGACTGATATGGTTTCTGAATTTTATCTAGTCATCTGATCTTGCGTGCATCATCCTTGATACAATTTGCTGTATTGTCAAATCAATTTATTTTGTCATTTAATCCCAGCCATTCATTTAATATTCGGTTATTATTTAATACAATTTATTTGAATTAAATACGGACATGCTCTGACGCGCATTTAATGCAAAGTGGGCGGGAACAGTTTTCGATAAAGTTTTGACCAATTACTTTTGAAAATCCGAAGAGTCTACATGCATTTTGTGTTTTAATCTTGACCATTGAATCTCATAAGTCACTATTTTCTGAGCCATCCGATTAAAACTGAATTTTAGTATAAATAAGGGAAGTGATTGTCGTTGCAACCTTTATGCACCCAATCTTTTCTTAATATATTTTCTCTGAAACCCGATTTTCTTCAAATCTTCAACTTAATCCATGGCGTCTCCTTCGGTGGATTCATTCTTTGGAAATACCTTCCATCTCATGAATGAGATACACTACGAGCCCTTTGGGGACTTTTCTTCTAACCACCCCGATATCTTGCCTGTGCGAGAATTATTTGAAAATGCAGGTCTTCTGCAGTTTATCACAGCAAGACCCCAGAGACTCCACCCGAGACTTGTTGCTGCTTTCTACCTAAAGATGGCGCAGAACAAGGATTCCCAGGAATGGGAAACTTGCATTCCATTGTCTTCCAGTGTGAAGGGGAAGGATGGAGAAGAGGAGATGACCAGGAGGTGGGTCACTCTCAACATCAGGGAGAAGATTAAGGAGGTTTTTAATCTTCCCAGCTCTGGACGAAGCCCGGTTGATTACGGGTTTGGGAACGAGAAGGATTTTCTCCAGTCTCTCTGCGATGGAGATATCGTCCTGAGGTCGGGTCTCAATAAATCAGTCCTGAGGACTGAGAATCGTCACTTCTTCGACCTGACATGTCAGGGAGTGATGGGGATTGCCGGAGGATTGGAGCAGATCTCCAGACCGAAACTTTATACGATGATGGCAATTTCTGACGCCTCAGTGCACAATTTTCACTGGGAGGATTACTTCCTTCAAATGCTGGTAGCTGAGACCAGCAAAATCAAGTATTCGCCAAAGGGTCAAGTGACGTTCGAGGCTAAAATGCACTTTGGCATCAAGATCTCACTGATTTTGGAAACCCTGGATCTCGGGGACATTGATCAGGCCCAGTCGGTCGAGATCCCAACAAAAATTGATCTCTTCAGGGCTTACTCCGGTGATGCTGGCACCAAGAAAAGACCTCGGACTCAGAAGAAGAAGGCTCAGGCGAGCACGACTGGGAGAGTCAAGGCTCTGGCGAGCAAATCTTCTGAGGCTGACATAGCAAAGCCAGCGAAGGACAAATCTAAGCCCTTAGGACCCAAGCAACTGAAGCTGAAATTTCTTTATTCAGGGTCAGCAGAGCGAGAGAAAAAGCTCATGGAAGAGAGAGTTGCTAAAGAAGCTGTTCAACATGCAACTCCAGAGAAGGAATCGGCTCAGGCCGCTCTTGAAATTGCTCCCATTACTTCTGTTCCGGATGTTGCATTCCCTGATCCCGATCGACTGATTCTCAACATCGCCTCAACCTATCAGAGCTTGTAAAAGGATCAGGGGGAACCTGCTCAGGAAGGAGGAGTTGAGCTGGAGGCTGCTGAACCTGTTCAAGCGGAAGCTCCATGGCCATTCCCTGCGCCCGATGAAAACACTCTATCAGATTTTGAGATAGTGGCAAGGGGAGCGGCTGCAGAAATGGTGGAGAGAAGGTTTCCTGACCTCTCAGAAGCTCAGAAGGAGGCAGTGGTGCAACTCCGCACTTTTGCCATGATCAGAAATGCCACATGGCCTGAACTCAGCTAGCTAGGAGAGTCAAGAGGATGGGACTGTATTGCGGAGCTAGAAGCCGCCCTCTTTGATCATTTTGATGTGAACTCTCTACATCATTTGATCAGGATGGTGGATTTTATCAGAACAGTCTGCCGAACTTATCCTGAGCCAGAGACTCAGAAATCTGAGTAAGAGAAGGGAGAGGAGAAGAAATCTGAGATGGAGGTAGTGGAGATTGCTGATGATGATCAGCAAGGTGGCACTGAAGGAGTCAGTGCACCGGCCGATGATGCACCCCTTGGACCCGGGACTGCGGAGGCTTCAGGAGAGGGTCGATCAGGTCTTATCTGAGTTAGAGGAAACTGGATCACCCCAGCAGCTATGTTTACTGAGAATTCCTCACGAGCGCTTGCCAACTATCACAGAAGGATAAATCTCATTGAGCGAAAAGCAAGTAGGGTTGATTCAAATTCTGAAACTCTGAATAAGAAATGAAAAAGCTGGACAAAGACCTGAATGAAATGGCCACTGATATGCATGCTGCAATAGATCTTCTCGAGGAAGTTCGGACTGAACTCACAGTAGACCTCACTGTTATCTCTGAACAAGCCAAGGGAGCCATTCAAAACTGCAATCAGATGGTCTCTAATGTGCAGACTCAGCAGGAGAATAAGCTTGCTACTTTTCTTGATCAACAATTGTCTGAGAAAGTTGATCAACTGGTTGATGAAAAGCTGGCTAAGCTTCGAGCTGAACTGAAGGAGGAGCTGCTGAGTGAGATGTCTGAACAAGAGAAGAGGGAAATTGAATCTGCCCTGAACAATCAGATGATGAGCTTTGAAGGACGGCTAAAAGTTGAGCACAATTCAGCCGTCAACAAGCTAAGTGTTGGCCTGAGAGGAATGGCCGGGCAGATTGGGCAGCTGCAGGTCAAGCAGACTGAGATGGACAGTCAGTTCAATTTATTGGCGGAGTCAGTGAATGAAGTTGTTAAACGAATTAATGACGATGATGCCAAAAAGGGGGAAGAAGGGAAGCAAATTGTTACCACTGGCAAAGCTAAGAAGAAAAACTTCCCCCCTGAACTGAAAGCGGCGGAAAGAAAGAGGACAAGGTCCGTCGCTGCTGACATCGAAGCTGCTGAAGGTTCAGATCCGAAGAGATTGAGGCCCTCTGAAGATCCTACTTTGGAACCGCTGTATAAGGAAATGGAGGAGCAAATGCAAACTGGGTTGACCACTCAGAAGAAAATGGTGATGACTGAAGCTGAAAAGATAGCAAAGATGAAGGAGATTTCGCTCCTCAGTCAGATCCAACGATTAAAAGAGTCCAATGAGTATCTGACTTTGCGGGTTCAGAAGAAGAAATCTGTGACTTCTGGATCTCGAATGAAGACTCAGAGGAAAATGGTGGTCAGTCCAGATCAAGGCCCTCCTCCACTTCAGTTTGTGGAAAACTTCATTCCTATCGAGATGTAGGAGGTATGGATTCCGATCAGGAATAGGTGGGCCTACCTATTCTATGTGGTGGGGTTATGGGACGATCTATCTAAAGAAAAAGACGTCATACTCCATCACTGGATGGCACAGGAGCACCCTGATCTCTGGGCTAAAATCATCAGACATGCTGACACTGAAGGTGTAGAGATCGCTCCTCCGGAATTCATCAAGTATCCTCCTCCACTCTTTAGGAACTCCAAGCAACTGGACCGGAAAGCAATATCAGAAGAAGTCGTCAGAGTAGGACGCGCTGCCGGGGCCATTGCTAATCGGAACAGGATGAAGCAGGTCCTGAACCGAGTCTTGGAGATGTATGAGATTCCTCTGACTGCTTGGAATAAGGATGAAGACTAGATCAGGAGCTAGTTGTTCAGGAATTTGTAATAACTTCAGGATAACAATAATTCTATATCAATCAATGAAGTTATTTTATTTTTCCTGAGTACAACTTCTTGTTGACTCCTGAATTTACTTTTCTGAATCCTTATCAAGAACTGTACTAACCCGTTCCTTGTTTTAATCTTATAGACTAAGTACCTAGTTCGTCAGGTGGAACTGAGCTATTCTCACTAACTGAGTCAGTTGATTGTATAGATGAATAGGAATTTGCTTAAGGGTTTTGGCATCATCAAAAAGGGGGAAATTTTTGGGACAATCTGAGTATTTTGATTAGATCCCAAAACCCCTGATGAATTTGCCTAAGTATAGTTGTTCAGGATAAAATAGTTCAGGATAGTTAGGCTAGGAATTCAGTACAGGAGGAACCCGCTGAAGACTGAAGAATATTGGAGTCGACCCAATTTACTGAAGTCTGAAGTGTAATCCATCCTGAAGGAGTCAGTCAGTCTTGCTGAAGATTGCCTGATCTGAAGCTGAAGATCGAAGCCTGATGATCCATCCTGAAGTCTATCCTGAAGTACCATTGGCTGATGTTTCTACTGAATACACTAAGCATATTCAGGACAGAACTTAGTCAGTGAAGAGTAAGTGTTACCTATCAGGCTGTGTTGAATACACATAAGACCTGACTTAGGCCTTTGTTCAGTTTATCTGAACCTTGTAAGTCCAAAGCAAAAAGGTTACACATACTGGGCTGAATAATCTATCAGGCTGTACTGAATACACATATGACCTGACTCGGGCATTAGTTCAGTTTACCTGAACCATGTAAGTCCAAAGCAAAAAGGTTATTTATGCTATGGGACAAGAGACAAAGAGAATGTCAGTAAGACTCCATTAAGACACACGTTCAGACTCAGTTATTAACAAGAGACTCAGAGTATTGAATGTACGAGGAAGGACAAATGTCTAAAAGTTAACTAGCTGTTAGAGCGGAGAGCCAATGATCTTTCGACACGTATGTACGGAGTCTGCGCAGCATTTAATGCGGGCATTTAATGCGTCTCAGAGTTGCAGGTTATGGGACAACTTGCCAGAATAAGCATGGCGGTTAGGTCAAACAGTATTTCTAGCCTGCAACCACCCTAAAATAGGAAAGATTTAATTTGATCTCCTCCAACTGATCTATTTTGAATCTTGCCTATAAATATGGAGAGCCTTGCACCCATTCAAGGCCAACAGGAAATTTCCAAGAGAAAACTCTCAAGAATCCAAGCTCTCAAATCATACTATAAGCAACACTCTGCAATTAAATTTCCCTAGTGTTGTAGTAGGATTCACTCTGTATTTGCTTAGATCGATAGCTCTATTATTTATCATTGTTTTGTATTGCTAGAGCTATCTTAGTTGGAAACCAGAATACCAAAATACTCAGGGTGTGAGATTGGTTGGTTAGAAGGACTGGGACTTGTAAAACGCCCAGGGGTCAGTTCCTAAGAGAGGAAGTTGGCTATTTGTGTCCCTTGGCACGTAAAACCCAAGTACCTATCCTCAGGGTTTTGAGGATAGCTTCCTGTTAAATCAGGTCGTGGACGTAGGAGTTGGTTATCTCCGAACCACGTTAAAAAGTCCCCTGTGTGCTGATTTACTATTCTGTTCAGGATCATAACTGTCATCATACTAAACTGAACATCCTGCATAGCTTTTATCTTCAGGACTGAATCAATCATCCTGAATCTTAATACTGTGCACTCAGCCTTAACCACCAGTTTACTAAGCAACTCAGAGAAAATGTTTTCAGAAACTAAAACGAGTAGAAACTAAGGGCTCACTTTCCGCACGTACTCTGGCTCACTGAGATAGTGGTCCAACTGACTAGCTTCTTAACGGTCAGTAGGTTTGTTATCTCTACTGAGCTTCCGAGCACTTTACTCACACTCAGCTTATCTGACTCGTTACTGAACTGTCCCTGCTGCCCCTGTGGACCTTCAGTTTACCGAGTAATTCAGGAAATCCTGACTGAGAGTGTTAGAGCATTTTTCTGAGACTTTCAGAAAAATCTGACATCAGTGTATTCCCCCCATACACTGATCTTACTCGTTTCGGGACTAACAAGTACCTAGCTAGATCCTTTTTGTTTTTGAAAAATGCTCCTGCATAATTTTATGGCTCCAAAAAGGGTGAAATCCAAGGTTTCTATTTTCTCAGCTGAAGACTATGATGAATGGAAGATAAGAATGCAAGCTCATCAATGTGTAATCAATGACGAGATGTGGTCAATCATTGATGATGGTCCTATAATTGTTTAGAAGGTCAACACTGCAGCTGATCAATCAGCTGGACTAGCTCAGATCATCCCCAAACCCAGAAAGGAATGGACAGAGGATGACAAGAGAAGGTCCAATCTTGACAATGTTGCAAAGAACACCATTTATCACTCCTTAGATAAATTTGGGTTTAGCAAGATCAAAAACTGCAAAACTGCAAAAGATATATGAGAAAAGTTGGAAATGATTTGTGAAGGAACTGAACAGATCAAGGAAAACAAACTCAAGATAACAGTTCAAAAGTTTGAGAACTTCAAAATGAAATCTGGAGAAACTCTTGAAAAGTTTGAATCAAGATTCGTTGAGATTCTCAATGAGCTAGACTCACTTGGTAAAGAGTACTCACAGAGAGAAATGAACATGACAGTTCTTAGAGGACTGCCTTCTGAATGGGATATGAAAATGATTGCCATGAAAGAATCAAAGGATTTATCTAAGATATCCACCTTGGAAATCTTTTCAGACCTGAAGGCTTATTAATTTGACATAAGTAGAAGAAAAGAACCTGACAGTACAAAGGTTACATCTCTTTTTATAAAGTAGCTCCAGAAGTTTGGCAAATGGACTAAGAAGAAGTAGTACACTCCAAAGGAAGATGGTAAGGTGAAATCTACAGCACCTAACTCAACTTATTTGTGTTACAACTACAGAAAACCTGGACACTACATCAAAGATTGTCCATACCCCAAGGCAGAGAAATACACTGATGAGGAAAAGAAAGCTACAAAAGACAAGAAGAAAAAGTTTGACAAGGAGAGAATTAGAGCTCTTCTTTCAGAGTTTGATAAAAACCAGGAAGAAGGTCTCTCTTCTTCTCAAAAGTCAACTGCAGATTTGGAAGATTCTGACTCAACTGATTCAGATGAAGAAGTTCTTATCTGTCTTATGGCTAAGGATGAAGAGGGACAAATTACAACCACCAAAAGAGAGATTTGGTACATAGACAGTGGTTGTGCAAGACACATGATTGGAGATAGAAGTTTGTTACATGATGTGAAAGAACACAAAGGTCCTAAAGTTATTTTTGGTGATAATGCCAGTGGAACAGCTAAAGGATCAGGAAGTCTGCTTAAAGGGAAAGTTCAGATTAATGATGTTTATCTGGTAGAAGGCTTAAAACATAATTTGCTAAGTGTAAGTCAATTTTGGGACAAAGGCTACACAGTAGACTTTACACATGACACTTGCATAGTCAATGATATTGAATCCTAAACCACAAAACTGACAGGAACTAGAAAAGTGAATGTTTACATTGTAGAGTGGGTCTCTACAGCTGAAACTACCCATTTTCTTGCTAACAGTTCCAATGAAGTTAGTTGGTTATGGCACAAAAGGATGAATCACATTAACTTTGAAACCATGAATGAACTTGTGAATAACAGACTTGTAAGAGGTCTACCAAACAAGTTCAGGAAGGAACATCTATGTGATGCCTGTGTTAAAGGGAACAAATCAAGAAGACTTTCAAAAACAAGATACACTCAAGCACATCAAGAGTACTTGAATTACTACACATGGATCTATTTGGACCCATAGAACCAGTAAGCATTGGTGGAAAAAAGTACACTCTAGTGGTGATACATGATTACTCAAGATTTTCTTGGATTGTGTTTCTAAGAAAGAAGAGTGAAACTTTACAGAGGTTACCAGAGTTGATGAGAAGGATTCAGAATGAAAAGAATATGAAGATTGTGAAGATCAGATCAGATAGAGGAACATAATTCACAAATCAAGTAATTGAAGAGTATTGCTCACTATATGGCATTATGCATGAGTATTCTGCAGCTAGAACCCCATCGCAGAATGGTGTTGCAGAAAGAGAGAATCGAACACTCAAGGAAGCAGTCTGAACAATGTTAGTTGAAGCAAATCTACCTATGAGATTTTAGGCAGTGGCAACAAGCACAACATGCTGTACACAGAATAGATGCTTGATAGTGAAGGATCATAAGAAGACCCCATATGAGTTATGGAAAGGAAGGACTCCAAACATCTCTTATCTACACATATTTGGATGTAAATGCTACATACTGAATAATGGGAAAGAACACCTCAAGACTTTTGATTCTAAGTCAGATGAAGGTATCTTCCTAGGATATTCTAATGTTAGCAAAGCATTCAGAGTGTATAATAAGAGATCAATGATTGTAATGGAATCACATAATGTTGTTTCTGATGAACAACATAGCTCCAATGAAGACTTAGCTGAAGACTCTAAAGAGGACAACTCTACAGTCACAAGTCAGCAGCCATATGTTGAAATCAAAACTCCTGTAGATTTGACAACAAAGGCTTTGGCAATGTGATAGTTGAGTTACCACCTATAGAGAATGTTGAAGACCTAGTCTTTGAGAATGTTCTAACAGAGGTAGAAACACCAACAATAAGACTTGATGAGTCTGCAGTGGGTGAATCTACAGCTGTAGAGAATAATGATCAAGGACTAGAACCAGAACCAGACTTGAAATGGTTGAGAAATCACCCCCCTGAGCATGTAATTAGTAACATATCTGACCCTGTAAAGACCAGAACACAAATCCATGAGGCAATGTTTGCTACATTCCTTTTATCTTTAGAATCTATAGAATTTCATGAAGTACTGCAAGATGTGAATTTGATCATTGCAATGCAAGAAGAATTGAATGGTTTTGAGAGAAATTAAGTATGGAAACTTGTACCCAGACCTAAAAATCACAAAGTGATTGTTACTAGGTGGGTTTTCAAGAATAAACTTGATGAAGATAGGATTGTAACCAGAAATAAAGCAAGGCTAGTTGCTCAAGGCTATTGTCAAGCTGAAGGTATAGATTTTGATGAATCTTTTGCCCCAGTTGCAAGATTAGAAGCAATAAGGCTAGCCTTTGCTGCAAATATGAACTTTAAAGTCTATCAAATGGATGTAAAGAGTGCATTTCTAAATGGTTTACTATCAGAGAAAGTGTATGTTGAACAACCACTAGGATTTAAGGACTCTACAACTGAAGATATGGTGTATAAGCTTCGAAAAGCCCTTTATGGACTTAAACAAGCTCCAAGAGCATGGTATGATACCCTATGTGATCATTTGATCAAGAATAGATTCAAAAAGGGTGTAGTTGACAAGACCTTATTCAGATTACAACATGGAAATTACATATTGCTTGTTCAAATCTATGGTGATGACATAATCTTTGGGTCAACCAATGAAGATCTATGCAGAAATTTCTCTAAGCTCATGACAGAGAAATTTGAAATGAGCATGAGGGGAAATCTGAATTTCTTCTTGGGATTACAAGTCAAGTAAATGAAAGATGGAATTTTCATCAATCAAGCTAAGTACACCCAAGAGCTTATCAAGAAGTTTGGAATGGATAGCTCTAAGCCTACCAATATACTTATGACCCCATCTGTAAGTTTAGACAAGATGAAAATGGCAAAAGTGTTAATGTAACCAAATATAGGAGGCTAATTGGATCATTGCTATACCTTACAGCAAACAGACCTAACATTATATTTGCAGTAGGTGTATGTGTTAGATTCCAAGTCAAACCTTAGGAATCACACTTAAATGCTGTAAAGAAGATCATCAAATATGTCAATTCCACACAAAATCTAGGATTATGGTATATTAAAGAAGGAGGAATTGAGCTTATAGGCTACACTGACTCAGATTTTGCAGGCTGCAAGATTGATAGAAAGTGTACTAGTGGCATATGTCAATTCCTAGGTGAAAGATAGATATCATGGCACAGTAAGAAGCAAAATTCTACTCTCTCTACAGCTGAGGCAGAGTACATTACGGCTGGAAGTTGTTGTGCACAAATCTTATGGATGGGATATCAATTACAAGACTATGGGATTGATGCAAGAGAAACTACTATATTCTGTGATAATATAAGTGCTATTGCAATCACACAAAACCCAGTGTTACACTCTAGATCAAAACACAAAGATGTAAGACATCATTTCATAAGAGATCATATTGAAAGAAAGGATGTGAAATTGATAAAGATTCATACTGATTTGGATCTTGCCGATATTTTCACAAAACCTTTGTGTGAATCAAGATTTTAAATCTTGAGAGGCAATTTGGGAATGCTAGAATTGTAAAGAGACTCTGTGAAAATCACTAAATTGCAAAGACAAACTTAGAAAATTGAAAAACTACTAAGTAAGAAATATGCAGCTGCAAAGTCACTCAACTGTAGAGTTGTTAACTCTACAGCTGTAGACTTGGCATCAAACTGCAGATTATTTACAAATGTAGACTTTTATATTCTAAGAAAATCAACTGCAAACTTAGGGAATTTACAGTACTTTGTACAATTTTGGGAAATTAAATGAAGCACTATAAATTCAGAAATGCCAATACTTTGGTTACAAGCATTTTGGATTATTCAACATTTTAATTAATAGAATGCTTGAATATGAGTGACATTTTAAATTTATTTTAATATCCTTATGAGTTATATTTTGGACAGACTTAATTTCATAAGTTTTGGTTTAAAATTTAAACACTCATACTTTTTAAAAGATACTTTTACCCTCCCCTGTCTTAAGCACGTGTAAGGAAAGGTACATAAAGGATTCTTGACTCCTTTTAACTCCACTTCACATTTTCAAACCCCCTAAACACTCCCTACCCCTCACCTTTCAAACCCAAGCTATTGCAATGAAGGTTATCTTTGGTGCTCTGTTCGATTTTGAGGAACTGCTATGAAAGTACCCTACAGAAGCTATGGAGAGCGTTGTAAGGCACATCATCAATCAAGGAATTCATTACTGTCTCACTCACACTCCTAATGCGTTTGATGACAAGATTGTTATAGAGTTCTACAAAAATGCTAAAGCAGACGTTGAAAGAAAAAGATTGACCGTTAAGCTTCAAGAATGAACAGTTCGTATTAGTGCTGGAGATATTTGTAAGGCTTTACACTTGAGAACTGGAGGAGATTCTTTTGATAATCTCAGTTTTGTTGATGAAGACAAGAAATATTGGAAGAAGTTCACTACAGAGAAGCCATTTCCAGAGAATTGGAAAAGGACATTTAAGAAGAACGACCTTGCAATAGAGTACGTTTTTTAATATGAAGTTATTGATAAATGTTTACTCTGTAGAACTTGTGCACTTGATATAGGAACTAGACTTATGTGGGATCTTATGATAACCATAGATAAGGAAGTTCAGATTGATATAGGAGAATTATTGTTAAGAAGAAATTGAAGAAAAGGAAGAAAAATAAAGATGACAAGAAGAAATCTACAGTTTCAAGTCCTTTGAAACATTATGAAAAGAAAAAGAAGAATGTAAGGAGGAAGTTGCTCTTAAGAGATAAAAACATTGAATCTAAGGATGAAGTGGATAGAGAGAAGAGGATGAAGTGGACAGAGAGAAGAGAGCAAAGAAATTTCATTCTAAAGAGGCTGAAGAACCAGAAGAATCTGACAAGTCTACAGCTGTAGACTAGACAAGTGAACAGCCAGAGGAAGTTGAAGAAGAAGTACCTAACATCAGCCAGTTATAGACTAGACTTAACAACAGCCAGTTGTTAAAGTGGAAAGTTTTGAAGGCTTTGAAGAAGAAAGACAGAAGTTTGAAGAATGGAAATTGGTAAGAGAAGAGTTGGAGAAATGGAAAGAGGAGGAGAAAAAATTGTTCCAGTGGGTAGTTGACTGTACAAATTGTTCAGATGTTGATAATTTGCTAAGAACTGACTTTCTGGATGAGTTTCCTGCTGAGAAAGTAAGAAAAGATAAAGGAAAAGGCAAAGAAGTGGTAGCTCATACTGAAAACAAAAGATGACAAAGTCTGCAGCTGCAGCCTTAAGAGTCACTAATACAGATTTACACTTAGAGAGCTCTTATTGCTCTAATAAGATCTCTCTAAGTGAGAGCTCTCTAAGTGGGAGGTTTACTTAGATAGTTGCTAATAACAGCTCTATAAGTCCAAAGCCACTTAAAGAGTTGTTATTAACAGCTCTCTAAGTGGAAGGTTTACTTAGATAGCTTTCTCTTAGAGTGCTCTTATTAGAGCTCTCTAAGTGTAAATGTGTATTAGTGAGTGGTCATGGGATTAGAAGTTGATCCAGAAGCATATTTCCCTGGAGCGAATTATCAGATAGTAAGTTCTGAGAGTGAAGAAGAATTTCCTGTGAGAATTGGAGAAGGAAGTACTCAAGTAGTTGAAGCTGAAGGCTTATCTACTTTGGCTGAAGGTGCAGCCTTATTGGAATCTGCAAGAGCCAGTGCTGCAGAATTAGTTCTAATTGAAGTAGAAGTCACACCGGCTATTCAAGAGCAAGAAGAAGAAATTGAGAAAGAGAAAGAAGCTGAAAAAGGATGGTTCTCCTTGTAAAGAACCAAAGGAAAACTCTGATAATGATGATGATGAAAATGATGATTCGCCAATGGGTGGTGCTCAAGATCAAGTTCAAGTAAGAGATGCTCAAATTCGAACTGTTGGAGAAGCTGAACTAGTGACTGAGGATACGATAAGGGAGATTGATGATGGAGATAAGGATGTAGCCAATCAGGTTGTACACACTTTGTTCACTCAACCTCCTCCAATAATGTATACACTTGATGAGATCTATTTTCAAGGGACCCCTCCTTTGAAGAGTTATTCAGCCCTTGGAAAGAGAAAATATTGAAGATTATATGACTGATTTCTCTAGAGACAAGACAGAGATGCACATCACACCAAGCAAAAGAAAGGCTACAACAGAGGACTCTACAGCTGTAGAGATGGCACCCTAAAAAACTTAGAAATTTGGAAAAAGAAAGGAATTGGTTATTCATGAATCAGAATCAGAGGAAGAGGATAGTGATTCACTTCCTAAGATGACTCCCAAGGAAGTGGTTTCAAAGCTTCAAGTCTTTGAAGAAACATTAAAAGGAATTGAAGCAGCTATTCTGAAACAGGTGAAGACAATTCCTGACACAATCATTTCTCTTAAGGTGAAGATGGGTGTGGAAGATGTTGTTAAGAAAGTTGAAGAGAAAGGTATACAAGAGAGGAAAGTGATGCAAGAAAACTTCAAACTGGTTATTGATGGATTAATGAAGCAGAATGAAGATATAAGATCTGAATCAATTCAGTAATCCAGAGAAATAACAGATCTTAATTCATCAATCACAACCATGAAAGATGACTCCTTCAAGCTGAAGTTAAAGGTTCAGGAGATGAAGAAGGATGTGGAGATTTTGATTTCTGACAACAAGGATATGAAATCTGATATTTTGAAGAAGATATCCACCATTTTGTCACATATTGATGTTTGCAAAAAGGGGGAAAGTAGTCAGATTGAGAAGAAACTTAGAGAAGGTGATAAGAAAGCTGACCAAATCTGGAGAAGGTTTAAGGATTTGGAGAAGCTATGGCTAAGGATTTTGAGGCTGCAAAATCTAAAGATTTATCATCAAGATTGGCTGAACATTCTGAAAGTGAAAGGCAAAGGCAGACTAAGAGTGAAAAGAAGAAGAATTCTCAAGGGAAGATCATACAGGTACCTAAGTCTGCAGCTGTAAAGTTACCAGCTGTAAAGTCACATCATTCACAATCCACTCCTGGATTTGCTGGTCAATGGGAAAGAACTGTGAAGGAAGCCCAAGAAAGAAAGAGAGGGAGGCAAGAGAAAGAAAAGCAAGAGTTGAAACTTTCTACAGTTTTGGATGTTAAACCTATTAGACAAGTAATTCCTGAAGAAGAAGAGAAGGAGGAAGAGAAAGAAAAAGAGAAGAAATCAGAAGTTGATTTGTTATGGGAATAATTTCTGTGTATTTGTAATAGGCATACTGTGATCAAGAAGATCAAGTTCAAGAAGGACAGATACCAGAAATTTAAAGATTTGAAAGCTGATGGAACTCTTTACAGAAGTGATAATGCTTATTTGATTGGATGAAAGGATGCCAAGCAGAAGAGGGCTCCTCCATCAAAGAAAGTATTCAGTTAAAGGAAAGAAGAGGAAGGCTTTGAAAAGTATGAGATGATGACGCTCATGAAATATATTGAAGAGGATGAGAAGAACAGGAAACTGGTTGAGCAGGGATCTTCAAACCACAAGATGATTCAGATGACGAAGAAGAAGATGCTTATCCAAAGCACAGGAGGAGATGAAGTTTGATTAAGGCTGTTGTATAGTTTAGACACTAAAACTGTTTAGTTTTTAGTCTAACTATCTTTTGTAAGCTGTGTCTTAACCCTTTTTAATTTATGCAGCTTTACCCTGTTTCTTTATGTTGCTTTGCTTTGCATTTGTTCTTGTTTAGCAATATCTTATTGCTACTGAATGTTTATTTGTCTGTGTTGCATTTTATGTGTTTTGCCAACATCAAAATAGGGGGAAATTGTTAAGTACCTTGTTTATATTTTGATGTGTGCAAAACATGTATTCTTATTGAATTAAAACTAATACTTTATTACAAGAAAATTGGCTAAGGAAGTTATAGTTGTTAAAGGGAAATTTGCAGCTATACATTTGATCAGTCTACAGTTAAACATAACCTTACAGCTATAATGTTATTCCTACAGCTAGTTTCTTTATTTTCAGGACTCTACAGCTGTATAGTTCAAGACCCTACAGCTAATTCAACCGTTTGAAGACTGAAGTACATGTTCAAGAATTAATGAAGTTTATCAAGACCCTTAAGCTCAAATAAGTGTAGCAATTTTGCACTCAGTATAGAGTACTTAAGAGGAGTTTATCACAAAGAATCTGGAAGTTTATTGAAGATTAAATCAAGTCAACCTGAATTCTGTGAATGAAGATAAATAGTACAACCAGTACTATTCTGTGTGAAGGATGAGGACCACTTCACACATGCAAGGCTATAGAGAGTAAGAGGAGCCTTATCCTGAATTCAAATTTGAATTTCTCAATGGATAAGACACAACTCTTCATCTATAAATAGAGGAAGTTCTCAGCGGCAGCAACAACAACAACCTGAGCATTCAAGCATTCAACCTAAACAAGTCTACAGCCAACCAATCTTAGAGAGAGAGCTTATTGTCTTTGTTATTCCGTGTGATTCATAGGATAGTTGGTTAGGATTTTCTTAGAAAGAATCACTTTTTGTAGTTGTTCCCTCATACACTTTTTATTTTCTACTTAGTGTAGATATCTCTTTTTGAGGTTTTTAACTATTTGTGAGTTGTTATATTCTGAGTGAATAGGTTAGTGTTTTGTTACTTAGAATAGAAATTTGAGTGAATCTAGTTCTGAGGGGGAAATACTTGTATTGATCTTTGTGATCTGTTCTTAGTTAATTTGGCACCTGAGTGGTGTAACAATTGATGTAGGAGGTCTTATTCATAGACTCTGAACCACTATAAATCCTGTTTTATTTCTGCTATTTATTTAATTTCTGTATTGCATATTTATCTTTACTATTACATTTATCATTCTTTTAAATTCGTGCATAAAAACTTTGTGTTTTTCACAAAGGAACTGGACTCTACAGCTGTAGACTTCTCTAAGTTACTCAGCTGTTAAGTTTGTTCATATTGTTTTTCATTCACACTTACACTTATTTCCGCGGCACAGTAGAGGTTTCTCAATACACTTTTAAGTGTGAGAACCCCTCTGATATTTTTTCTACAAGTTGATTTCTTTATTTGCAAGTTTTATAACTCTGCAGCTGTAGACTTCTTAAGTCCACAGCTGTTACCTTCGTGGTCCATAAAACCTCTTGAAGGCCTTACATGCTAATCTTACATGTTCAAGGATTTTTGTGATTAATTTTGTAATAGCCTGCTAGGTTAATTTAGACATAATTCTACAGTTAGAATATAAATTATAATTCGTAAATGTTATAGGATATATTCATGAGTAACAAATAGTGCACCATTCACTAGGGATAATACGGATCTAGGTTATGTGAAGCGAACGTTTTGTACTTTGCAGTCCAGTCTTTCTATTAATTTGGTGGTTGAATGCGTTTAACAAATTAAATCTAGTGCGCGTCTCACTTAGGTTGTTTGATTAAATAGGGTTAGTTAACGAGCGTCACTTAACTAGCTAATTTTAAGAATTAATTCGGTTTAACTGAGCATCTCGTTATTCTAGGGAAGAGATTTGAGATTGGAGTAAGACTGTCACATGATTAATTAGGATAGTATAAATTGCGGGGATACTGAACTAAGGATTGGAATATTACTTCTCCTTCTTGATCTTAATCATATTTTATTTTGTTATCTTTTATTAGCATTAATTTAGTGATAGCTTAATTAGTTACCAACCAAACCCCTCCTTGTTGCATTACTCTTAGACTAATATAATTGATTCACAAATTAATCTCCTGCTCCATGTGGGATCGACCCCTGCTTGCCATTGCTACTAGTTAGTAGAGTTGAGTTAAGAATTATATTTTGCGTGCCTCGATATCACGGTCATCATTCATGATTTCCTTGATCTTCAATTTTCATCTTGGTGAAAATTCCTTGAAAGATTTCAAGAATTGTGAATCTTCTGGCGTTTGGGTTGAGTTTACAGCTTCTTCAAGTGTTGGTGTAGAACCTTTGGTACATTTTCTCTCATGTTTCCCTTTTGGTATAGACCTCTGCATATGATTCATCCAATCACAGGGATTATACCCTAGACCAGTTAAATCACCAGTGTGTCTTTGTTCAGACATCATCTTCCTTAGTTGTTTGGATGATTTTCCAAAACAATCTAATTTCTTCACAAGATTAGCATTCCTTTCTTCTAGATCAGCTATCCTTATTTCTTGTGATATGATGGTTTCTTGTAGTTCAACAAAATCTGCAGCTCTACAACTTGCCTCATTGAAAAGTTCTTCATTGTCATTTCTCAAACAACTGTAACTTTCTTTGAGTCTTCGTAGAATCAACAACTGTTTTTCAGCATCTTCTATTCCAGTCGATAGAGGTTTGATACGTTCTCTTCCAATGTGATTGTCTATCTTAAGATCTTCATTCTCCTCTTGTAGTCTTTGGATTGCATCAAGCATGTCACTGGGAGAATCATTTTCTGCTATATAACTAGATGATGAACATACCTCTTCATCCTTAGCCATAAGACAGATAAGGGCTTCTTCATCTGAATCAGTTGAGTCAGAGTCTTCCAAATCTGCAGTTGACTTTTGAGAAGAAGGGGGATCTTCTTCCTGATTTTTATGAAACTCCTAAAGAAGAGCTCTAATTCTCTCCTTGTCAAACCTTTTCTTCTTGTCTTTTCTAGCTTTCTTTTCCTCGTCAGTGTACTTCTCTGCCTTGGGGTTTGGACAATCGTTGATGTAGTGTCCTGGCTTTCTGCAGTTGTAACACAGATAAGTTGAGTTAGGTGCTGTAGATTTCACCTTACCATCTTTCTTTGGTGTGTACTGCTTCTTCTTAGTACATTTGCCAAACTTCTTAAGCTACTTTATAAAAATAGCCAAGTCTTCTTCATCAGAATCTACAGCTGTAAGGTTGTCAGCCACTAGGGCTGTAATCTTTGCACTATCAGGTTCTTTTCTTCTACTTATGTCATATTCATAAGCCTTCAAGTCTGAAAAGAGTTCAAAGGTGGATATCTTAGATAAATCCTTTGATTCTCTCATGGTAATCTCATGTCCTATTCAGAAAGTAGTCCTCTAAGAACTTTCATGTTCATTTCTCTCTGTGAGTACTCTTCACCAAATGATTTTAGTTTATTGAGAAACTCAATGAATCTTGATTCAAACTTCTCAAGAGTTTCTCCAGATTTCATATTGAAGTTCTCAAACTTTTAAGCTTCTATCATGCGTTTGTTTTCCTTGATTTGCTTAGTTCCTTCACAATTAATTTCCAACTTTTCCTATATATCTTTTGCAGTTTTGCTATTTTTGATCTTGCTAAACATAATTTTATCTATAGAATGATCAATAGTGTTCTTTGCAACATTGTCAAGGTTGGACCTTCTCTTGTCATCCTCTATCTATTCCCTTCTGGGTTTGGGGATAATCTGAGCTAGTCCAGCTGACTGATCAGCTGCAGTGTTGTCCTTCTTAACAATTATAGGACCATCTTCAATGATTGACCACATCTCATCATTGATTACAGATAGGTGAGCTTGCATTCTGATCTTCCATTCATCATAGTCTTTAGCTGAGAACATAGGAAACTTGGATTTCACCATTTTTGGAGCCATGCAAGTATGCAGGTGTTTTTTCAGAAACAAAAGGATCTAGCTAGGTACTTATCAAAGTAGTGGCAAGCCAACTGCTCTGGTACCACTTGAAAAGTGGTCAAAGTCAAGAGAGGGGTTGAACAGACCTTGAAAATCAAAAACAAGTTTTCAAACTTTTCGAAAAGGAATTCTAGAACCTTACAGTAACCCTTTTAAGTTTAAAAACAAGGAGTCTACAAGAGGTTTTTGGACCACAAAGGTTACAGCTGTGGACTTAAGAAGTCTGCAGCTAAAGAGTTGTAAAACTTGCAAATAAAGTAATCAAGTTGTAGACAAAGTATCAGAGGGGTTCTCAAACTTAAAAGTGTATAAGAGAAACCTTTAATGTGCAGTGGAAATAAGTATAAGTGTAAGTGTTAATGAAAAACAATATGAACAAACTTAACAATTGAGTGACTTAAAGAAGTCTACAGTTGTAGAGACCAATTCCATTGTGAAAAACACAAAGTTTTTATGCACAAATTTAAAAGTATGATGAATGTAACAGTAAAGATAAATATGTAATACAGAAAATAAATTAACAAAAGAAATAAATAAAACAGGAAAGGAGAAGGATTTATAGTCGTTCAGAGTCTATGAATAAGACCTCCTACATCCACTGTTACACCACTTAGGTGCCAAATTCACTAAGAACAGATCACAAAGATCAATACAAGTATTTGCCCCTCAGAACTAGATTCACTTAGATTTCTATGCTAAATAAGAAAGCGCTAACCTATTCACTTAGAATAAATCAACTCACAAAGTGTTAAAAAAACCTCACAAAGAGATATCTACACACAGTATAAAATAAAAAATATGTGCGAGGGAACAACAACAAATGTGATTCTTTCTAAGAAAATCATAACCAACTATCCTATGAATCACAAGGAATAACAAAGAAAATAAGCTCTCTCTCTCTCAGATTTATTTTGGCTTTAGACTTGCTTAGGTTGAATGCTTAGGTTGTTGTTGTTTCCTCTGGGAACTTTCTCTATTTATAGATGAAGATGTGTGTCTTATCCATTGTGGAATTCAAATTTGAATTTAGGATAAGGCTCCTCTTACTCGCTATATCCTTGCATGTATGAAGTGGTCCTCATCCTTCACACAAAATGGTACAGGTTGTACTATTTATCTTCATTCACAGAATTCTGGTTGACTTTGATTTAATCTTCATTAAACTTCCAGATTCTTGGATATAAACCCCTCTTTAGTACTCTATAGTGAGTGCATAATTGCTTCACTAATTTAAGCTTAAGGATCTTGATAACCTTCATTATATCTTCATCTTGTAATTAAGTCTTCAAAAGTTATATCAGCTGTAGGGTCTTGAAATATACAGCTGCAAGTTCCTGAAAATAAAGAAACTAGCTGTAGGAATAACATTACAGCTGTAAGGTCATGTTTGGCTGTAGACTAATCAAATATACAGCTGCAAACTTTCCTTTCACAACTGTAACTTCCTTAGCCAATTTTCTGGAAATTAAGTATTAGATTTAATTCAATAAGAATACATGTTTTTCACACATCAAAATCTAAACAAGGTACTTAACAGTAGATCCCTCTCTTGGCTCCGATGATGATGTCAGTAAGGATCCCACACACTTTCATGTTTACCACACAGTTTAATTGTTGGTCCCTTAAGTGGTCAAGGTTTAGAGGGGGGTGAATAGACCTTGAAAAACAAAACAAGTTTTCAAAATTTTTTAAAAAGGGAATTCTAGAACCTTACAATTGACTTTTATAAGTTTAAAAACAAGAAGTCTACAAGAGTCTTTGGACCACAAATGTTACAGCTATAGACTATTGAAGTTTGCAGTGGCAAAGTTATAAAAACTTGCAAATTTGAACAATCAACTTGAAGACAAGATAAGAGGGGTTCTCATACTTAAAAGTGTATTGAGATACCTCTAATGTGTTTTGAAAAATAAGTGCAAAAGTATTAATGAAAAACAATATGAACTTATCAAACTTAACAACTGAGTGACTTATAAAGTCTACAGCTGTAGAGTTTAGTTCCTTTTTTAAAAACACAAAGTTTTATGCACTAAGTTAAAATGAATGATGAATGTAACAAAATAAATAAATATGCAATACATAACTTAATAAAAAACAAAAATAAACAAAGTAGGAATAGAACATGATTTATAGTGGTTCAGAGTCTATGAATATGACCCCCTACATTCACTGTTACACCACTCAGGTGCCATATTCATTAAGAAATGATCACAAATATCAATACAAGTATTTCCCCCTAAGAACTATATTCACTCAGATTTCTATTCTAAGTAAGAGAATACTCTAACCTATTCACTCAGAATATAAACTCACAAAGAGTTAAAAACCTTACAAAGAAATATCTACACTAAGTTGAAATTTAAAGTGTGTGTGAGGGAACAACAACAAATGTGATTCTTGATTAGAAAATCTTAACCAACTATCCTATGAATCACAAAGAAGGTAAAACAAGAAAGCTCTCCCTCTCTCTTAGATTTGTTGGTTGTAGACTTGCTCAGGTTGAATGTTTGAATGCTCTGGTTGTTGTTGTTGTTTCCTCTACTTATAGATGAAGACGTGTGTCTTATCCGTTCGAAAATTCAAATTTGAATTCTGGATAAGACTCCTCTTTCTCTCTATAGCATTTGAATGTGTGAAGTGGTCCTCACCCTTCACACAGAATAGTACTGATTGTATTGTTTGTCTTTATTCATAGAATTCTGGTTGACTAGAAAAATCTTCATTAATACTCCAGATTCTATGTGATAATTACCTCCTTAAGTACTCTCTAGTGAGTGCACAAGTGCCTCTCTAATTTGAGGTTTAAGGGTCTTGATAATTTTCATTTATCTTTAACCGTGTACTTCAATCTTCAAACAGTCATTTCAGCTGTAGGATCTTCAACATTACAGCTGCAAGTTCCTGAAAATTAGAAACTAGCTGTAGGAATAACATTACAGCTGCTAGGTCATGTTTGGTTGTAGGTTGATCAATTATACAGATGCAGACTTCCCTTTTACTACTCTAACTTCCTTAGCCATTTGTCTTGAAATAAAGTGTTAGTTTCAATTCAATAAAATACATGTTTTGCTTATATTAAAATCTAATCGAACAAGGGTACTTAACATTAATTAAAATTTTTGAGTATCATACTAGAAAGAAGGGGAATATGGTCACGTGTGTTAATAATGACTAAACTAAAAAAATTTGAGTACATCGGGATGAAGTTGATAAAGAAATAAACTAGAGGACCATTTAAATAAAAGTAAAAAGTTACGGATCAAAAATTGTTAAAATCCTAACTTATAATTTAGATTCTCGCTTCAATAAATTAAATACCAAATTTAGAAGCTTCTTCGTAATTCAGATACAAATGCATGAAAGTAATTGTGATGTTAGAATTAGAACTCATTCCTATTGTTGTTAATGAAGTTAGTAGGCCCCTCTCTCGCCTCTGGTCCATGATGACAACATTAAGGATCTCATGCTCTTTCATGTTTACCACACTCTTTCCTATTAAATTTTCAATTTTCATACCAGAAATAATTGGCAGAAGGTCATGAGCGTTAATTGGGACTAAAATTCGGAAGTTTTGAGTACTTCAGGAGGAAATTGATAAAGTAATAAACTAGAGGCCCATTTCAATTTAAGTAAAAAATTAAGGAACAAAAATGATTAAAAATGCCAACCTATAATTAAGATTTGCCCCGTACAAATTAAATACCACATTTAGAATCTTCTTCGTAAATCAGATAAAAATGCATTAAACTTTGACATTGCAATTAGAACTCGTTCATGCCATTGTTAATGGAGTTAGTGGGTCCCTCACTCGCCTCCCACGATGACATCATTAAGGATCCAACACTTTTCCATAATTTTCATACCAGCAAAAAGGGGAAGAAGATCATGTGGGTTAATTAGGACTAAATTGGGAAATTTTGAGTATATCGGGATAAAAGTGATAAAGCAACTAGAGGATCGAGAAAAGTCCTAAATTCTGGAGTTGAGCCAATGGAAGCAATTATTGTTCCATTTTGAAGAGATTGAAGAGATGGTCGCAACGAAAGAAGAATCGAGTCAATCGGAGTCCAGAACTCAAGATATGCCAAAAATGAGGAAAGTCGAGCATAAACCGAGCTAAGGACTCAAATCGGTAGGACCTCCTCTCAAATCGGCAGGACGTCCATTAAAGTCGAGCGCCCAGCTCCTGGCTCGACACACCCTTCACAGCCCACGTGAACGCGTGACTGTGCTCGGCTGGTGGCACGTTGGTGCTCGGCAGGATTGATTCTCGCGCGACCTGGATGCCGAGTATGATCGGCAGCCAACACTTTGAAGCGCTGCAGATGTGCAATGCACGCGACCAAGCACGCGATCAAGGTCAGCAGCCGTTCAGTTTGTGATCGGCAGCAGTTCAACATTTCCAAAATTTTAGGGCTAGATTCGTATTTTCGCGCATTTTAATGAAGGGCATCTTGGTAAATGATCTAAGGGTACTTTATATACTTCCATATCAGATTTCCAAGGGGGAATTTCATTCTTAGATTTCATTTTCTTAGATTACACACATCATGATAATCTCTCTCTAGATTTGTAGAAGTTAGAGGTAGTTTCTATTTGGGTTCTTAAGATTTCTACTTCCGATTTCTACGATAACTTTTGATCTACCGATCGGATCTTCAATCTGTTTGTTCCTGCAGTCTTGTAATAGATAGAGCTACATTTCTACCGTTTGAATTTTGTTTTCCATTGACGGATCGTTTTCTAGCATTTAGAGGTAATTTGTATCTTTCCAATTTCCATTGTAATAGGTAAGATTTTGTATTCTCTATTCAATTCCTCCATAATGATGATTGTAGTTAATTCAATTACTCTTTTGTTTACACAATTAGCCACGGGCTAATACCTTTATGTGTTAGTGTATGATTCCTATGGAGTAATGTGGTGTTTTTGTTGATCTTATGAATGCTATGAGATGTTGTATGATCAATTCTCTATATTGATGGTTTGTATGAATGCTTGGAATGCATATATGATTGAATGGGCCATTAGGGAGTTAGTCTCATATGAGAATTGGGCTATTTTCCTAAATCTTCTTGTTATTAGGCCAAAGCATGCTAAGTGTTTGATTAAATTCCTAAAATAGTGAGAATTATCTTTAGTGAAAATAAAGAACAATTAGAGGCTCGAATGTGTATCTAGGGAGTGGCTTGCCAATTGATTGTACAATACCTCATTGCATGATTAAGTGATACATCACCATGTGAAACATAGGATAGTACACTAATACATACTCTCACAACTTTCTCACTTTGCACATCAAGGTGATCGGTAGTTTGCTATTTTGACACACTAGTAGACTTAGATACTGATTCCCCTTTATTTGCTTTGTTGATTTTGAATTGGAACAATAATCGTACCTTACAATCACCCATCTCCCTGAGTTAGATATATAATAAACTTGGTCAATCTTGCCACGACGATAACGATCACGTACACTTGCGTGTAGACACCATTTGGGCAAACAGATAATAAAAAGAAGGGGGAAAGGTCATGTGGGTTAATTTAGTGGCTGGTGATCGTGGTTCTGGTGCGGCTTGACGCTGGTCGTCATAGGAAAATTGAATCAGAAACCCAATTTTAGTTGGAAAAATCATCAAATTTAACTAAGAAATTAATTAAATCCTTTTTTGTTGGCGTTGCTCCTTCATGGCGGAGGTTGTAGCAGTGGTGTGAAGCTCAACGATGGTAGTGGATGAAGAATACTTTCTTATTAGGTAAATTTCTCCAATGGGGGTACATGTGAAGCTTCATTTAGGGAAGGAAGCTATAGCGGTTGACTGTGAGAGAAGTGATAATAGGGTAAATTTTCTCTAATGGGGGTACATGTGAAGCTTCACTCTTTTTATTACGTTATTTTATGCTTTGTAAAGATATATATATATAATTTTAAATTATTAATCCCTTCGTCCCAAAAGAATTTGCAGACTTTTTTTGTTCTGGTATATAACTAGATGATGAACATACCTCATCATCCTTAGCCATAAGACAGATAAGGGCTTCTTCATCTGAATCAGTTAAATCAGAGTCTTCCAAAACTGCAGTTGACTTTTGAGAAGAAGAGGGACCTTCTTCCTGGTTTTTATGAAACTCTGAAAGAAGAGCTCTAATTCTCTCCTTGCCAAACCTTTTCTTCTTGTCTTTTCTAGCTTTCTTTTCCTCATCAGTGTACTTCTCAGCCTTGGGGTTTGGACAATCTTTGATGTAGTGTCCTGGCTTTCTGCAGTTGTAACACAGATAAGTTGAGTTAGGTGCTGTAGATTTCACCTTACCATCTTCCTTTGGTGTGTACTGCTTCTTCTTAGTCCATTTGCCAAACTTCTTGAGCTACTTTATATAAAGAGACAAGTCTTCTTCATCAGAATCTACAGCTGTAAGGTTGTCAGCCACTAGAGATGTAATCTTTGCACTGTTAGGTTCTTTTCTTCTACTTAATTATGTCAAACTCATAAGCCTTCAAGTCTGAAAAGAGTTCAAAGGTGGATATGTTAGATAAATCCTTTGATTCTCTCATGGCAATCTCATGTCCCATTCAGAAGGTAGTCCTCTAAGAACTTTCATGTTTATTTCTCTCTGTGAGTACTCTTTACCAAATGATTCTAGCTCATTGATAAACTCAATGAATCTTTATTCAAACTTCTCAAGAGTTTCTCCAGATTTCATCTTGAAGTTGTCAAACTTTTGAGCTTCTATCATGAGTTTATTTTCCTTGATTTGCTTAGTTCCTTCACAAATCATTTCCAACTTTTCATATATATCTTTTGCAGTTTTGCTGTTTTTGATCTTGCTAAACACAATTTTATCTATGGAATTATAAATAGTGTTCTTTACAACATTGTCAAGGTTGGACCTTCTCTTGTCATCCTCTGTCCATTCTCTTCTGGGTTTGAGGATAATCTGAGCTAGTCCAGGTGACTGATCAGCTGCAGTGTTGTCCTTCTTAACAATTATAGGACCATCTTCAATGATAGACCACATCTCATCATTGATTGCAGATAGGTGAGCTTGCATTCTGATCTTCCATTCAACATAGTCTTTAGCTGAGAACATAGGATCTTTGGATTTCACCATTTTTGGAGCCATGCAAGTATGCACGCATTTTTTTCAGAAATAAAAGGATCTAGCTAGGTACTGATCGAAGCAGTGGCAAGCAAACTGCTCTAGTACCACTTGAAAAGTGATCAAGTGTTGGGACAATCTGAGTATTTTGATTAGATCCCAACACCCCTGATGAATCTGCCTAAGTATAGTTGTTCAGGATAAAATAATTCAGGATAGTTAGGTTAGTAATTCAGTACAGGAGGACCATGCTGAAGACTGAAGAATATTGGAGTCGACCCAATTTACTGAAGTCTGACGTATAATCCATCCTGAAGGAGTCAGTCAGTCTTGCTGAAGATTGTCTATTCTGAAGCTGAAGATCGAAGCCTACTGATCCATCCTGAAGTCAATCCTGAAGTACCATTGGCTGATGTTTCTACTGAGTACACTAAGCATACTCAGGACAGAAATTAGTCAGTGAAGAGTAAGTGTCACCTATCAGGCTGTGCTGAATGCACTTAAGACCTGACTTAGGCCTTGGTTCAGTTCACCTAAATCCTGTAAGTCCGAAGCAAAAAGGTTACACATACTGGGTTGAATAACCTATCAGGCTGTGCTGAATGCACATAGGACCTGACTCAGGCCGTGGTTCAGATCACCTGAATCATGTAAGACCAAAGCAAAAGGTTATTTATGCTATGGGACAAGAGACAAAGAGAATGTCAGTAAGACTACATTAAGACACACGTTCAGACTGAGTTATTAACAAGAGACTCAGAGTATTGAATGTACGAGGAAGGACAAATGTCTGAAAGTCAACTAGCCGTTAGAGCGTAGAGCCAATGATCTTTCGACACGTATGTACGGAGTCTGCGCAGCATTTAATGCGGCATTTAATGCGTCTCAAAAGTTGCAGGTGATATGTCAACTTGCCAGAATAAGCATGGCAGTTAGGTCAAACAGTATTTCTAGCCTGCAATCTACCTAAAATAGGAAAGATTTGATTTGATCTCCTCCAACAGATCTATTTCAAATCTTGCCTATAAATATGGATAGCTATGCACCCATTCAAGGTTGACGGGAAATTTCCAAGAGAAAGCTCTCAAGAATCCAAGCATTCAAAGCATACTATAAACAACACTCTGCATTTAAATTTCCCTAGTGTTGTAGTAGGATTCACTCTGTATTTGCTTAGATCGATAGCTCTATTATTTAGCATTGTTTTGTATTGCTAGAGCTATCTTAGTTGGAAACCAGAATACCAAACTACTCAAGGTGTGAAATTGGTTGGTTAGAAGGACTAGGACTTGTAAAACGCCCAGGGGTCAGTTCCTAAGAGAGGAAGTTGGCTACTCGTGTCCCTTGGCACGTAAAACCCAAGTACCTATCCTCAGGGTTTTGAGGATAGCTTCCTGTAAAATCAGGTCGTGGACGTAGGAGTTGGTTATCTCCGAACCACGTTAAAAAGTCCCCTGTGTGCTGATTTACTGTTCTGTTCAGGATCATAACTGTCATCATAATAAACTGAACATTCTGCATCGTTTTTCTATTCAGGACTGAATCAATCACCCTGAATCTTAATACTGTGCACTCAGCCTTAACCACCAGTTTACTAAGCAAACTCAGTGAAAATGTTTTCAGAAACTAAAACGAGTAGAAACTAAGGGCTCACTT
>JAPKLY010000482.1:79568-108519 GCA_026898435.1 Prunella vulgaris
AAACCGTTGTCAAATGTTCAGAGCTACGACAACGAGTCGATCAACAAATGTGGAAAAACACCTAAGACAACGGGGATTCCCCGTTGTCGTAGCCCTTTTCTGGCATAGTGGTACATGCAAACACCACCTCCTATCAATCAACGTTGTAGAGGCGGAACATTAAAATTTATCTGATCAGTCGATGGCGCTGTCGGTGCCTCAGTAGATGACTCCTCGGCGATATATAATTGGATAGGGTGCCATACCTCCAGGTTGCCTGGTCGTAGGCCATTGCCGCCTCTTTCGGGGTCTCAAATCTGCCCAGCCATACTCTCCTTCTCACTGGGCACGGTTATCTCCGGCCCGTACTTGCTAGAGGACTTTATTATCCGGATGCCCCAGAACGGCATCGACCCCCTCCTCTACGGAGGTCTTACTGCATCTGGAGCTCCGGCACTATTCTCCATGTAGGTGTATTCTGAGTTTAGGGAAAGATTTGTGAGCTTTATATAGCTGTAAGAAATCAGTGAATGTTGCTCTCTATAGTTAATTTTCTGGTATTTGGTGGGCCAGACATAGGAAGAGCGCACTAGATTTTTCGCATTTGATACAAAATTTAAAATTAAGTGTATTTTGTTTCATCTATTCTCTTACCTAATTGTCATTATCAACTTCTATTTTGATATTAGTTAGAAGAGTAAGTCTCTTGTGGACCAGGTGCACCGTGCAATTCAAGTGCATTTTTAAATAGTTATACTATTTATTACTGAAAAGTTACACAACTTATTACTGAAAAGTTAACACTATTAAAGATACACTTTTCAGTAATAATATGTGTGTCTTTTCTGTAGTACTTTGTATAACTTTTTAAAAATGAACTTGAGTTGCAAGGTGCACCTGGTGCATACAAGACTAAGCCTATAATCAATTGTGATCTTGCACCTATAAAAGGAGAACATATGGTTGTGATATAATGAAGCGTGAATCAAACCTTCTTCGACAATGGTCAAAAACTGTTATTAAAGAAATATATTATAGCGGTTTGAACCGCTGTCTTTCAAAGCCCTCTTTAATATTATCATATACAATAGCAGATTTTTAACTTTTTTAATAGCGGGTAAACATGTAGTATTAGTGAAATTGGCATAGAGTTCTTTGTAAAAATATCTCTTTATAATTTGTCAACTTTGGTGTTTGGTGCCTACACTATATACGAGAATAGGTGAGTCTGAGCTCATTATAAAATCTCAATCCCCAACACTAAAGGCTCACCTAACATTAAATGCTCACATTTTCTTTAATATTTTAACTCAATATATTATATTCTAACCTTGTGCGTATTTCCTCAAAGTATATCTTCATTTACACACACTTTCTTAGTCTAATAAACAAGAACAAGATGTTACTCTGACATTTTCATAAAATTAATTATATGACAAAAAATTGTGTGTAACGGATGCACAAATCTATTATCATACCATCCATTCCCTTCACTTGATTTATGTTCACTTCACCCGTTTCCAAGAAATTAACTTTTTTATTCGGTGATTTTTTCTGAATAAATAAAAATTAAAAATAATTGTGTAAAACAGGTGCACAAAAAATTACAATTACAAATTTAACAATTGCACTCTTTTGTCACTAAAAATTAACATTATGATAGTTTAATTTTAGTCACTCATATTTTTTTATGTAATACGGATGATTATAACTAAATAAAGAGTATATAATATGAAAAAATTAAAATAAATTTAATGAAACAACTAATATTCTTCAACTAACATTTTATGAAAAACAACTGACACTCAAAATAAATATCACAGTGAAACTTATTCTCACATACATTTAATTTGGTCCTGCCAAAAAAAAAACCATTTAATTTGGTATACATAAAACTAATTTCTTGATTTTTCGGCAATGTCATCGAAATTAGTGCTCATTCCCTCTCGCCTCCAGTTGCAAGGAACTCTATGGGTAAAGTAGCCATAAATATATTTATCGGTAAGGGAGTGATAAATATATAAGAAAGAGTAGGTCTCCTATGCTATATTGCACCGTGCAATTTGATGCTAAGAAAGGAAAATTTGAAAAACTCGCGGATCTTGAACGGGTCGGATCGGATTTGGGCAATTTTCAAATTTCAGAATTTTCGCTTCCAGTTGGTGATACTATATGAGTAAATCTATGTTACTATATGGTCAAATGTGTGCTACTGTAAGAACAAATATTTTTTTTACATATCTTCATTTGTTTTTACTATTAGGTCAAATGTGTGCTACTGTAAGAAAAAATATTAGTTTTTCATAAATAATTATTGATTTTTATAGAAATCATTATTTTTTAAGATGTAGTAACACATTTTACCTTACAGTAGCACACATATGTTCATGTAGTATATATACATTTTGGGACTTATGAGATATAATAACACATGTAAGGTATTATTACATTAACAACATATGTTAAGATCAACATAAAAATCAATAAAAAATTAAAAATAAATTAAAAAACACATATTTGTTCTTATAAAAATATATATTATCCTTATAATTACTTTAAAAGTAAAAAAAATTAATTTTTTAAGATGTAGTAACACACATTTTGTCTTAGAGTAACACACATATGTTCATGTGGTATACATTCTAGGAGTGCCGAGATAGTAACATATGTAAGGTATTATTACATTAACAACATATTATCAACATAAAATTAATAATAAAATGAAAAATAAATTTAGAAACACATATTTGTTCTTGTAAAAATATATTTTATCCTTATAATTACTTTAAACGTACAAAAAGTTAATTTTTTAAGATGTAATAACACACATTTTGTCTTAGAGTAACACATATATGTTCATGTGGTATACATTTTAGGAGTGTCAAGATAGTAACACATGTAAGTTATTATTACATTAACAACATATTGTTAACATAAAATTAATAATAAAATGAAAAATAAATTAAGAAACACATATTTGTTCTTGTAAAAATACATATTATCCTTATAGTTACTTTAAAAGTACAAAAATTAACTTTTCAAGATGTAGTAGCGCACATACATTTTGTCTTACAGTATCATACATATGTTCATGTAGTATACATTCTGGGACTGACGAATTTTTTTTTTAAAGTTTTATTGGATCCAATTTGACCCGCTAAGGATCCGCGAATTTTCATTTTGATATTGCACGGATCGGGTATGATGCAATATTGCATATGTTAGTACCTTGGTTTAGATTTTGATGTGTGCAAAACAAATGTGTTTAAATTGTTTGAATTAATCTAACACTTGTATTGAGAAAATTGGTGTTTGAAACATATAGTTGTAAGTGAAGTCTACAGTTGTATATTTGATCAATCTACAGCTAGACATGACCCTACAGCTGTAAGGTTTCTATACAGCAAATTTTTTATATTGACAGGACTCTACAACTGCAAGGTTTGAAGACTTTACAGCTGCAAAGAATTGTTTGAAGAGATGGTACCAGTCGGATTATTTGAAGATAATGAAGACCTTTAAGCACTATTAGTGTAGCTCTCAAGCATTCACTAAACTGTACTTAAAGTGGAGAATTTTTTTTTTAATTCTGGAGCTTAATGAAGATTAGTTACAAGGAGGCCAAAATTCTGAAGGAAAGGACATAGTACATTCAGTACTATCCTGTGTGAAGGATGAGGACCACCTCACACATGCCAATAGAGAGAGAGGAGCCTTATCTGAATTTTAAATTTGAAATTTCCAATGGATAAGTCACACCACTCAATCTATAAATAGAAGATGTTCTCAGAGGAAGCAATAACAACAACCCTGCGCATACAAGCATTCAACCTAAGCAAGTCTACAGCCAGTATATTCTGAGAGAGAGCTTTTCTGTTCTATTCTTTGTGATTCATAGGATAGTTGGTTAGGATTTTCTTAGCAAGAATCACACCCTTTGTTGTTGTTCCATCACCTACTTTATATTTCTACTTAGTGTAGATATCTCTTTGTGAGGTTTTGTAAAACTCTTTGTGAGTTGATATTCTGAGTGAATAGGGTAGTTTAATCTCTTTTTAGAATAGGAATCTGAGTGAACCTAGTTCTAAGGGGGAACTACTTGTATTGATCTTTGTGATCACTTCTTAGTGAATTTGGCACATGAGTGGTGTAACAGTGGATGTAGGTTGTCTTTTTATAGACACTGAACCACTATAAAACCTGGTCTATTTAATTTCTGTTATTTAAATTCTTTTCTTCATATTCTATTATCTTGTTACATTCATCATTGTGTTAAAAACCTGATTGCATAAAACCTTGTGATTATTCACAGAAACTGACTCTATAGCTGTAGACTTCTATAAGTCACTCAACTGTTAAGTCTAGTTTATATTGTTTTTCATTAACACTCACTTTATTCCGCTGCACATTAGAGTATTCTCAATACAATTTTAATTGTGAGAACTCCTCTGATACTTTTGTCTACAAGTGATTTGTTTATTTTGCAAAGTTTTTGAACTCTGCAGCTGCAGACTTGTTAGTCTACAGCTGTAACCTATGTGGTCCAGTTTATAAAACTCTTATAGACTTGTTATTTTTAAACTTAAAAAAGGTTATTGTAAGGTTCTAGAATCCATCCTTTTGAAAAGTTTGAACAATTTATTTTTGGACTCAAGGTCTATTCCCCCCCCCCCCCTCTAAACCTTGACCACTTTAAGGGACCAACAAGTGGTATCAGAGCAGTTGGCTTGCCACTGCTTTGATCAGTACCTAGCTAGATCCTTTTTGGTTTTTGAAAAACACACCTACATACTTGCAAGGCTCCTAAGATGGTAAAATCTAAAGTTCCTAAGATGGCTCCTTTTTGGTTTTTGAAAAACACTCACTTATTTTTCGCTGCACATTATAGTATTCTCAATACAATCTCAATTGTGAGAATCTCTCTGATATTTTATCTACAAGTGATTTGTTATTTTGTAAGTTTTTAAACTCTGCAGCTGCAGACTTCTTAAAGTCTACAGTTGTAACCTTTGTGGTCCAGTTTCTAAAACTCTTGAAGACTTATCTTTTTAAACTTAAAGAGGTTACTGTAAGGTTCTAGAATCCCTCTTATTTCAAAAGTTTAAAAAATCTAATTTTGGACTCAAGGTCTATTCACCCCCCCTCTAGACCTTGACCACTTTAAGGGACCAACAAGTGGTATCAGAGCAGTTGGCTTGTCACTGCTTTGATCAGTACCTAGCTAGATCCTTTTGTTTTTGAAAAACACACCTGCATACTTGCATGGCTCCCAAGATGGTGATATCCAAGGTTCCAATTTTCTCTGTTGAGGACTATGATGAATGGAAAATTAGAATGCAAGCACATTTGTCTGCAATCAATGATGAGATGTGGTCTATCATAGAGGATGGCCCTATACCTATTGTGAAGGTCAATACTGCAGCTGATCAGTCAGCTGGACTAGCTCAGATTATCCCCAAACCCAGAAGAGAATGGACTGAGGATGACACGAGAAGGTCCAATCTCGACAATGTTGCAAAGAACACTATTTATCATTCACTTGATAAAATTGTGTTTAGCAAGATCAAAAACTGCAAAACTGCAAAAGATATATGAGAAAAGTTGGAAATGATTTGTGAAGGAACTGAACAAATCAAAGAAAACAAACTCATGATAGCAGTTCAAAAGTTTGAGAATTTCAAGATGAAATCTGGTGAAACTCTTGAAAAGTTTGAATCAAGATTCGTTGAGATCCTCAATGAGCTAGATTCACTTAGTAAAGAGTACTCACAAAGAGAAATGAGCATGAAAGTTCTCAGAGGCTTACCTTCTGAATGGGACATGAAGGTCATTGCTATGAGAGAATCAAAGGATTTATCTAAGATATCCACCTTTGAACTCTTTTCAGACCTCAAAGCTTATGAATTCGACATAAGCAGAAGAAAAGAGCCTGACAAAAGTAAGGTTACAGCTTTAGTAGCTGACAACCCTACAACTACAAGTTCTAATGATGAAGACTTGGCTCTTTTCGTAAAACAGCTCAAGAAATTTGGCAAATGGACCAAGAAGAAGCAGTTCACACCAAAGGAAGATGGTAAAGTGAAATCTACAGCACCTAACTCAACTTACTTATACTATAACTGCAGAAAACCAGGACATTACATCAAGGATTGTCCTTATCCCAAAGCTGAAAAGTACACTGATGAAGAAAAGAGAATCAGAAAAGATAAAAAAAAAGTTTGACAAGGAGAGAATTAGAGCACTACTTTCTGAGTTTGATAAAAACCAGGAAGACTGTCCCTCTTCATCTCAAAAGTCAACTGCATATTTAGAAGACTCTGACTCAACAGATTCAGATGAAGCAGCCCTGATCTGTCTTATGGCTAAAGATGAAGAGGTATGCTCATCATCATCAAGTAATATTACCAAAAATGATTCTTCCAGTGACATGCTAAGTGCAATCCAAAGACTCCAAGAGGAAAATGAAGATCTTAGAAGAGATAGTCATATTTGAACAGAGCACATGATAGCCTTGTTAGCTGGAGTGGAAGATGCTGAGAAATAACTGCAGATTCTACAAGAACTGAAGGAAGGTTACAGTTACTTGAAAGAAGACAATGAAGAACTTTTCAATGAAGCAAGTTGTAGAGCTGCAGATTGTGCTGAATTGAAGGAAACAATCAAAAATCAAGAACAGATGATAGCTGAACTTGAGGAACATAATGCCTATTATCAAAAGAAGCTAGATTATTTTGGAAAATCATCCAAACAATTGAAGAAGATGTTATCTGAGCAAAGGATTTGACTGGAATAGGATATATTCCTTGTGTATGGATGAAATATCTACAAAAGTCAATTCCAAGGCCTGAGAGAAAGTTCATCAAAGAAACAACCCCAGAAGAAACTGCAGACTCAACTCTACAGTCAGAAGATTTGAAATTCTTGAATTCATTCAAAGAATTGTCACCAAGAAAACAACAAAAGATCAAGGAGATCATGGATGATTCTGAAGAAGATGTCTCAAATATGTTTCAAAACATAACTTTGAAACAAACTGCAGAATCAAACCTACAGTCAGAAGAAGAAGTCTATCATAGAATGGATATAGAAAGAAGACTTAACTTTGATAGATTCTGGAATGGAAATATGTCAGATATGTCTCCCTCTTCAGGCACTCAAAGAGGAGGATCAAGCAAGAACTGTAGAATTAATAACTCTACAGCTCCCAAAAAGGCTTGGATTGCAAAGAGTAACACTAGAGGAAATCCAAAGTATTGGATTCCTAAATAACTCACTTTATTTTGTAGGGACATGTTACAACCACCAAAAGAGAAATCTAGTACATTGACAGTGGTTGTGCAAGACATATGACTGGAGATAGAAATTTACTACAAAATGTGAAAGATCATAAAGGTCCTAAAGTTGTTTTTGGAGATAATGCCAGTGGAACAGCTAAAGGATCAGGATGTCTACTCAAAGGAAATGTTCAGATCAATGATGTGTATTTGGTAGATGGTTTAAAACATAACTTGCTAAGTGTGAGTCAATTTTGTGACAAAGGCTACACTATGGACTTTACACAAGACACTTGCATAGTCAAAGATGTTGAATCCCAAACAACTAAACTGACAGGAACTAGAAAAGGGAATGTTTACATTGTGGAGTGGAACTCTGCAACTGAAACTACCTGCTTTCTAGCTAATAGTTCCAATGAAGTTAGCTGGCTATGGCACAAAAGAATGAATCACATAAACTTTAAAACCATGAATGAACTTGTGAATAACAAACTTGTAAGAGGTTTGCCAAACACTAAGTTCAGGAAGGAACACTTATGTGATACTTGTGTCAAAGGGAAACAAATCAAGAAGACTTTCAAAAGTAAAACACATCCTAGCACTTCAAGAACACTTGAATTACTGCATATGGATCTCTTTGGACCCATAGAACCAGTAAGTATAAGTGGGAAGAAGTATACTTTGGTTGTTGTAGATGATTACTCAAGATTTTCTTGGACTGTGTTTCTAAGAAAGAAGAGTGAAACTCTACAGCGGTTTCCAGAACTGTTAAGAAGGATTCAAAATGAAAAGAATTTGAAGATTGTGGAGATCAGATCAGATAGAGGAATAGAATTCACAAATCAAGTTATTGAAGAGTGTTAGGATATTCTTGTTAGATATTTTGATGATATGGAAAACCAATCAGCTTGTAATAGGACCAGCTGAACCTGTTAGTCAGCTGATGAGTAGTTAGGATTAGATAGGTTCTAGTAAGGGGGAATGAACCTTCCTGCCTAAAAGATCCGAAGCTATCATAGAGAAGAAGACTTAGCCATTTTTAGAAGACATAAGAATTGAGCAGCTGACACTGGAGTATCAAGAGGAGAATATCAGAAGAGACAGATCAGTTGATATCAGAAGATCAGTTGATCAGCTGAGCACGTCGCAGATAAGACAAGGACCAAGGATCAAGAATCTCCAGACGAGATCCAGAAGATCAGCTGAGGTGCACATCAGCTGAGGTCCAAGTACAAGCAGACCGTACACCAGCTGAAGAAACAGATCAGCTGGAGTCTTGTGCCTCGCCCAGATTCTTCGGAATCATTTCAAGGGTTGACTTGCGACACAAGAAGGAAGATTCCCAAAATAGAAGATCAATCAATCAAGCGGACAAACTTGATTGATTGTGGATCACGAAGATTTCCGGGAATCAAGAAGGAAGATTCAATCAATTCTCATGATTGATTGAATGCGAGATTATAGGATCTCAGATTTCTAGTCTATCAGTAATGATTTCAGTAATGGATCTACATGCATTTTAAGCTTGCCGAAACTCTGTCAAAATCATTACTCGCACTCAACACCCTATATTCATACTTATCTTTTGTAAGCTTTGTAGAAGCTGTTAGAAGTCGATCGCTGTTGAAGCATTGACTGTTTGTAAGAGAGTGGTACTCTCGAAGTTTGTGAGTGAGTGAGTGAGTAAAGTTAGTGGAGAGCCCCACAATTCTAGTTGGATTGTGGAGAGTGGAGTAGGACATTTGTCCGAACCACTATAAATTCCTGTGTCTCGTGTTATTTACTTTCTGTTCTTATTTCTGCACTTTTCTCTAAATCAGGTTTTCATCAAAACATTTCCGCACTCAAACTTCACAGTGCACAATTTTCAAAACCAGACGATCTTTAAGTTGTCTGTTGTTTTCAAAATTAGCCCTAAAATTGAAAAAGGTTTTGAAAACCCTCAAGTCTATTCAACCCCCCCTTCTAGACTTGACTCAAGGTCTTCTTATTCCGAAACCTGCCTTTGGGACCAACAAGTGGTATCAGAGCACAGGTCACGAGTTCGATCCCCAGTGGAGGCATCTGTTGCAGATGAGTTACCTGGCATATGTTGGGGGGGATTGTTGGGCGGATTAGGCAAGGTGCGCCGAGTCCAATAGTCTGCCTAGCCGAGTCGGGCGGAGGCAGGTGCGCCAAGTCTGGCGGAGGCATTCGAACTCGTGGGGCTGCAGCTCGATATTGGGTTTTAAGGAATTGATTGTACTACTCATACCAACAAGGTGCATCTTCTTTTCTGGTGCCCATTGTGAAAGAACTCTAAAGTTAACTGTGATTGGCTTGGAGCAATTTCATGATGGGTGACCCCCTGGGAAGTTCTCAGGGTGCGTGCGAGTGAGGACATAAGCACGCTAGAAAAGGCTCGTGTTGGTTTGCAAGGATAGTACATCAGTTCTACTCAACGCATCCGATCATACAATTGGTATCAGAGCTACTTCCACAACTGATATCTTGGTTCTCCAAGAAGCAGACCTCACTAGCTACTTCCACAACTGAGGCAGAGTACATGGCTGCTGCTTGTTGCTGTGCTCAGCTGCTCTGGATCAGACAACAGCTGAGGGATTACCATGTGATCACAGAAGAGATACCCATCTTCTGTGATAGCACAAGTGCAATAGCCATTACTCAAAATCTTGTTCTCCATACCAGATGTAAGCATGTGGATATAAGACATTATTTTCTTAGAGACCATGCTGAGAAGGGAGACATCAGGATGGAGAAGATCCATACAGAGAAGCAGAGAGCAGATGTACTTACCAAGCCTTTAGCAGAGGTAAGATTCAGAGAATTGGTAGCTGAGTTAGGAATGGTGGATGGAGAGGCAATTCTTTAGAAGGGGAATAAAAGGTCATCTAGATATTCAGCTGGTGACCAGCTGAGGGGGAATCTGCTGGGGTATTCAGCTGATCTTTACATCAGCTGATCTGGTATGTCTATTTAATTGTTTTGTGTTCTTTTCCTATCTTGTTATATATAACTTGATTCAGGTATAAGTCATGAGAGTAAGATAAGACCATTTCACCTCAGCTGACCCATGTCAGTTGACATAGAGGACCCAGATGAGCAGAAAAGATTTTCAAGAGGATTCATCTTATCAGCTGATCATGCCAATACAACTACTCGATAAGTACTTTCCTTCTATGTTTTTCGTTTATTGATTTGAAATATAAGAATCTTTTCCAAAAAAAAAAATTTAATAAATCCCTAATTTCTAAAATTATTTTAGAAAATTGGCAATCAAATCTTTCCTTTTCGAAAATTTGGGGATTTATTACATTTTCCAAAATAAAGTGTCAGTGGTAATTAATTTCCCACCGCCCTTATTACATCACAAAAAAAAATTTATTCATTACCTTTTTACCAAAAGGCGGAATTTTTGGAGGCCAAAAAACCATTTCGAAAACCTGACACTTATGCATCACCCCAAAATTCTCAAAGGTCACTCAATCTGGACCCTTGATTTATGTGATGCAATATACCAATCTACGATCAAAATTGATCAATTTTAAATTTGGAAAAACTGCTCATTCTTCTCGATTCGTATAAATGCCCTTTTACCCCTTCTCTAAAAACTTTCTCGCTTCAATATCTCTGTATCTTCTACTCTATTTTCTTTGCAAATCTCTATGTGTTTTTAATCCTTGTGTTGAAGTTATGGATAACAAAGTGATGAAGAAAATGCTCGAGAAGATGTATGCTGAGATGTGTGTCGATTTTGAGACAACACGGGTTCCAGAAATTAGGGAGATTCTTGACATGCTTCAATCTCAGAATCTTCGGACTTTCATCTCCTTGACGCCACCGCACAACAAGACCCTGAACTACTATGCCTTTCACTTCTTGCTTAAGTCACAGTTCAGCGACAACTCTATCGGATCACTTGTAGATGGCTTGCCAATAGTTCTGTCCAAAGATGTTGCTGCTGGAATCTTTGGGCTTTCATCCACTGGCGTTCTTCCCCACACTTATAAGGAATCGGAACATCTAATTACATTCCAGATGATGGCAAGGAGTAGTCAGAGGAACAAGACCTCAAAACTGAAGAAGAATATGCTGAGAAGAAGGTATCATTTACTAATGGACGTCGTGAATAAGGTTATTCTCGCGGAGCAGGGGAGTTTGGATGCCTTGACCAGAAGAGATATTGAAGTAAGGATTGAAATATTACTTCTCCTTCTTGATCTTAATCATATTTTTTTCGTTATTGTTGGTCCCAAAGGCAGGTTTTAGGGAAGAATACCTTGGAACAAGTGTAGAAGGGGGGGTTGAATAGACTTGTAAGGATTCAAAAAACTTTTTCAAATTATTTTGCTTATTCAGAAAACCAGCAGACTACTTGAGGTAGTCTAAAGTTGTGCGTTGTGAATTGTGCGGAAACGTTTTTAATGAAAATAAGTTTTAGGTGATGTGCACAAGTTAAGAACAGAAAGAAATAAGATGAGACGCAAGGGATTTATAGTGGTTTGGACAAAAGGTCCTACTCCACTCTCCACAATCCAACTGGAATTGTGGGTCTCTCCACTAACTCACTTACTTACTCACTTACACACTTCGAGAGTACTTCTCTCTTACAAATTTTCAATGCTTCTATCGCAATTGACTTCTCACAGCTTCTACAAAGCTTTTACAAAGGATAAGTATGAATGGGGTTTTTGAGTGCGAGTGATAATTTTGACAGAGTTCCAGCTAGCTTAATATGCGTGTAAAAAACCGTTACTGAAATCATCACTGTTACTCTAATTTATAGAGTCAAATAACTAGCCGTTGGGATAGGCTAGAAATATGAGATCTATAATTTTGTATTCAATCAATCAATGAGATTGATTTAATTTCCTTCTTGATTCCCGTTATTCTTTGTGATCTTCAATCAATCAAGTTTGTCCCCTTGATTGATTGATCTTCTATTCTGGGAATCCCTTTTATGTCGCAAGTCAACCCTTGAAATGATTTCGAAGAATCTGGGCCGAGCACAAGACCTCAGCTGATCTGTCCCCTCAGCTGGTGCACTGTCTGCTGGTACAAGGACCTCAGCTGATGTGCAAGTCTGCTGGTGTTCACCTCAGCTGGTCTTCTTGACTTCGTCTGAATATGTCTTTTATCCACGGTCCTTGTCTTGTCTGCGACGTGCTCTCAGCTGATCAGCTGATCTTCTGATGTCAATTGATGTTAACTCCTCTGATGATCTGCTCTCGATACTCCAGTTTCAGCTACTTAAATCTTCTGTCCTCTGAAATCAGCTAAGTCCTCAAGGTCTCAGCTGGTCTTCTTCTCTATGATAGCTTCGGATCTTCTAGGTAGCAAGGTAGATTCCCCTCACTCGAACCTATCTAATCCTAACTACTCATCAGCTGACTAACATGTTCAGCTGGTCCTATTACAAGCTGATTGGTTTATTATATCATCAAAACATCTAACACAGATATCCTAACAGTTATCTTTTATTAGCATTAATTTAGTGATAGCTTAATTAGTTACCAACCAAACCCCTCCTTTTTGCATTTCTCTTAGACTAATATAATTGATTCACAAATTAATCTCCTGCTCCCTGTGGGATCGACCCCTACTTACCATTGCTACTAGTTAGTAGAGTTGAGTTAAGAATTATATTTTGCGTGCCTCGACAGCACGGTTAGCATTCATGATTTCCTTGATCTTCCATTGTCTTCTTAGTGAAAATTCTTTGAAAGATTTCAAGAATTGTGAATCTTCTGGCGGTAGGGTTGAGTTTACAGCTTCTTCAAGTGTTGGTGTAGAACATTTGGTAAATTTTCTCTCATGTTTCCCTTTTGGTATAGACCTCTGCATATGATTCATCCAATCACAGGGATTATACCCTAGACCAGTAAAATCACCAGTGTGTCTTTGTTCAGACATCATCTTCCTTAGTTGTTTGGATGATTTTCCAAAACAATCTAATTTCTTCACAAGATTAGCATTCCTTACTTCTAGATCAGCTATCCTTATTTCTTGTGATCTGATGGTTTCTTGTAGTTCAACAAAATCTGCAGCGCTACAACTTGCCTCATTGAAAAGTTCTTCATTGTCATTTCTCAAACAACTGTAACTTTCTTTTAAGCCATTGTAGAATCAACAGCTATTTTTCAGCATCTTCTATTCCAGTCGATAGAGCTTTGATATGTTCTCTTCCAATGTGATTGTCTCTCTTAAGATCTTCATTCTTCTTTTGTAGTCTTTGGATTGCATCAAGCATGTCACTGGGAGAATCCTTTTCTGCTATATAACTAGATGATGAACGTACCTCTTCATCCTTAGCCATAAGACAGATAAGGGCTTCTTCACTTGAATCAGTTGAGTCAGAGTCTTCCAAATCTGCAGTTGACTTTTGAGAAGAAGAGGGACCTTCTTCCTGGTTTTTATGAAACTCTTAAAGAAGAGCTCTAATTCTCTCCTTGTCAAACCTTTTCTTCTTGTCTTTTCTAGCTTTCTTTTCCTCGTCAGTGTATTTCTCTGCCTTGGGGTTTGGATAATCATTGATGTAGTATCCTGGCTTTCTGCAGTTGTAACACAGATAAGTTGAGTTAGGTGCTGTAGATTTCACCTTACCATCTTCCTTTGGTGTGTACTGCTTCTTCTTAGTCCATTTGCAAAACTTCTTGAGCTGCTTTATAAAAAGAGCCAAGTCTTCTTCATCAGAATCTACAGCTGTAAGGTTGTCAGCCACTAGAGCTGTAATCTTTGCACTGTCAGGTTCTTTTCTTCTACTTATGTCAAATTCATAAGCCTTCAAGTCTGAAAAGAGTTCAAAGGTGGATATCTTAGATAAATCCTTTGATTCTCTCATGGCAATCTCATGTCCTATTCAGAAGGTAGTCCTCTAAGAACTTTCGTGTTCATTTCTCTCTGTGAGTACTCTTTACCAAATGATTCTAGTTCATTAAGAAACTCAATGAATCTTGATTCAAACTTCTCAAGAGTTTCTCCAGATTTCATCTTGAAGTTCTCAAACTTATGAGCTTCTATCTTCAGTTTGTTTTCCTTGATTTGCTCAGTTCCATCACAAATAATTACCAACTTTTCCTATATATCTTTTGCAGTTTTGCTATTTTTGATCTTGCTAAACATAATTTTATCTATGGAATGATAAATAGTGTTCTTTGCAACATTTTCAAGGTTGGACCTTCTCTTATCATCTTGTGTCCATTCCTTTCTGGGTTTGGGGATAATCTGAGCTAGTCCAACTGACTGATCAGCTGCAGTGTTGTCCTTCTTAACAATTATAGGACTATCTTCAATGATTGACCACATCTCATCATTGATTGAAGATAGGTGACCTTGTATTCTGATCTTCCATTCATCATAGTCTTTAGCTGAGAACATAGGAACCTTGGATTTCACCATTTTTGGAGCCATGCAAGTATGCAAATGTTTCTTCAGAAACAAAAAGATCTAGCTAGGTACTGATCAAAGTAGTGGCAAGCCAACTGCTCTGGTACCACTTGAAAAGTGGTCAAGGTCAAGAGGGGGGTTGAATAGACCTTGAAAATCAAAAACAAGTTTTCAAACTTTTCAAAAAGGAATTCTAGAACCTTACAGTAACCCTTTTAAGTTTAAAAACAAGGAGTCTACAAGAGGTTTTTGGACCACAAAGGTTACAGCTGTGGACTTAAGAAGTCTGCAGCTGTAGAGTTATAAAACTTGCAAATAAAGTAATCAACTTGTAGACAAAGTATCAGAGGGGTTCCCACACTTAAAAGTGTATAAGAGAAACCTCTAATATGCAGTGGAAATAAGTGTAAGTGTTAATGAAAAATAATATGAACAAACTTAACAATTGAGTGACTTAAAGAAGTCTACAGTTGTAGAGTCCAGTTCCATTGTGAAAAACACAAAGGTTTTATGCACAAATTTATAAGAATGATGAATGTAACAGTAAAGATAAATATGCAATACATAAAATAAATTAACAAAAGAAATAAATAAAACAGGAAAGGAGAAGGATTTATAGTGGTTCAGAGTCTATGAATAAGACCTCCTACATCCACTGTTACACCACTTAGGTGCCAAATTCACTAAGAACATATCACAAAGATCAACACAAGTATTTGCCTCTCAGAACTAGATTCACTTATATTTCTATTCTAAATAAGAAAACACTAACCTATTCACGTAGAATAAAACAACTCACAAAGAGTTAAAAAACCTCACAAAGAGATATCTACACACAGTATAAAATAAAAAATATGTGTGAGGGAACCACAACAAGTGTGATTCTTTCTAAGAAAATCCTAACCAACTATCCTATGAATCACAAGGAATAACAAAGAAAATAGGCTCTCTCTCTCAGATTTGTTGGCTTTAGACTTGCTTAGGTTGAATGCTTAGGTTGTTGTTGTTTCCTCTGAGAACTTCTTCTATTTATAGATGAAGATGTGTGTCTTATCCATTGTGGAATTCAAATTTGAATTTAGGATAAGGCTCCTCTTACTCTCTATATCCTTGCATGTATGAAGTGGTCCTCATCCTTCACACAGAATGGTACAGGTTGTACTATTTATCTTCATTCACAGAATTCTGGTTGACTTTGATTTAATCTTCATTAATCTTCCAGAATCTTGGATATAAACTCCTCTTAAGTACTCTATGGTGAGTTCATAAGTGCTTCACTAATTTAAGCTTAAGGATCTTGAAAACCTTCATTATATCTTCATCTTGTAATTAAGTCTTCAAAAGTTATATCAGTTGTAGGGTCTTGAACTATACAGCTGCAAGTTCCTGAAAATAAAGAAACTAGTTGTAAGGTCATGTTTGGCTGTAGACTAATCAAATATACAGCTGCAAACTTTCCTTTCACAACTGTAACTTCCTTAGCCAATTTTCTTGAAATCAAGTATTATAATTAATTCAATAAGATACATGTTTTGCACACATCAAAATATAAACAAAGTACTTAACAGTAGATCCCTCTCTTGCCTCCGATGATGATGTCATTAAGGATCCCACACTCTTTCATGTTTACCACACTGTTTAATTGTTGGTCCCTTAAGTGGTCAAGGTTTAGAGAGGGGTGAATAGACCTTGAAAAACAAAACAAGTTTTCAAACTTTTTGAAAAAAGTAATTCTAGAACCTTACAGTTGACTTTTATAAGTTAAAAAACAAGAAGTCTACAAGAGTCTTTGGACCACAAAGGTTACAGCTATAGACTATTGAAGTTTGCAGCGGCAAAGTTATAAAAACTTGCAAATAAGAATAATCAACTTGAAGACAAGATCAGAGGAGTTCTCATACTTAAAAGTGTATTGAGATACCTCTAATGTGTTGCGAAAATAAGTGCATAAGTATTAATGAAAAACTATTTGAACTTATCAAACTTAACAACTGGGTGACTTATAAAGTCTACAGCTGTAGAGTTCAGTTCCTTTTTTAAAAACACAAAGTTTTATGCACTAAGTTAAAATGAATGATGAATGTAACAAAATAAATAAATATGCAATACAGAACTTAATAAACAACAAAAATAAACAAAGTAGGAAAAGAACAAGATTTATAGTGGTTCAGAGTCTATGAATATGACCCCCTACATTCACTGTTACACCACTCAGGTGCCAAATTCATTAAGAAATGATAAAAAATATTAATACAAGTATTTCCCCCTCAGAACTAGATTCACTCATATTTCTATTCTAAGTAAGAGAATACCCTAACCTATTCACTCAGAATATGAACTCACAAAGAGTTAAAAACCTTACAAAGAGATATCTACACTAAGTAGAAATTTAAAGTGTGTGTGAGGGAACAACAACAAATGTGATTCTTGATAAGAAAATTCTAACCAACTATCCTATGAATCACAAAGAAGGTAAAACAAGAAAGCTCTCCCTCTCTCTTAGATTTATTGGCTGTAGACTTGCTCAGGTTGAATGCTTGAATGCTCTGGTTGTTGTTGTTGTTTCCTCTATTTATAGATGAAGAGGTGTGTCTTATCTGTTGGAAAATTCAAATTTGAATTCTGGATAAGGCTCTTCTTTCTCTCTATAGCCTTTGAATGTGTGAAGTGGTCCTCATCCTTCACACTAAATAGTACTGATTGTATTGTTTGTCTTTATTCATAGAATTCTGGTTGACTAGAAAAATCTTCATTAATTCTCCAGATTCTTTGTGATAATTACCTCCTTAAGTACTCTCTAGTGAGTGCATAAGTGCTTCACTAATTTGAGGTTTAAGGGTCTTGATAATTTTCATTAATCTTTAACCGTGTACTTCAATCTTCAAACGGTCATTTCAGTTGTAGGATCTTGAACATTACAGCTGCAAGTTCCTGAAAATTAGAAACTAGCTGTAGGAATAACATTACAGCTGCAAGGTCATGTCTGGTTGTACGTTGATCAATTATACAGATGCCGACTTCCCTTTTACAACTCTAACTTCCTTAGCCATTTGTCTTTTAATATTATGTTAGTTTCAATTCAATAAAATACATGTTTTGCATACATCAAAATCTAATCAAACTAGGGTACTTAATATTATTTAAAATTTTCGAGTATCATACTAGAAAGAAGGGGAAGATGGTCACGTGGGTTAATAATGACGAAACTAAAAAATTTTGAGTACATCGGGATGAAGTTGATAAAGCAATAAACTAGAGGACCATTTAAATAAAAGTAAAAAGTTACGGATCAAAAATTGTTAAAATCCTAACTTAAAATTTAGATTCTCGCTTCTATAAATTAAATGCCAAATTTAGAATCTTCTTCATAATGCAGATACAAATGCATGAAATTAATTGTGATGTTGGAATTAGAACTCATTCCTATTGTTGTTAATGAAGTTAGTAGGCCCCTCTCTCGCCTCTGGTCCATGACGGCAACGTTAAGGATTCCATGCTCTTTCATGTTTACCACACTATTTCCTATTAAATTTTCAATTTTCATACCAGAAATAATTGGCAGAAGGTCATGAGCGTTAATTGGGACTAAATTCAGAAGTTTTGAGTACTTCGGGAGGAAATTGATAAAGTAATAAACTAGAGGACCATTTCAATTAAAGTAAAAATTTAAGGAACAAAAATAGTTAAAAATTCCAACCTATAATTAAGATTCACCCCGTACAAATTAAATACCACATTTATAAGCTTTTTCGTAATTCAGAAAAAAATGTATTAAACTTTGACATTGCAATTAGAAATCGTTCATGCCATTGTTAATGGAGTTAGTGGGACCCTCTCTCGCCTCCCACGATGACATCATTAAGGATCCAACACTTTTCCATAATTTTCATACCAGCAAAAAGGGGAAGAAGATCATGTGGGTTAATTTGGACTAAATTAGGAAATTTTGAGTATATCGGGTGATTAGGGTCATAATTGCATCTTTTTGCATCCATTTCTCTGTGGTTTTGATGTGTTTATGTTCATATTTGACCCTAATATGCTATACTTTGTGCATTTAACCCTTTTTGGCTAGGAAGTTGTGTTTGTAGGTGAAAACGAGCAAAATAAGGAAGAAATGAGCAAGATCGAGAAAAGTCCAGAATTCTTGAGTTGAGCCAATTGGTGCAAATGATATATCATGTTGAAGAGCTCGAAGAGAGGGTCACAACGCAAAAAGAATTGAGTCAATCAGAGCTCTAGAACTCAAGATATAAAGAAAACAACTCGCTAGGCAGCACGTACACACATGATCGGCAGCACCTAAGGGAAGGACCGCGCGGCTTTACCCTGGAGCGGCAGCTGAAGGGCCACGCGAGCTGTCCCGCGATCGTAGTCGGCAGAAGGCACGTTGAGGTTCGGCAGTTGGCAAATCCGGATTTCAGGGCTATTTTTATCTTTTTGCTCGTTTAGTGAAGGGCACTTTGGACTAAACATTGTAGGCACTATAAATACCTCAAGGATCAGATTTTCAAGGCATCTTTTATCATAATTCAAGTTCTTAGATTAGATTAGAGAGAGAATTAGGTAGTTACTTAGTGGGTTCTTAATTAGATTCAGTCTTCTTTCTTCCATAACTTTTGATCCATCCATCGGATTTTAGATCCGCATATTCCTACATACTCGTACTGATTAGAGCTTCATTCTTGCAGTTCATTTTTGTATTTCGAGCTTTGGATCAAGACTTAGCATTTTGGAGGTTTGTAGATTGTATTCAATTTCTCTACATATGGTAAGATTTCCTTTAATTCTCTTGTTTTAGTTCTTAATCATGTTGTTTAGAATGTTAATTGTTGATTTTCAATTACAATTAGCCATGGGCTAATATCCTTGTTGCATGGTTGTATGAATATATGGTGAATTTAGTCTCTTGTTAATCCTATGCATGAATTAGTGATCTTGTTGGATTAGTTCTATTATTAATGACTTGTATGAATGCTTGGGATGTTTAATTGGAATGTATGACTTATATGTTTTAGCAATGAAATGAGAATTGAGCTATAAGAACTTTATGCATACCAAGTGTTTGATATTTGGCTTGTATGACCAATGAGAATTGCATATTATCCTAAGATGTCTTAATTGGAGTGTTAGGAGTTGTAGAGAGATCTAGACACCCAATAGAGCCCTTACCTTGTGTTGTAGAGAGATCTAGATACTAGTTGGCTTGACTAAGACACCAAGAGATCTTTTGCATGCTAGAATGGATAGGATACTAGAGGAACCATAGTAGGATTACTTCCACGTACACTTCACACTTGCTCAATTCTTTGAGGTGATAGTTAGGATTTACTTTGCTTTGCCATAGTAGATAGAATCCTTGATGGTTTTCTTTCTTTCCTAGCTATTAGCCTTTTGTGAACACTCAATACTTGCTTAATATCACATCGTTTCCCTGTGTTCGATATTTAACTTAGTTAACTTGCCGCGACAACAACGACCACATACACTTGCGTGGAAATCATACACTATTTTGGCAATCAAGTTTTTGGCGCCGTTGCCGGGGAAACGATCTCTTTGTTAAGCTAGTATTTGTTTGTTTACTTGAATGTTTTTGAATATTGTTGGTTTGTATTGTTTGTTTGCTTGAGCATCCTTGAGTCCCGGCAACGCCAAAACAAGTTTTTGGTGCCGTTGCCGGGGAAAAGGTCTCTTTGTCAAGCTAGTTGATGTTTGTTTACATTTCTTTTCTTTATTTCGTTTCTTTGCTTTTCTTGACTATTCTTGGTGAGTGTTGATACTTGCTTATTTTTGTGGGAGTGAACTCAATAGAAGATGGACGAATACAACCATTACTCGTATCCTCCACAATACACATACCATCCTCAACCATACACATATCAACCTCATCCATATGCACCATCTCAATATCAACCACCGCCTTAACAATCCTACCACCACCCATACCATTATCCCTATCTTTATTCCTCTCCCTATCCTTATTCATCTCCATATCCATATCCATATTCATATCCTCCTCCTTCCCACATATCTAAGGAAGAAGAAGTAGAAAAATAAGAGAAAGAGGAAGATGAACCGAAAGAAGACATATATGATCTAATTGATAGATTTCTTGAAGAGAATCAATATTTAAATGAGGAAGATTTCAAGATAATCTTGAACTACAATGATAAAGGATCTTATACCCCTTCTTCTTTCACTATTTGTACTAAATCTCTTAATGTTGAAATTTATGATTCTACTTCTTTTGCTAAATTTAATAGGATTCAAGTGAAAGAGCAAGAAATGGAGGAGAAGGAAGGAGAAGATTCAAGAGAAGGAAAAATGAAGATTCAAGAGGAGGAGAAAGGACTAGAAGAGGAAGATGAATGTCCACCTATGGACATGAGCTTCATGGAGGAAGAATAACAAAATGAAGTGGAAGATGAGCTTCAAGGAGAAATGAGCATTTCTAAACCCTTAAACTCTTCCACTTATGCTTACATTGATAATGTTGTTCATATTGATTTTGTCTTGCCTCTTGATATAATTGATTATAAGATTGAATTGAGAATCCTCTTGAACATATTTGTTAGTAGGAGATGGGGGTGGATTAGGTTGAGAAGAAAAGATGAATTTGCTTGTGCTTACATGTTCAAAATGAAAAGGAAAGTGGGGGTTTGGGTTGAAATCCTACATGTTTCCTTGATTTTAACACTTTGAGATTAGAGTTGGATAGCAAGGATGCCAAATATCCTTGGCCATTTAGCTATCATTGTTGTCGTCCGGCTAGGGGACATTAAATCCAAGCCCTAGATGGGAGGCAACACATCCTAAAAATTTTCTTGATTAGTAGGTTTGTTTTGTAGTTTAGATAGTGTTATTTGTTTTGATTTTCTTCATATGAGGTAGTGTGTCTCTACCTTGGTTGGTGCATGTGATGTATCCTAGTTTGGGGGTGTTGCCTCGTGGTATATATATTGTTGTTCATTGGTTGAGTTGAACATATATGCTTTGTTTGTTCATCACTTTATTGGGTTAGTTGTTGTTTGTTTACTTGACTATCCTTGAATCCCGACAACACCAAAACAAATGTTGAGTGTATATATGCCTTTATTGATTCATTGATCCATTGCAAATCTTATTTTCATCACTCTTTGCCAAACTTTTAGGATCCTTGATCAGAAAAAGTTTGGGGGGGTGTGTTCGTTCTTCAAATTGTAGATTTGCAATGACATTTGTGAGCTCGAGAAGGATGTCTTGAGGAGATTTCTCTTCCTACTTGGCCAAGAAGGACATTTTCGTGTAAGTGGCAAGTCACTCTCCTATTTTTAATCCTAACTCAAGATATGTCTTTACACTTCTTTCCCTATTTGCTTTCATTTCCTAGGTTTTGTTGCTTGATTTTTAGATTGCGATTTTGAGATTAATTGTTGATTCTTGTTGTATTGTGCTTTGATTGGTGCATTGCATGATCTTTCCTTCACTTTTGCCAAACTTTTTAGACCCTTGGTCCAAAAAAGTTTGGGGGGTGTCTTCGTTTCGCAAATCTCATTGTAATGCTATGCTTATACTGATTCTTAGTGCTTCTATGATGTTTTTAGACCATATGCTTATATTGATGACTTGTTTTGCTTGTTAATTTTTGCCATTATGTTGCTTATTTTTTAGTAGTGAATGTATGAGATATGTTTATGGTTGTGTGGATGAGTTGAAAGTTCATGTTGGATGTAGTGGAGTTATGGCTTGATTCTTATCTTTTCTTTTGTGCTATGCATTTGATGATACTTGAGATTTTGATGATATGAACATTTTTTGATATGAGATGAGTCATGATCACCCTATACCCGTGAGGGTTTGAGCCATTTATGCCCGTTTCACTTTTGAACGGACGATATTTCTTTGATGTGAGTTCCACACATGTGCATTATACTCTAGAACTTGGCTTTGATCTTGTTTGAGGCTACATTAGACATTGATTTCACATGATATGATTTGAGGCATTTCTTTGATCTACATTGAGTCACTTTACCCTATGAGCCTACCTTGATATTATTATCCATTGCTCACCATTTTGTGCCTATTGACCTTTCCTTTGGCTAACCACACTTTAAGCCATTTTCCTTCCTTTTTTGAACTCTCTTGTCCCTATGATTAGTAGAGTGAAAAGAAGGAAGGAAGATTGGCGATATGATGAAGAACATGGTGGCCTAAAGTGAAAGATATGAAGAATTTTATGCATGGATTGAAATTTTTTGAAAAAGGCAAGTGCTAGCAAAGCAGGAGAAAAAGTTGACTTTTGTTGAAAATATGGTCAAGTTGACCTTTATTTTGAGTATGGCTATTAATTGCAAAGAAAGGGAAGAATGATCTTGAAATTGTGATTTTGAAGAGCATAAAGAATGTGCACAATTGCATGAAGATGTGAATGACTATTACTTGATTCCTTCTATGTTTTACTAATCATACTTAGTCACTCTTATCCATATCTATCCTTTCCTACTGAAGAGCCAACATTACAACCTTATGAAAGTCCTCATTGATGTGTGAATGACTTGTCAATTCAAGTGGTGGAGAATTTGAGACTTGAGCCAAGCTTATGGTAGTATTTGTATCATTGTGTGAAGATTGAGAGAACCTCAAACACTTGAGAGATGAGCTATACACTTCTATGTGAGGATCATGACTTGTTGATTTGAAAATTTGTTCATTGATTCGATTTTGATTGTTGATTTGATGAAATTGCATTTTAGACTTTTTGATATTGAGCTATGATTCTATGGCATTTGACTTGTACTTGATGCTTCATTGATACAATTATTCCCCTATCTTATCGCTTCGTTGCTCGAGGACGAGCAACGATCTAGTTTGGGGGTGTGATTAGGGTCATAATTGCATCTTTTTGCATCCATTTCTCTATGGTTTTGATGTGTTTATGTTCATATTTGACCCTAATATGTTATAAATTGTGCATTTAACCCTTTTTGGCTAGGAAGTTGTGTTTGTAGGTGAAAACGAGCAAAACAAAGAAGAAACGAGCAAAACGAGGAAGAAACGAGCAAGATCGAGAAAAGTCCAGAATTCTTGAGTTGAGACAATTGGTGCAAAAGATATATCATGTTGAAGAGCTCGATGAGACACAACGCAAAAAGAATTGAGTCAATCGGAGCTCTAGAACTCAAGATATGAAGAAAACAACTCGCTAGGCAGCACGTACACACATGATCGGCAGCACCTAAGGGAAGGACCGCGCGGCTTTACCCTGGAGCGACAGCTGAAAGTCTGCGCGACAGCTCACGCGATTGTGGTCGGCAGGAGGTACGTTGAGGTTCGGCAGTTGGCAAATCCGCGCGGACTTGCTGCCTATCGTGGTTGGCAGCTATCAAGCTCAAGGTCGCGCGGCTCTACTGTCAAATCCGGATTTAAGGGCTATTTTCATCTTTTTGCGCGTTTAATGAAGTGCACATTGGACTAAACATTGTAGGCACTATAAATACCTCCAGGATAAGATTTTCAAGGCATCGTTATCATAATTCAAGTTCTTAGATTAGATTAGAGAGAGAATTAGGTAGTTACTTAGTGGGTTCTTAATTAGATTCAATCTTCTTTCTTCCATAACTTTTGATCCATCCGTCAGATTTTAGATACGTTTATTCCTATGTACTCGTAGTGATTAGAGATTCATTCCTGCAGTTCATTTTTGTATTTCGGGCTTTGGATCAAGACTTAGCATTTTGGAGGTTTGTAGATTGTATTCAATTTCTCTACATATGGTAAGATTTCCTTTAATTCTCTTGTTTTAGTTCTTAATCATGTTATTTAGAATGTTAATTGTTGATTTTCAATTCCAATTAGCCATGAGCTAATATCTTTGTTGCATGGTTGTATGAATATTATGGTGAATTTAGTCTCTTGTTAATCCTATGCATGAATTAGTGATCTTGTTGGATTAGTTCTCTTATTAATGACTTGTATGAATGCTTGGGATGTTTAATTGGAATGTATGGCTTATATGTTTTAGCAATGAAATGAGAATTGAGCTATAAGAACTTTATTCATACTAAGTGTTTGATATTTGGCTTGTATGACCAATGAGAATTGCATATTAGTCTAAGACCTCTTAATTGGAGTGTTAGGAGTTGTAGAGAGATCTAGACACCCAATAGAGCCCTTACCTTGTGTTGTAGAGAGATCTAGACACTAGTTGGCTTGACTAAGACACCAAGAGATCTTTTGCATGTTAGGATGGATAGGATACTAGAGGAACCATTGTTGGATTACTTCCATGTACACTTCACACTTGCTCACTTCTTTGAGGTGATAGTTAGGATTTACTTTGCTTTGCCATAGTAGATAGAATCCTTGATGGTTTTCTTGCTTTCCTAGCTATTAGCCTTTTGTGAACACTCAATACTTGCTTGATATCGCATCGTTTCCCTGTGTTCAATATTTAACTTGGTTAACTTGCCGCGACAACAATGACCACGTACACTTGCATGGAAATCATACACGATTTTGGCAATCATCGAGATAAAAGTGATAAAGCAACTAGAGGATCGAAAAAAAGTCCTAAATTCTGGAGTTGAGCCAATGTAAGCAATTGTTGTTCCATGTTGAAGAGCTTGAAGAGATGGTCACAACGAAAGAAGAATCGAGTCAATCGGAGTCCTAGAACTTAAGATATGACAAAAACAAGGAAAGTCGAGCATAAACCGAGCTAAGGACTGAAATCGGCAGGACCTCCTTTCAAATCGGCAGGACGTCCATTAAAGTCGAGCGCCTAGCTACTGGGTCGACACACCCTTCACCGTGCACGTGAACACGCGTCTGTGCTCGGCAGGTGGCACGTTTGTGCTCGGAAGGATTGATTCTCGCGCGATCTGGCTGCCGAGTGTGATCGGCAGCCAACACGTTGAAGCGCGGCAGATGTGCAATGCGCGCGACCAAGCACGCGATCAAGGTCAGCAGCCGTTCAATTTTTGATCGGCAGCAGTTCAACATTTCCGAAATATCAGGGCTAGATTCGTATTTTCGCGCGTTTTAATAAAGGGCATCTTGGTAAATAATCTAAGGGTACTTTATATACTTCCATATCAGATTTCCAAGGGGGAATTTCATTCTTAGATTTCATTTTCTTAGATTACACACATCATGATAATCTCTATTTAGATTTGTAGAAGTTAGAGGTAGTTTCTATTTGGGTTCTTAAGATTTCTACTTCCAATTTCTACGATAACTTTTGATCTACCGATCGGATCTTCAATCTATTTGTTCCTGCACTCTTGTAATAGATAGAGCTACATTTCTACCGTTTGAATTTTGTTTTCCATTGACGGATCGTTTTCTAGCATTTAGAGGTAATTTGTATCTTTCCAATTTCCATTATAATAGGTAAGATTTTGTATTCTCTATCCAATTCCTGCATAATGATGATTGTAGTTAATTCAATTACTCTTTTGTTTACACAATTAGCCATGGGCTAATACCTTTATGTGTTAGTGTATGATTCCTATGGAGTAATGTGGTGTTAATGTTGATCTTATGAATGCTATGAGATGTTGCATGATCAATTCTCTATATTGATGGTTTGTATGAATGCTTGGAATGCATAATTGATTGAATGGGCCATTAGGGAGTTAGTCTCATATGAGAATTGGGCTATTTTCCTAAATCTTCTTGTTATTAGACCAAAGCATGCTAAGTGTTTGATTAAATTCCTAAGATAGTGAGAATTATCTTTAGTGAATAGAAAGTACAATTAGAGGCTCTAATGTGTATGTAGGGAGACCTTTGCATGTTAGAGTGGCTTGCCAATTGATTGTACAATACCTCATTGCATGATTAAGTGATACATCACCATGTGAAACATAGGATAGTACACTAATACATACTCTCACAACTTGCTCACTTTGCACATCAAGGTGATAGGTAGTTTGCTATTTTGACACACTAGTAGACATTAGATACTGATTCCCATTTAATTACTTTGTTGATTTCGAATTGGAACAATCGCACCTTACAATCACGCATCTCCCTGAGTTCGATAAATAATAAACTTGGTCAATCTTGCCACGACAATAACGATCACGTACACTTGCGTGTAGACACCATTTGGGCAAACACATAACAAAAAGAAGGGGGAAAGGTCATGTGGGTTAATTTAGTGGCTGGTGATCGTGGTTCTAGTGCGGCTTGACGTTGGTCGTCATAGGAAAATTGAATCAGAAACCCAATTTTAGTTGGAAAAATCGTCAATTTTAATTAAGAAATTAATTAAATCCTTTTGTGTTGGGGTTGCTCCTTCGTGGCGGAGGTTGTAGCAGTGGTGTGAAGCTCAACGATGGCAGTGGATGAAGAATACTTTCTAATTAGGTAAATTTTCTCCAATGGGGGTACATGTGAAGCTTCATTCTGGGAAGGAAGCAATAGCGGTTGACGGTGAGAGAAGTGATAATTGGGTAAATTTTCTCTAATGGGGGTACATGTGAAGCTTCATTCTTTTTATTATGTTGTTTTATGCTTTGTAAAGATATATATATATATATATAATTTTAAATAATTAATCCCTTCGTCCAATAAGAATTTGCAGACTTTTTTTGTTCTGCTACATAACTAGATGATGAACATACCTCTTCATCCTTAGCCATAAGACAGATAAGGGCTTCTTTATCTGAATCAGTTGAGTCAGAGTCTTCCAAATCTGCAGTTGACTTTTGAGAAGAAGTGGGACCTTCTTCCTGGTTTTTATGAAACTCTAAAAGAAAAGCTCTAATTCTCTCCTTGTCAAACCTTTTCTTCTTATCTTTTCTAGCATTCTTTTCCTCATCAGTGTACTTCTCAGCCTTGGGGTTTGGACAATCTTTGATGTAGTGTCCTCGCTTTCTGCAGTTGTAACACAGATATGTTGAGTTAAGTGCTGTAGATTTCACCTTACCATCTTCCTGTGGTGTGTACTGCTTGTTCTTAGTCCATTTGCCAAACTTCTTGAGCTACTTTATAAAAAGAGCCAAGTCTTCTTCATCAGAATCTACAGCTGTAAGGTTGTCAGCCACTAGAGCTGTAATCTTTGCACTGTCAGGTTCTTTTCTTCTACTTAATTATGTCAAATTCATAAGCCTTCAAGTCTGAAAAGAGTTCAAAGGTGGATATCCTAGATAAATCCTTTGATTCTCTCATGGCAATCTCATGTCCCATTCAGAAGGTAGTCCTCTAAGAACTTTCATGTTTTTTTCTCTCTGTGAGTACTCTTTACCAAATGATTCTAGCTCATTGAGAAACTCAATAAATCTTGATTCAAACTTCTCAAGAGTTTCTCCAGATTTCATCTTGAAGTTCTCAAACTTTTGAGCTTCTATCATGAGTTTATTTTCCTTGATTTGCTCAGTTCCTTCACAAATCATTTCCAACTTTTCATATATATCTTTTGCAGTTTTGTTGTTTTTGATCTTGTTAAACACAATTTCATCTATGGAATGATAAATAGTGTTCTTTGCAACATTGTCAAGGTTGGACCTTCTCTTGTCATCCTCTGTCCATTCCCTTATGGGTTTGGGGATAATATGAGCTAGTCCAGCTGACTGATCAGCTACAGTGTTGTCCTTCTTAACAATTATAGGACCATCTTCAATGATTGACCACATCTCATCATTGATTGCAGATAGGTGAGCTTGCATTCAGATGTTCCATTCATCATAGTCTTTAGCTAAGAACATAGGAACCTTAGATTTCACCATTTTTGGAGCCATGCAAGTATGCAGGTGTTTTTTTCAGAAACAAAAGGATCTAGCTAGGTACTGATCAAAGCAGTGGCAAGACAACTGCTCTGGTACCACTTGAAAATTGGTCAAGGTCAAAAGGGGGGATTGAACAGACCTCAAAAATAAAAAACAAGTTTTCAAACTTTTCAAAAAGGAATTCTAGAACCTTACAGTAACCCTTTTAAATTTAAAAACAAGGAGTCTACAATAGGTTTTTGGACCACAAAGGTTACAGCTGTGGACTTAAGAAGTCTGCAGCTGCAGAGTTATAAAACTTGCAAATAAAGTAATCAACTTGTAGAAAAAGTATAAGAGGGGTTGTCACACTTAAAAGTGTATAAGAGAAACCTCTAATGTGCAGTGGAAATAAGTATAAGTGTTAATGAAAAACAATATGAACAAACTTAACAATTGAGTGACTTACAGAAGTCTACAGTTGTAGAGTCCAGTTCCATTGTGAAAAACATGAACTTTTTATGCAAAAATTTAAAAGAATGATGAATGTAACAGTAAAGATAAATATGCAATGCAGAAAATAAATAAACAAAAGAAATAAATAAAACAGGAAAGGAGAAG
>JAPKLY010000482.1:131631-155184 GCA_026898435.1 Prunella vulgaris
ACACATTAATTGAATAAAATTAATATCATTTTCCATTTTCGACACATTAATTGAATAAAATTAATATCATTTCCGATACATGAATTGGGTAAGATTATATAATCCATGGATATATATTAGAAATGATGTAAATTGCATTTTTTGTCTCATGAGAATTTTTATTCTAATCTAATTTTACCTTTTTTTTAAATTTTTATTTAATCTCATCATTTAAAATAAATTGCTCATATGACCCATGAAAATTTGTGTTCAACATATTTGATCCCACATTATTCTCTTAGTTTTAATATAAAAAAAAAAATCTTATGAGACCATTTATCTTAAAAAAAATGGCTGAATAAATGAGTACAAATTTTCATTTGCAATTCTTGTTTCTCTTGAAATATCGGTCTAAAAATAATATTCCCTCAATTCCATTTTAAATTGCCTATTAGCCAAAATTATCCATCTTAATTATTTCGATTGTTTCTTCCATTAAAGTCGTCAATGAATTAAGTGCATCCTCTTTTTAAAATTATTCCCTCCAAAAATATCTAAATTATACACAAAAAAAATTTGTGTAAGTGAATTTTTTTACCCTTTTCCAAAATATGAACTATAACTTTAAAATTTAGCAAATTGAGAATAAATGAACGGGAATCAACACAATTCGAGCTCGTTGGCTCAATTTGGGCTAGAAATCGGGTCAACGTGACTTGAATTTGGCTTGAATCTGACCTCAATTTATAGATTAATGGTTCTTAACTTGTCAATGTAAAAAAGTTATGGTCCACACTTTTTCAACATAAAAAGTTATTATCTTCATTTATCATCCAAAAAAATAATTAGGAACCTCTTTTTATTACCCCTTTAAATTTTACTTGAAAAAATGACTTTCATTTTTCGTTATCTAATTTGAAAATTAATTTAAGGCAGTATTTGGATGGATGGATTTGGAATATGTGGATTTCACAGACAAATAATTACTCTCCCTAACTAAGTAAAATGAATTTACAAATACCTTGGTTTGAGTCATGCATATTTAAAATGAGAGATTTTAAATTCTCATTAAAACCATGTTATTTGAAATTCCTCATCTTTACCCCTTTCACCTCTCTCCCTAATTCCTTTACTTTTTTCCTTATCTCTCATCTCTTTATAATTTATGATTTAAAAATATATTTCTTTTTATATTTATTATTTTTTAATCTATTATTTTCAAATCCATCCATTCACATGGAACCTAAAATTTTTAATTTGAAATTTGTTATTGTGTAAATATCCTAGGGAAATGGTAGTCCATGTTGTAATCTTGAGAGGAAAGCGTAAAGTAAAAGACACGGAGTTTGGTAACCCAGTTCGCCACAGAGTGACTACGTCTGGGGGCGCCCAAGCCAGGAGATATAATAATAATGAACTGCCGTTTACAATGTTGAGAATAAAGAATACAAGGGAACAATACAGTATAAATAAGAGTACCTAACCCTAAGTCTTGTGGGCCTAAAGTCCATTGGACTATAATCCTAATATTATATCCATTAATATAATATATTATTTCAATATATTATAACAGTCCTCCTTGGATATAATATGACAAGGAAGAATGCAAGTGTTACCCAGTGGAGTATTATAAATGACCTCAAGGATTCAATCATCATGATTGTTTAGCATTTGAGACTCCCCCTGAAGAAACAACCTTCCAAGTCGACGCATCCCGATTCCATATACGTACTTTTTAAAAGTCAAAGTGGGAAGGGATTTAGTGAATAAATCAGCTAGATTGTCAATTGAGCGTACTTGTTTTATCATGATCACACCACTCTTTTGGAGTTCGTGAGGATGAAAGAATTTTGGGGATATATGTTTCGTCAAGTTCCCTTTGACATAGTTGTTGCTCATTTGTGCAATACATGCAGCATTATCTTCATAGATAATTGATGGGCTTCAGTCAATAGAAGGGATACCACACGAATCGTGAATGTGTTTTATAAGGGACTTTAACCACACACATTCTCGTGCAGTTTCGTATAGAGCTATGATCTCTGAGTGGTTTGACGAAGTGGTCACCAAAGTTTGTTTGACAGATATCCATGAAATGGCTGTTCCACCACAGAGGAAAACATAACCCGTTTGTGATTTCGCATTATGGGGATCAGATAGATAACCAGCATCAGCATAACCTATAAGTTTGTTGTCTTGGTTTCTCTGATAGAAAAGACCAAGATATTGTGAACCTTGAAGATATCGTAAAATATGTTTCACACCATTCCAATGTCTCCTCGTAGGGGAGGCACTGAACCTTGCAAGTAGATTTACTACAAAGGCAATATCGGGCCTAGTGCAGTTTGCAAGATAGAGCAGTGCACCAATTGCACTTAGATATGGAACTTCAGGTCCCAATAGCTCTTCGGTATCTTCTTTAGGTCTAAATGGGTCCTTTTCCAAATCAAGGGAACGGATAGCCATTGGAGTGCTTAGAGGATGAGATTTATCCATGTGGAATCTCTCCAACACTTTCTTTAGGTAAGCTGATTGGTGTATCAGTATTCCTTCAGGGAAATGCTCGATCTACAAACCGAGACAGAACTTGGTTTTACCCAAAGTTTTAATTTCAAATTCAGTTTTTAGGATTGAACTTGCTTTTTCAATCTTTTTCCTTGTTCCGATAATGTTTAGATCATCCACATACACCGAGATGATGCAAAAACCATTAAGGGATTTCTTAGTAAAGACACAAGGAAAAGCCTCATTATTTACGTATTCCTTCTTCAGGAGGAATTCGCTTAGTCGATTATACCACATATGACCTGATTATTTTAAGCCACATAACGAGCATTGCAACTTAATGCTGAACATACTACGATGTTCTTTATTCCTCATTTGGGGAATAGTTAATCCATCAGGGATTTTCATATAGATGTCAGAATCTAATGATCCGTATAAGTATGCGGTAACTACGTCCATTAACTGCATTTCTAAGTTTAGTTTATCTGCTAGGGATATTAGGAAGCGGAATGTTATAGCATCCATAACAGGAGAGTAACTTTGATCGAAATCAATACCGGGTCTCTGCGAAAACCCTTGAGCCACTAACCTCGCTTTGTATCTCACAATCTCATTGTTCTTGTTTCGATTTCGTACAAATACCCACTTGTATTCAACAGGGACTACATTTTTAGGGGTACGAACGATGGAACCGAAAACATTTCGTTTGTTTAGCAAGTATAGCTCTGACCTTTAATGCAGCTTCCCATTTCACCCAATCATAGCGCCTCCGGCACTCGGATATAGTTTTGGGTTCAGGATCTACAACATTATTAGAAATGGTGAAGGCAATTAAGGCTGCAAATGTGTTGTCGACAACAGTTGTATTTCTGTTATAAGTTTCTCCCGTGTTTACGAAGTTTGTTGAAACTTCAATGTTTACATCGACCAGATCCTGTTCATTCCCAAAGGGTATCGGTATGATGATTCCGCATACTCAGAGTCATTGATTGCTTTTGCACGTGCATTTTGACTCTGACTTTCGTCTACAGGACGAATCTCTTCAGGAGATTTTAGGGGTGACATAGTGTGTTTGCTAGCTTTACACTTACGCGAATTCGGTTCGCTTATGTTAATGTTTCCTTTACGCTTCTGGCGCATGGGGGGATTAACATTTGTCTTCAAAGGGAGTTGTACCCTTTGAGGTGCATTTACCGCAGGTATATGCGACTTAGTCACTCCTTTATGATCAGTGAATGCATCTGGCAGGTTATTTGCTAAGTATTGCAAATTTATTATCTTTTGAACTTCAAGTTCAGATTGATTTGTGCGTGGGTCTAGGAACTGAAGATCTTTTGTGTTCCAAGTTATTTCACGGCATTTATTAATTGTGGTATTTTTCTCACCCCCTAAGGCCGGAAATAGATCTTCATCGAATGTGCAGTCAGTGAAACGGGCTGTAAACTGATCCCCAGTTAAAGGCTCGAGGTATTTAAGTATTGTGGGAGATAAAAAACTGATGTAAATATCGAGTTTCCTTTGTGGGCCCATAGATGTTCGCTTAGGTGGTGGTATTGGAACATACACTGCACAACCGAATGTACGCAGATGGGAAATGTTAGGTTCATTTCCACGCACGAGTTGAATAGGGGAATATTCTTGATATGCAGTTGGTCGGAATTGGATTAGTGATGATGCATGTAAAATAGCATGCCCCCAACATGAAACTGGTAAGTTCATTTTTTGTAGTAGCGGTCTAGCGATTAATTTAAGACGTTTAATTAATGATTCAGCTAGACCATTTTGAGTATGAACATGAGGGACCGAATGCTCCACTTTGATTCCCAGTGTCATGTAAAAATCATCGAATGCCTTAGAGGTGAATTCACCGGCATTATCCATACGAATGGATTTAATAGGATGATCTGGGAATTGAGATCTCAACAGGAAAATCTGTGCAATAAGCTTTGCAAAAGCAATATTGCGAGTAGATAGCATGGTGACATAAGTCCACCGAGTGGATGCATCTATTAGGACCATAAAGTACTGAAATGGTCCTGATGCTGGGTGTATCGGTCCACAAATATCTCCTTGAATCCGCTCAAGGAATTTAGGAGATTCAGTTCTTACTTTACTACTAGAAGGATGAATTATTAGCTTACCCTTTGTGCAAGCATCACATATGTATTCATTAAAAGAAGGGATTCTGTTGTGTGTTATGTTATGGTCAGATGAATTACATAGAATCCGACGCATCATAGTTTGTCCTGGATGTCCTAACCGCTCATGCCATAATTTGAAAGAATTTGGATCATTAAATTTTAGATTAAGAGCTATATGGAGATTTGAGGGTCTGATGTATGTGTAATACAAGCCAGACGAGAAAGATGGAAGTTTTTCGACGATGTGTTTATGATAATTTAAATAGTGAGTCATCAACAGATATTCACTATTGTCCTCAGTATTTGTCTCAATGCGATAACCATTCTTTCGAATGTCTTTGAAACTGAGGAGGGTACGCTTTGATTGTGGAAACATTAAAGCATTCTCGATTATTAATTCGGTACCCATAGGTAGAATGATCGAGGCTCTTCCGGAGCCAACGATTTGTATATCATCATCGGAAATAGTAGTGACACTTCCTTTCTTTTCGGTTAATGTTTGGAAAAATTGTCTATCTTTTAAAGTAGTATGTGTAGTAGCACTATCTACTAAGCACAAAACATTAATCTCCATGAGCATTTAAGTGTATGTTTTAGATACGTTTAAATATGAGGAATGCTAAGGAGAGCAAAGATTACAGACGCTGATTGATCAGCCGCACAAGGGTCACTTAGGTCTTACTTAATAAAAAACGTATTAAATTATTTCTGTAGATAATAGTGATCGACAATTGGATTTGACGGTAAAAATAAAGCATCGATAAGCATTTATAAATAAAATCCATAAAAAGAATCATGCAATATAGTCAAGATAAAAGCCAGTCAAACATGCTGGTCAAACCAAGTAGCAAATAGTGTCAAAATAGTCTAATAAAGCAAGTAAACAGCAGGTTGATGTCGATCACTCATTGTCTCCAAAGGTGTCTACAGTCATTGTATCACCCACTAAGAGGTCATCCTTCTCCATGTCAAAGCCTGCACCGGGCAGGTTGGTGTGGTGTGATTCACCTTTAGGAGCTTTCCCCTTTTTATCCTTAAGCATGCGTTGATATAGCTCCACTAGATGTTTCGGAGTTCGACACTGGCAAGACCAATGGTCGTCGCATCCACACTTGTGACAGAGTTGCTTGTTCTGTGCACCTAAGCTCAATGGTTTGTCTTGAGGTGCATTCTTTTCAGTTGCACTAGATTGTGCATTGTTGCGACCTCTACCTCTTCCCCTACCACGGCCTCGACTTCGGGTCGAACCGCGTTCCCCACTCGCATCATTTCCTTTTCCACGTTTACGGCCTCTAGAGTTCCTCCGAGTAGCATGTGCTTCAGGCACAGCTTGTGAGCCAACCGGTCTAGTATTGTGATTTTTCATCAACAATTGGTTGCGCTTTTCTGCAACTAGAAGTGCAGAAATGAGGTCGGAGTGTGATTGATACTCTTTGGCCCTGTACTGTTGCTGGAGTACAAGATTACTAGCGTGGAAGGTGGAAAGAGTTTTCTCGATTAACTGATCATCAGGGATCGGTTCATCGCACAGCTTGAGCTGCGAAACTATGCAATGTAGGGCGGAGTTGTACTCCGTCACAGACTTAAAGTCTTGGAAACGAACTGTTATCCAAGCATGTCTGGCTTCGGCGAGGATCACATTTTGTTGTTGTTGGAATCGATCCTGGAGGGATTTCCACAACATCGATGGATCTTTTTCAGTGAAGTATTCGTTCTTAAGAACTTTGTGAAGATGATGTCTTAAGAAGATTAGAGCTTGTGCCTTTTGGGCAGTAGTGGATTTCCACCCTTGAGTGGTGGTGTCGGATAAGTCTTTTGAAGCTAGGTGGATTTCAACATCTAAAGCCCATGTCAAATAATTGTGGCCATCTAGTGCCAGTTCATCAAATTCACGTTTGGTGATGTTTGACATTTTTGTTGCTACAAAGAAAAGAATTAATAAATATAGAATTTATAATTATTTTGTAGCAAAAGAAATAGAGCTTAAGATCCAATGCAATGACAAATTAATAATAGGGGTGTATTTAATAAAGGATTGGGTGTATGACTTGTTAGACAATTATTAAAGGGACTTGAACCCAAAAATAATTATTGGATAAAGCCTCTTAAAAAAAATTGATGATTTGGGCTTCATAATACCATTATGAATTTTTATTAATGGGACATCGGTCCCAAAAATAATTGTTAGGATCCAAATTAATTAGGATCAACTAAATAAAATGCCAATCAATTAATTAAAAAAAATGGCCTAAGTAATTATTTAATGAATATTAATATTAAAAAAAATTATTAAAGGGTTTCGGCCCAATTTAATGTTAGAAAGGAATAGCCCAAATTTTAAAAAAATAAGAAGGCAATGGCCCTCGAATTTGGGCTTAACCAAGATCAATCAAAATTTGGGCCAACTTAAAAAAATAAGGCCTAATGAAATAGGCGGCCCAAAAGTAAGGCAATTTAGGGTTTGCAGAATGTGAGTAGCACACACGACTCTACACTGACCAAATCAATTATCATTTCAGATGAGCTGAGGGCAAATAAATCGCGGAAAAATCGCGAGATAATCATCATCGTGGCCGACGAAATCGCAGCCCGTTCAGGCGCCGGTAGTGGCGCCGTTTCCATCATGCCGTCGTGAATCGTGCGGTTAGTTTGACGACACCATTGCACCGATTTATCCGCCGTCACTCTCGGTCGGGAGGAGGCTGAACGAGGTGCCATCACAGCTGTGAGCCGGAGGTGCCGTCGCGTGGGTCAAAACGTGAAGCTCTGTCGCTGGCGTGGCTGTCGCCGTCGCGAGCAGTCGTAGCCTCAGGCGCGAGAAATCGCCGCCGCCGCGGGCGCAATACGCCACCGCCGCATGCGCGTTTGGCCGCTGTTGCAGGTAGGTTCCGAATTTGATTTCTGGTTTTTGTGGAAATCGATTTTGAGTATCGATTTTGGAATCGGAATTCGTGATTTTTGGTTTTAATGATGGAAACCAAAAAGTTTCTGAAAAACCTAAGTTTGATTTTTTTAAAAAAAAAATCTGGTTTTCTGGGTTTCTGATGTTGAAAACGATATTTGCTTGAAAAAAATTTGGGTTGGTTTCCGTTTTCGCAAACAGGATTATAGATTTCGAAAAAAAAATTGTTGTTGGTATCAAAACCAAGGATTTTGTTTTTGAAAACAGATTCTGGGTTCGAAAAAGATTTCTGAAAAACAGTGTCTCTGTTTCGCAAAAAGCAGATTGAATTTGGGGGTTCGATCGGAGGGATCGAATTATTGATTCCAGGTTTTGTTAGGGTTTTGTTATGCAACGAGATGTACAAAATTCATACAAAACAGCACATATAATTCACAGGATATAACATATGAAATCATGAGTTTCGTGCAAAAAGAACATGACGAAATCGAGAATATAATATGCAGAATATTTAATCGAAAACAGATCATATTCATGGGTACAATAATTCAGAATATGATAGTAGGCATACTGATAATTCAATTTTGCAGGTAGAACATATACATACGCATACGAAATGATATTTCAGATGTATGGTGAAAACACCAAAACGCATAAGCAGGGTCAAATATATACAAAAAGAATTTGACGTCATATTCTGCAGGCATATGATTCATAAATTTCCAGGAAACACATGCTATATACTCCCTCCGTCCACGAAATTTATGCTCACATTTTTGCACGTGATTTAATGCAATTTGTCGGAAGGTATTATGAGATATTGTGAGGTCTGTTTTGAGTAAAAAAAGTATTTATGGAAAGTACATATGATATACTTTTCATAAATATTCTCTTTATTCAAAACGGACCTCACAATATCCCGTAATACCCTCCGACATATTGCATTAAACCACGTGCAAAAATGTGAGCATAAATTTCGTGGACGGAGGTAGTATTTCAGAGAATATAATAAACAAAAACTCACAGATTTTCGTTTAATTCCAAAAAAAAAAAACAGACGGTGAGTTTTGAATCCGATCCAAAAATTGTGCTGGAGCAATTCCCTCGTGAATCCTTATTGCTTGAAGAGACTTGTGCTGATAACGTTTTGTAATCTTGAGAGGAAAGCGTAAAGTAAAAGACTACGTCTGGGGCGCCCAAGGCCAGGAGATATAATAATAATGAACTGCCGTTTACAATGTTGAGAATAAAGAATACAAGGGAACGATACAGTATAAATAAGAGTACCTAATCCTAAGTTTTGTGGGTGTAAAGCCGACTATAATCCTAATATTATATTCATTAATATAATATATTATTTCAATATATTATAATAGTCTAATCACCATTTAGGTTGGCATGCTAATTTTGAATTTTCTTTTTTAACTTTTTTAATATTCATTTCTTTAACATCGAACTGCGACAAAATAGCATGTGCACTGCACATGTTTATCTTCAGCCCGAACGATAATTTGAAGTTTGGATATGCATCAAATCAACTTTTAAGTCAGTTCCGCATCACTTAATTATTCAACTTTTAAGTCAGTTCCGCATCACTTAATTATTTGAATTATTAATTTTTTCAAAATGTCAAAAATTTAAATTATATATAAAAAATTTAAAAGACATCGATTTTTTAATAGTAGAAAAACAAATAAAATTATATATATAAGATATAATAGTTTAAGAGTATGAAAATTTAATATTATCTAAATACTAAATAGAATTTTTTTTTTTTAAAATCTCGAAAACATCATAATAATTTTAAAATCTGGAAAAAATTAAAAGTCAAATGAATTTTCTGATAAAACATGCAATCAACTATTTGAGAAATTAATTAGTCACCTATTCTTCCGTTATTCTTTAATATAATTTTTAATTAGCGTAACAATTCAGTTTATATTTGGTTTAATATATTGATTATAACTTTTAAGAGTGTGAAGTTCAAAAAAATTAGCTGAGTGCTAATTTGCGGTTACGAGAGGAAAATGTGGGACATTTTTTGCCACAACTTAACTCCATAATCAAAAGCCACAGTAACATCCTCTGTTGCTCAACCTTCCTCGCCGAAATTGCTCAGCTGGCGGTTATTCTCGAAGCCGGCAATTAACACACCCCTGCCGAACTGCACCATTCGTCGGAAAAAAGCGTCGTCTACCTCTGTTCGTCGCTAAAGAGCTCACGCCGTATTATCAATTCTGGAACAAAATTGATTTAGAAACTGCTAATTTCAACATAAACGTGTAGTTTGGATACAAAATGGAAGAGAGAATTGAATGAATTAAAAAGGTGCCTATTCTATCCTAATGAGAAGGTTTATATAATGAGAATCCAAAGTAATCCCTAATTACTAATGTTGTTAACACTTTATAACACTTTACAAATAAAAGAAGAAGTGAAATAACACTTCTTTTACTCTTTAGAACCCCCTTCAAAATGAGAGTGAATGTTCAAGAGCTTCATTTTGGACTTGAATGTATTGAAAGGAGTTGGAAGAAGAGGCTTCGTCATTATATCTGCTAAGTTTTCTTCAGTGGGTATATGAATGACTTTGAGAGCTCCTTCCTTGATCTTTTCTCTTGTGAAGAGACAATCAATTGAAATGTGTTTGCTTTTGTCATGGAGGCAAGGATTGTGAGCCATTTGATAAGCAGATTTGCTATTTGTGTAAAGAGTTGTTGGAAGTTGGACCGGAATCTTGAGATCTTTCAAGACATATAAAATCCATTGAATTTCACAAGTAGTGGGGGCCATGGCTCTATACTCTGCTTCGGCTGATGATCTACTAACTGTATTCTGCTTCTTTGACTTCCATGAAATAAGAGAGTTTCCCAAGTATATAGTGTAACCTGTGACACTTTTTCTAGTTTCTATACATCTAACCCAATCACTATCAGTATAAGAATGTAATTTAAAATCATTCAAAGAGGAATAAAAAATACCCAAACCTGGTGTGCCCTTTAGGTATCATAAAAGCCTGTGTACAACAACCATATGTTCCTTGGATGGGTTGCTCATGAACTGGGATAGTGACTGAACTGCATAAGATATATCCGGCCTTTTGACTGTTAGATAAAACAGTTTTCCAATAATTTTTCTGTAAAGTTTTGGATCAGTTTTGTTAGTCTAATCAGTCTGCACAAGTTGTAATTTTGAATCCATAGGTGTATTACAAGGTTTACTGCCTAAATAACCAAAATCAGTTAAAAGATCTACTGTGTACTTTCTTTGACACAAGGTTAGTCCCTTTTCTGACCTTGCTACTTCAATACCAAGCATATACTTTAACACACCTAAATCTTTTATAGTAAACTTATTGTGCAGGTAACTTTTGACATTTGTTATTTCATCCATAGAGCTACCAGCTACAATAAGATCATCAACATAGCAACCAATAGTTGTGAATGATGTATCACTTTGTTTAGTAAATAAAGAATTATCAGCCAAAGATTGCACATAACCAATTTCAAATAAAGAATCTGAAAGTTTGATAAACCATTGTTTTGATGCTTGCTTCAAACCATAGAGGCTTTTATTGAGTTTGCAAACTCTTGTGTCTGAATCAATACAATAACCAGGTGGAGGACTCATATATATTTCTTCAGTTAAGTCTACATGTAAAAAGGCGTTATTTACATCTAATTGATGAATGAACCAGTTTCTAGCTATTGCAACAGAAAGTAATATCCTAACAGTGGAAATTTTAGTAACAGGACTAAATGTATCAAAGTAGTCAACACCTTCTTGTTGTGTATAACCTTTGGCAACCAGTCGTGCTTTATATCTTTCAATAGACCCATCTTGTTTATACTTGATTTTATAAACCCACTTACAGCCAATACAATCTCTATTTGGTGGCAAGGAAACTAGAGTCCATGTATTAGTTCTTTCTAAAGCATCTAACTCAGTTTTTATAGCTTGCTGCCAATTAGGATTGTCTTTGGCCTTTTTATAAGATTTAGGCTCTAGATTTTGAGAAATAGATGCAGTAAAAACCTTATGAGCAGAGGAGAGTCTTACAGTAGATAAAAAATCAGAAATATCATATTGTTTACTACTTGAAATAGTCAAATTGACCTCTGAAATCTCATGATTTAAAGACTTAGGTAAAGAAGTCTCATAAACCTTTAAATAAGCAGGTTGAGACCTAAACCTATTAGACTTTCTAATGTGATTTTCATGCAATTATCAACATGAGAAACAGGTTCAATAGCCTGACTATCAGAAATATCAGGTTCAATAGCCTGTCTATTGGATACATCAGGTTCAATAGCCTGTCTATTGGATACATCAGGTTCAATAGCCTGTCTATTAGATACATCAGGTTCAATAGCCTGTCTATTAGATACATCAGGTTTAATATCTGAAAAATCAACAAGTAAATGATCAAAAAACTCATCATGGACCTCTTGATAGATAACTTTATTATTAGAAATAATAGAAGTTTGAGAACTATCATCAACAAAGTCATTATTATGTTGTAAAAAAGAATTATTAGCAATCAAGAGCTGAACAAACTCATGAGCCCCCTTTTTATCAGCAAAAGGAAAAATATTTTCATAAAAACTAACATTTCTTGAAATAAAAACTTTGCCAGCATCTAAATCAACTAATTTATAACCTTTTGTACCAAAAGGATATCCCAAAAACACACATTTAATGGCTCTTGGGTCAAACATATTTCTGTTGACAGATAGAGTATTGGCAAAACATAAACAACCAAATGATCTTAGAAAAGAATAATCAGGTTTTCTACCATACAATTTTTCAAAAGGGGACAAATTATTTAGAATAGCAGTTGGCATTCTATTAATTATGTATGCAGCAGCCAAGATGCAATCACTCCAATATACAATAGGCAATGAAGATTGAAACAACAAGGCCCTAACTACTTGTAAAAGGTGTTTGTGTTTTCTTTCAACCAAACCATTTTGTTGTGGGATTTCCACACAAGATGTTTGATGAATTATTCCCAATTTATGATAAAAATCATATAGCAAGAACTCGGTACCATTTTCACTCCTTTAAACCTTGATTTTCTTAAGAAATTGTGTCAACACCATGTTATAAAAATTTTCCAAAGAAGACCTGACGTCGGACTTAGCTTTCAACATGTAAATCCAAGTACATCTTGAAAAATCATCAACAATAGTTAAAAAATACTTATAACCAGAATAAGAAGCAATAGAAAAAGGACCCCATATGTCACAATGTATTAGATCAAAACAAGCAATTGAAGAAGAAACACTAATTGGAAAAGGTTTCTTTTTCTGTTTAGCAAGAGGGCAGATATTACAATGAGTAATAACATCAGAATTACTGAAACCTAAATCCTTTATATGTAACATACTAGAAGGAGACATATGACCTAATCTATTATGCCAAAGAGTAAAGGTACCAGAAGTAGCAGAACTAGCAACAGAATTTGCTGAATGTGAAACTCTAAGCAAGTATAATCCTCCATGTTGCTCAGCAGAACCAATCACCTTGAGGGTGTCCCTGTGCTGCAAAACATAACTTTATGCCATAAAATTAAATGTACTAAATTATAAGCGAAGTTGGGAACATACAACACATTGTATGTTAAATACTCATTGATAATAACAGTTCCCATATGTGTCGCAGTAGAAACAACATTATTAGGCTTATCTTAATGTTGGCTAATGTTGGAGGCGAAGTAAAGCACTCCAAACTAGACACCATATGATCTGTAGCCCCAGTGTCCAAAATCCAAGTAAAAGACATACAATTAGAAAAAGAGTTAAAGCATAAATGACGTCCCTCTTTACCTTGATTACCTTGACTATCAAAAACTGCAGGAATATGGGCAAATACACCAGCAACAGAATGAATGGACTCAGTAGATGGCCTTGGATTTTGCTTAACCAAGGACAAGAGCTGTTCAAGAACCTCTTGAGCGATTAAAGGATTAGAACTTACAACTTTTTCAGGAGAGGAAACCAAAGCATTGGCAGACTTCCCTTTACCTTTATTACCTCTTGGACCCTTCAAACCAGGGGGATAACCAATCAATTCAAAACACCTATCAATTGAATGTCCATTACCATCACAGTGAGTACATTTTAACCCTTTTTTTTATCATTATAGAACCTGGAGTTACTAGCTAACATAGCCACAGACTCGGGCAACACAGGATTAGGCATTACCAATGCCCTTTGAGATTCTTCTTGCAACAATAGAGCATACACTTTAGCAAGTGGAGGAAAAGGTTTATGTAGCAAGAACTGACTACGAAGTGGAGCATAAGAGTCACTCAAACCAATAAGAAATTTCATCACACAATCCTGTTCTTGTGATGTAGCCAATTGCTGAGGAAGGTCACAAGAACAGTTAGTCATAACACCACAATTACAAGCAAACACAGGCTTATGAATAACATGCTCATCCCACAAGTATTTAAACTCGTTATAGTAATTAACCAAATATTTAGAACCTTGAGCAATATTAGTTAAAGACTTCTCTAGCTGAAAAATCTTAGATAAGTCAGAACACTCATACCTAGTCATCAACTCATTCCAAACCTCATTCACCGTCTGAAAATATCTCAGAGTCCTCTTAATGTCAGGAGAAACCGAGTTCAGAATCCACTGCAAAACCAAGTTGTTGGCACTCACGTACGCTGCATATACTTCCCTATCAACATCACGAGAAGGAACTGGAAGAGAATCATCCACAAGCCCAACTTGTTCTTGACACTCAGACCACGAGCCACCGATTGCCGCCAAGAAACAAAGTTTGTACCATCCAGAGGCTCGAGTGCGATAGACATAGCAGTATTGTCATTGTTGTGAAGAAAATATGGAGAAATCGGATTCACCGCTGGATCAAGAAAATCAGACATTTTCGATGAGAAAATGAATTCGCCTAATACGAATGAAACTTAAGAATTTAAGAATTGCTAAAGAATTTCGATTACTGGAAATAGACGTCGCTGAATCGAAAATCACGAACAAATTGATTAAAATCGATGAAAATCGCGAACAGATTAATGGAATCGCGAACAAAGAAACGCCCAATTGGAAAATCTGGATATTTGATGAAATTTGCCCAAGATTCGCAGTATAAAACTTCGAATAAAAAATTGAACGATGAACAAGAATCGTTCAATAAAAAATCAATCAAGTATAAAACTCTAATCACACGCGGAAGAGACGAAGGATCGAATGACATTAACAGCATAAAACTGATACCATATTATCAATTCTGGAACAAAATTGATTTAGAAACTGCTAATTTCAACATAAACGTGTAGTTTGGATACAAAATGGAAGAGAGAATTGAATTAAAAAGGTGTCTATTCTATCCTAATGAGAAGGTTTATATAATGAGAATCCAAAGTAATCCCTAATTACTAATGTTGCTAACACTTTATAAAATAAATAGCAACTTTACAAATAAAAGAAGAAGTGAAATAGCATTTCTTTTACTCTTTAGACGCCGGAAATTAATCGAAGTCATGCCCACTGCCGCTTGCTGCTCTGTTCTTATCACCGGAATCCGCCGTCCACCATAGAAGACAACCGATGCTCCACAACCGCCTGGAAATGAAGCTTCATAGCTGGAATTAATTGAATTGAAGTTACAGGAATCCGCCGTCCGTTTGAAGAGAAGCAGGCTCTCAAAAGTACTGAAGGTAACTATGCTTTTAATTGTAGCTTTGTGAAGGGACCGTGGAATTAATTCATATGACCGTGCGATGCAAAAATTTGAAAATTAAGTTGGGCTTTTATTGTTCACAGCCCATTTGCTCATTATTTTTTTAGCCCATTTGGAGAAGGGCCCATATGTATTTAAGGAGGAAGGGCACGGATGAATCAAGCGGACCTACAACACACGACAATTTCCTACTTTCTTGGGGTGGAATTTTTAATAGCCATTTTACAAACAGTAGCACATAGTATTAGGTGTTTTTAATTTTCTTGCAAGATTTTGTTTCAATCAAGTTTAATCACTTTTTTCTAGGTGAATTCTATCATTTGCTCTATATATTTAATTGCTATTTTAAATATTTATAGATTTTTGCATTATCATCGTTATGGGTTTTATTGATTTATTTATGGGTTAATTTATTTTATGCTTTAGGAAACTTGAAATCATGTGAATATTAAGTAGTGTTAGTTTATAATTTTATTGGTTTGGATGATTTTCTAATTATGGGATATTATTGAGCTTTAATTGATTTTCTTGTCTAATGTATGTGTGAATTTATGCTTGCAATATTACTAGGATTGAGTAAGCTAAATGAGTGCATATTTGCGGGTTGAGAGTTAATTAGATGTTTTAATTGTACCTTTTATGCATTCGAGAGAATGTAATTGATTGTAGAACCCCCATAATTAGGTTAGGTTTAGCTTCATAGAAGAGGGCTTGAAGCAGTTTGGTTGGCCAAGCATCCACTTCTTCTATTAATCTCACCACTTTACTCTCACTCTGCAACCCTAATTAATTTGTTATACAAATTAACTAACTCCATTTTAAAAATAAATTAAATCCTCGATCAAAATTGAAAATTAATTGACTTACCTATTTGTACATTGGAGATCATCTCTGTTTCTCATTCATTTTCCCAATGTAATTGGAAAAATCCTCATCCCACTTGGATTTGTTTTTTAATATTGGATAATCATGAGGTGGTTATGGAAGTAGTCAGACCCACGGCGTTTGATTTATATGTAATACTGGTGATTATGACTAAATAAAGAGTATATAATATGAAAAAATAAAAACATATTTAATTAATGAAACAACTAATACTCTTCAAGTAACATTTTATGAAAAACAACTGATGCTCAAAATAAATATCACAGTAAAATTTATTCACACATACATTTAATTTGGTCCTGCCAAAATAAAAAAAACCCCATTGTAAAACTACTTTCTTAATTTTCGGGCAATGTCATCGGAATTATTAGAGCTCATCCCCTCTCAATCGCCTCCATTTGCAAGGAACTCTATGTGTAAAGTAGACTGGTGATTAGTGTGAAAGTTGCTTAAAATTCTTGTGCTTTCATTGCCATTTTTAATAGAATTTCGTGCATTTTCTACATTAATTTGGTTACTTGAGCTTAGTTGTGAAAATTCACTTGTGTTACAATTTTATGGGAAATTTGAGTTGGACTATGAATCAAATTGTTAAAATATTATTAGAGTCCAATTAAAATAATATTGCACATTCAATTAAATTATTTGGCCCATTGTGTTTATTAATTTGCAAAGCCAATTTCATGATGATAATTGAGCAGCGCATCTTGATTAATTTGTTTAGTCCACTTGTTTAATTAAAAGGAATTCAAATTGCAAGGGCCATTTACCAATTGAAGTTATGAAATCAGGTTGAATGTGCAAAGAAGAAGGACGTGGTCCTCTCTTGACCAACATTAATTCGTGATTCTTAAGAGGGAAGAAGAAGTTACTGCTCTGTTCGTCATCACTGCTCTTCAGCCGCTTGAAGAAGAAAACCGGCCACCGTCAAAGCCTTGCTGGAAAAAGCGCCGCCATCCAATTCACAGCGCACAGCCACGCCAAGAAGTCATCGTGCCGGAGTCCACCATTCTAAGTCCATCACCGGAATTCGCAGCAACAGAGGCTTCACGCTCAAAGCTCCAATTAACAGTCGAATTGAACTCAGGGAACTAAAACTCAATGCAGTCGAAAATGTTAGTACACGAAGAAGAAAGTGTTGAAAATGTCTAAGAAGTGATAAAAGGTAAAAAGCGTTTTTTTTTTCTTATAGCATGGTTTGCGAAATATGGCACTGCCAGTGCTAACCTTGTGAACAAACCGTGCTGGACATGTCGAAGTAATTGGCACGGTTTGTCATAATTCGCACTGCCAGTGCTACACTTGAACACAAACCGTGCTGGGCATGTCGAAGTAATTCGCACGATTTGCAAAGATTTGCACTGCCAGTGCCACCTTTCAACAGAAACCATGCTAGTGGAAATTTCTGAAAATTATTTTGGGCTTTTCTAACCCCACAGCCCAATTGGCAATTATTTTTCCTATGCCCATTGCATATAAGAAAGAGGGAATTCACACAAGGCATCAGTAACTCACAACACATCCGGATACTTCTTCTCCAAGAAGTGGGGAGCTCCTCTCCCCACATCCTACACACACTAGATTAGGGTTTTGATTTTCTGCAAATTCTTAGTTATAGTTTAGTGAGATATTTTAATTTCTTGCAAGGATTGAGCTATTGGACTCCATTTGAGGTGATATTTTTTCTTTTTATTTCATTTTCTTTAATGTTTATGGATTATTGCTTTATTATTATCATGGGTTTGCTTGATTTTATCATGAGCTAAATTTCTTGTGCTTAGGGTGTTGGATATTATGTGAGAATTGACTAATCTATTGTGTATGTGCTTCGATTTTAATTTGTTTGGTGATTGAGCTCTTAATTGGTGGTTTACTTGAGTTTTAATCGATTGTTCTTCGTCATTTATGCATTTTGATTGAGTGAGCAAAAAGCGAGAGTTGAGCTTGTTCAATTGAGTGTTTAATTGTATTGAATGAATTGTTAAATGCTATTGTTGTGACGTCTATTACACCGAGAGGGGATAGGTCGTTGAGAACACCCACAATTAGGCACTAGGTTGATGTAACGAGAGTTAATAAATTGGGTGAGGACGTTTATCCTAATTCGATCACTTGATGAGTTGATTTTCGATGCATGTATACAATAGGTCTTAGATTTAATTATATCTAATGAGGTTTGTGTTGTGTTTTTGTGGATATTGATTGATTGGGTTCTTTGATGATATGTTTATTGAGTATTAATTAATTGTATCTATTAGATGGTGTATTAGGCTCCATTAGGAAAAAGCGAGAGTTGAGCTAGTGTAGACGAGTGCATTCATTGAGGAATATGAGAGATTAATTACTTTTGTTATGTACTTAGACCATCGAGAGAGGCTAAGTACTTAGAACACTCCTAATCAAGCATTGAGTTAATTGAATGAGAGTTTGTTAATTCGGTGAAATTTAGACTTAGCCTAAGAAGCCAATGAAACAAAAGATCGACATAGCTTAAATTAGATTCAAGGATCACATAATTGAAAACACCCGAAGCACTTCAATCCTCATTTCCCCTTAGTTGGTTGAATTAGGTAGTTTAATTGAGTTGCTTTGATTTTATCTTTGCTTAACCCCAAAACCCGAAAACATTTACCGCTTTCATAGTTTAAGTAGCACTCCATATTTCATTGTTTCCTTACACTAGATTACCTCCCTTGGGTTCGATATAATTTTAACTTGATCAAACTTACCGCTACAAAGATCCTATACACTTGTAGGCTTCATAAATTGTTTGTGTGAACACAATTTGTGAATCAACTGGAAGAACTTAATAAGAAAGGGAGTAACAAATATGTAAGAAATGCAGTGACTATATAGCCATAAATATCATTTTCCATTTTTCGGTACATTAATTTGGAAGGACTAATGTCATTTTCCATTTTTAAATGTATTTATAATTGGGTAGCATTTTCCATTTTTTGACACATTAATTGGGAAGGTTTTAATCCATTGATATGTATTGCGGCCTCTCTCATATATGACGATGTCTTGTACAAATTTTTGTATATATGAGTAGATGAATTTTGATGATTTCACGTGAAATATTCATAATGTAAAATAATATTATTTGAAAATTTTAAGTATATTGGGATGAAATTATTAATGCAATAAAGTAGAGGATCATTTCAATAAAAGTAAGAAGTTAAAAAACGAAGATGGTTAAAAATCCCAACCTATAAATAAGATTCTTGCTCATGATATAAATTAAATGTCACATTTAGAAGCTTCTTCGTAAATTAGATAAAATTACATGGAATTGTGATGTTGAAATAAGAACTCATCCGTGTCGTTGTTAATTGAAGTTAGAGGGTCCCTCTCTCGCCTCCCTTAACGACATCATTAAGGATCCCACACTCTTTCATGTTTACCACACACTTTCATATTAAATTTTCAAATTTCATACATTTTCATATTAAATTTTTTTATTTTCATACCTAAAAAAGAGGAGGAAGGTCATGCGGGTTTATTATTAGGACTAAATTGAAAAAAGTTGAGTACTTCTGGATGACATTGATAAGGCATTAACCTAGAGGACCATTTAAATAAAAGTAAAAAGTTCAGAAACAAAAATTCTTAAAAATCCCAACCTATAATGTAGATTCTTTCACGTATGAATTAAATGCCATATTTTGAAGCTTCTTCCTAATTCAAAAAAAAAAAGAAAAGAAATTGTGATGTTGGAATTAGAGCTGATTCTTGCCATTTTTAGTAGAGTTAGTGGATTATTTGTTCCTAATATAATTATCAGAAGATAGGAGCGATAATAATTATAAAATGAGAACTGTAAATAACTCCAAGATTTGCCTAGTTCTATTGTAAGGTCTGGGGCTTGAATATGTGTGTGTTCTTGTATTAATGGAGAAGAAAAAAATATTGTATACAAGAGATAAAAATTCTTTTTCTTCATATGCCATTAAGAGGCCTATTTATACATGTTTCCTAGAGCTATTGTGGGACACATTTTGTCGTGCTCCAGAGATCATGGACGTAGTTGGCACAAGGTAAAGTTGTTTCGATCAATCACATAGTGACAGTTGGTCACACTTCTCTGGAGGGAATATCTTTATCGTCATAATTGATTCGGCGCAGAACTTCAGCTTTCTTTCCCACGTGTTGTGAGTATCCGCTGCTCGTTACTTACGCCTGGTCCATGAGCAGTAGGTTTTGCTGAGGATGCTTGATTCCTGGTGATGGCATCCTTGGAAGGTCATTTCTTACACTCAAGCCTAAGTCTGGACTGAGGCAGCATGGTCTCTAGAGTTGACATCCTTGACCATCAGTGCCCCTAACATTCAAAACTGGGTTTGGGCCCCTTCTTTAGCTTTCTTTGAATTGGGTCGAGCCTTTCTTTCTTAGGTATATATTTATACCACAATATGAGCCCCTCTCTCGCTTCTCATGACGACATCGTATAGGATCCCACACTCTTTCATGTTTATCACACTCTCTCATATTAATTTTTCAGTTTTAGCACTAGGAAGAAGGGAAGAAGGTCATATGGGTTAATTAGGACTAAATTTGAAATTTTTGAGTACATCCTGATGATATTTATGAAGCAATAATCTAGAGGACCATTTAAATGAAAGTAAAAAGTTAAGAAATGAAAATGATTAAAAATCCCAACCTATAATTTAGATTCTTGCACGTATGAATTAAATGTCACATTTAGAAACTTCTTTGTAATTTAAATAAAAATGCATGAAATTGTGATGTTGGAATTAGTAGAGTTGTGGATCCCCCTCCTTCCTCCAATGTGAAATGGGTTAATTAGGACTAAATTGAAATTTTTTGAGTATATCTAGATGAATTTGATAAAGCAATAAACTAGACGACCATTGATTAGGGTCATAATTGCATGTTTTAGCACTCATTTCTATATGCTTTTAGTGATATTATGTTCATATTTGACCCTATTATGTGATACTTTGTGTATTTATCCCTTTTTGGCTAGAACGTTGTGATTGTAGGTCAAAACGAGCAAAATAAGGAAGAAACAAGCAAGATCGAGAAAAGTCCAAATTCTGTAGTTGAGCAAAATTGAGAAATTGCTATCCTATGTTGAAGAGCTTGAAGAGAGCGTCGCAACGAAAGAAGAATCGAGTCAATCGGAGTTCTAGAGCTCAAGATATGACAAAAACAAGGAAATCACGCATCGACCGAGACTAAGGCCTCGGGCGACACGGACTCCTTCCTCGAAAGACAAGCATCGCGCGACCTAATTACCTGGAAAGACAGGCATTGTCAAGCTAGATGTCGACCAAGCCTAGTCGATAGTTGCTCAACTCTTAGACGACAAGAGGGCCTTTTGTCGAGCAAGCTGTCGCCCGAGTGGTCGACAGGCCTACAGTTCTTGGGTGACAACAGCTCAGTTTTCTCTGATTTTCAGGGCTATTTTCATATTTTTGCGCGTTTTAATGAAGGACATCTTAGTCAATGATCCAAGGGCATTATATATACTTCCATCTCAGATTTTCTAAAGGACTTTTATCATTTTCTTAGATTCATATTCTCTCACTAGATTAGGAGAAGATAGAGGTAGTTTCCAAGTGGTGTTCTTAGATTTCCATTTACGATTTCGATGATTACTTGTGATCTACCGTTTGGATCGACAATCAGTTTTCTCCTGCATTCTTAGCATAGCTCAAGCTACATTTCTACCGATTGATTTTCAATTTCTATTGTCGGATCATTTTCTAGCTTCTAGAGGTAATCTTGTATCTTTTCAATACCAATTGTAATAGGTAAATTCTTGAATACTTTGTATAATTCCTGCAAAATGATGATTGCTATTGTTTCAATTTCTTTTATGTTCACCAAATTAGCCATGAGCTAATCCCTTTGTGTGTTGGTATATGACTCCTATGGAGTAGTATGGTGATTATGTTGATCTTTTGATTGCTATGAATTGTTGTATGATCAATTCTTTACATTGATGGATTGTATGAATGTCTTGCATGTGTAGTTGATCATAAGGGCCATTAGGAGATAGTCTCAATGAGAATTGGCCTATTTTCCTAAATCTTCTTGTACTAGGCCAAATGCATGCAAAGTGTTTGATTAAATTCCTAAGATAGTGAGAGCTATACTTAGTGAATAAGAAGAACAATTAGAGGCTTTAATGTGTTATTAGGGAGACCTCTTGCATGTTAGAGTGGCTTACCAATTGATTGTACATAATTCCCTGGCATGAGAAAGTGATACCTCACCATATGAAACATAGGATTGTACACTAGCACATATCTCTCACACTCGCTCACTTTGCAACCCAAGGTGATAGGTAGTTTACAAGTTTGACGCACTATTAGACATAGATACCAAATCCCCTTTATTTTCTTTGTGATTTTGAATCAAGAACATTAGTCTTACCTTACAAATCCCCGTCTCCTTTGGGTTCGATATAAAATAAACTTGGTTAAGCTTGCCATTGCAATAACGATCGTGTACACTTGCACGTAGACCCCTTTTGGCTAAACAAGTTTTTGGCGCCGTTGCCGGGGAGACGACAAGTTTGTTTGGTTGTTTGAATTTTGTTCTTTATTTTTGATTTTATACTGTTTGTGAGAGTTTTGATACTTGTTGTGATGTGTGTTTACATGTCTTATCTTTGTTTCTTTGTGTGTTCTTAATCATTCTTGGTGAGTGTTAATACTTGCTTATTTTTTGTAGGAGTGAGCTCAATTGAGATGGACGAATACAATCATTACTCGTATTCTCCACAATATCTATATTCTCCTAATTTTTATATGTATCAACCTCACCCATATCAACCACCACCTCCACACGAAATTTTTTATCCTCCTAACCCTTACTCTTATGAGGATCCATATTCCTACACATTACCCTCTCCTATTCCTTCAAATCATGAAGAAGCTCCTCAAAGCCATATTAATGATACTTTAGTTTACATCCTAAATCAACTTGAAGAAATTCAAAAGGATGCCAAAAGAAGCTTTGAGGAGACTAATGAGAAGTTTGATAAATTGTTCAAATCTCGAGGATATCAAATTAAGAGCTTAGAGCTCCAAGTGGAGCAATTGGCCAAACAAGCCCAAGAGATTTGTGAAGCAAAGTTGGAGGAGGAAGATAGGGGTCATTTAGATGATTCAAGAGGAGGAAAGGAAGATGATTAAGAAGAGGAAGATAAATGTCCACTCATGGACTTGAGCTTAATAGAAAAAGAACAACAAAATAAAGTGGAGGAGGAGCCTGCAAATGAAATAAGCATTTCTCTACCCCTAGACTCTTCTACTTGTGCTTTAATTAATAATGTTGTTCGTTGTGAATATGTCTTACCTCTTGATATAATTGATTGTTGTTGGGAAATCCCTTATGTTTTGAAGCCATTAAAACCAGCTGATCTTGGGAGGTCAGCTGATCAGCTGAGGT
>JAPKLY010000482.1:155194-194191 GCA_026898435.1 Prunella vulgaris
ACGTTCAGGACAGCTATGACTCAACATACCAGCTGAGCCCTGAACATATCAGACGAGGACCACCAGCAGCAGCTGAGGTCGTCTGAAGCTGTTGCATAGAAGATCTATTTACAGAAAGTCAATCATGTCAAGGGGACAAGATCACAGTAACGGCTAGAAGATTTCCAGAATCATAGGTAATCAAATCAAGTCAATCATATTGAAGATCAAGCCAAAGATGAAAAGATATCAACCTGGAAATCAATAATCAATCAATCACTCTGATTGATTGATTACATATTTATAGGGATTTCAAATCCTAGTCAATTCTAATGGCTAGTTTTTGTTACCTATAAATATGAGTATTAGAGAGAAAAATCATAGTGATCCTACGCGCGATTACACTAGCAGATAGGCTACAATATTTTTCCTCTGTATAACAAACACGTTCACACATTTATTATTCATTTGTAAGACTTTGTAGAAGTCGATCAGTTAGTTGCAAGGCTGTTAGCACTAACAAGTTGTAAGAGAGATTTCTCTCGAAAGTTGTAAGGGAGTAAGTAAGTGAGTAAGAGAGCCCCTCAACTCCAAGTTGGATTGAGGAGAGTGGATGTAGGACAGTTGGTCCAAACCACTATAAATCCTTGTGTGTTTTTCTTGCTTTATTTATTTGCTATTACTCGCTGCACTAAGAATTAAAAAGGGTTTTCTTAAAAAGGATTTAACTAAAAACGTTTCCTCACAAAAAGACACTGCACACTCAACTGATTGTATAGTCAGCTATTTTCAAAACAAGAAGACTCAAAGTCTTCTTTAGGGACCAACAATTATAAGCTTGAATTGAAAATCTTCTTGAATATTATTTATAGTAGGAGATGGGGGTGGATTAGGTTGAGAAGAAAAGATAATTTTTCTTTTGCGTATAAATTCAAAATGACAAGGAAGGTATGGGTGTGGGGTAGAAATCCTACATATTTCCTTGATCATTATGCTTTGAGATTTATGTATGATGGGGAGGATGAAAGATATCCTTGGCCATTTAGCTAACATTGGTGCGTCCGGCTAGGGGAAGTTAAATCCAAGCGCTAGGTGGGAGGCAACCCACCCTTATATCCTTTGAGTATCCTTTGTTAGTTAGATTTTTGTTTTGTTTTCATGATTTTGGATTAGGAAGTAAGTTGTGCTATCTTCTCTCATGATTGTTACTTGTGTTTGAATGATAGTTTGGGGGAGTTTATATTGAGACAGTAAGATTGGTTTTGGATAGTGTTGTACATGATTATACTTGGATGTGTGCTTAATTGCTTAGCCTATGCTATTCATCATTCCTTTCCAAACTTTTAGGATTTACAATCCAAAAAAGTTTAAGGGGGTGTGATTATTCTTAATATAGGCTATTTGATATTGATTGATGATGTTTGTGGTGTTTAAAAATTGTTTGAAGTGGTGTAGAATAATTAAATTCGGAAATGTTGGAAAAAGTGCTCTGTCCGAGCTGGTTTCTTCTTGTGCTCGAGTGGGAGCCTTCTTACGTCCGAGCGGATGGCTACGACCTAGGGTGAAAAATCCCGCTCCCTCAGGAGTTGTTCGAGCGGTGGCCTTAAGCTTTCCGAGCGGCGGTGGTCACGTGACCGAGCACAACACCCAAGGTAAGTCATCTTGACCATTTTTCTTGTTTTGACCACACTTTCTTCCTACACCATTGTACACCATTTTCCACACACAAACACATATATTTTACACCACATTCTTGCACACACACTCATCCAAAAATACATGAGAAGAGGAGAGGAAATTCTTTGAATTCAAGCTCTACATTTCTATTCTTCACCTCCTTCCATAGGTATGTTTTCTATACTCCTTCCTTACTAATGCATGTTTTCTTGCTTCCTTTTCCTCATGTGGTATTTTGATTGCTATTTTGAGCATAATTGTGATTCTTGTGGTATTTTGAGCTTTATTGTGCATTGCATGATTCTTGCCTCTACTCCTTTGCCAGACTTTTTAGACCATTGGTCCAAAAAAGTTTGGGGGGTGTGATCGTTTCGTCATTCTCATGCCAATGCTATTTTTAGATTGATTTTTGGAAGTATTCTTATGATTTGATGCCTATTGTATTAATGAGCCCTTGTTTTGCTTGTTAATTTTAGCCATTGTTGCTTGTTTTGAGTAGTGAATTCATAAGATATGTTTATCGTTGTGTGAATGAGTTGAAAGTCTTGATTAGTGTAGTGGAATTATTTCTTAACTCTTGTTGATCTTTGATAATTTTGATTTCATGATACTTGAGATTTTGATGATATGAACATTTTTGATATGATATGAGTCATGATCACCCTATGCCCGTGAGATTTGAGCCAAATTATGCCCGTTTCAATCTTGGACGGATGATTTTCTTTGATGTGAGTTCCACACATGTGCATTATACTTTAGAACTTGGCTTGAGTCTTGTTTGAGGCTACATTAGACATTGATTTCACATGATATGATTTGAGGCCATCTTTTGGTTTTATATTGAGCTACTTTGCCCTATGAGCCTACCATTGATATTGATATCCTTTGTTACCAATTTGTGCCTATTATCCTTTCATTTGGCTAGCCACACTTTAAGCCATTTTCCTTCCTTTTTGGAACTCTCTTGTCCTTATGATTAGTAGAGTGAAAACAAAGAAGGAAGATTGGTGATATGATGAAGAATTGGTGGCCAATGTGGAAAGAAATTCAAGTTTGCGTGGATTGATTTGAAAAGAAGGTTCAAAAGGCAAGTGCTTGCAAGAAATTGAAAAAGGTTGACTTTTCATGAAAATTTGGTCAAGTTTGACTCAAGTGTTGTGAGTATGTTCACAACTTTGTTAAAAAAGGGAAGATTGATTCTTTGAAAGTGTGATTTTGAAAGAGCATGAAGATGAGATTGTATTTGCATGAAGAGGTGAATTATCTCCATTGAGATTCCTTCTATGCTTTACTAATCATACTTAGTCACTATTATCCATATGATCCTTCCCTACCAAAGAGCCAACACTACAACCTTTAAAAGTCCTCATTGATGTGTCATTCCAAGTGGTGGAGAATGTAGACTTGAGCCAAGCCTACGGTGGTATTTGTATCATTGTGTGATGAATGAGAGAGCCTAAACACTTGAGTGTTGAGCTAAACACCTATCTTGAGAGGATCATGACTCATTGACTTGACATTGTGTTTATTGATTTGATTTTGATAAGTTGATTGAATGATATAGTATCTTAGATTGGCTAGATATTAAGTGATGATTCCATGGCATTGATTTTGTGCTTGATGCTTCATACACACAATTATTCCCCTATCTTATCTCTTCGTTGCTCAAGGCCGAGCAACAATCTAGTTTGGGGGTGTGATTAGGGTCATAATTGCATGTTTTAGCACTCATTTCTATATGCTTTTGGTGATATTATGTTCATATTTGACCCTATGATGTGATACTTTGTGTATTTAACCCTTTTTGGCAAGAAAGTTGTGATTGTAGGTCAAAACGAGCAAAATAAGGAAGAAACGAGCAAGATCGAGAAAAGTCCAAATTCTGGAGTTGAGAAAAATTGAGAAATTGCTATCCTATGTTGAAGATCTTGAAGAGAGGGTCGCAACGAAAGAAGAATCGAGTCAATTGGAGTTCTAGTGCTCAAGATATGACAAAAACAAGGAAACCACGCATCGACCGAGACTAAGGCCTCGGGCGACACGGACTCCTTCCTCGGATGACAAGCATCGCGCAACCTAATTACCTGGAAAGACAGGCATTTGTCGAGCTAGATGTCAACCAAGCCTGGTGGACAGTTGCTCAACTTTTGGACGATAAGAGGGCCTTTTGTCGAGCAAGCTGTTGCCCTAGTGGTCGACAGGCCTACAGTTCTTGGGCGACAGCATCTCAGTTTTCTCGGATTTTCAGGGCTATTTTCGTATTTTCGTGCGTTTTAATGAAGGGCATCTTAGTCAATGATCCAAGGGCATTATATATACTTCCATCTCAAATTTTCTAAAGGACTTTTATCATTTTCTGAGATTCATATTCTCTCACTAGATTAGGAGAAGATAGAGGTAGTTTCCAAGTGGTGTTCTTAGATTTTCATTTACGATTTCGACGATTACTTGTGATCTACCATTTGGATCGACGATCAGTTTTCTCCTGCATTCTTAGCATAGCTCAAGCTACATTTCTACCGATTGATTTTCAATTTCTATTGTCGGATCATTTTCTAGCTTCTAGAGGTAATCTTGTATCTTTTCAATACCAATTGTAATAGGTAAATTCTTTAATACTTTGCATAATTCCTACAAAATGATGATTGCTATTGTTTCAATTTCTTTTATGTTCACCAAATTATCCATGGGCTAATCCCTTTGTGTGTTGGTGTATGACTCCTATGGAGTAGTATGGTGATTATGTTGATCTTTTGATTGCTATGAATTGTTGTATGATCAATTCTCTACATTGATGGATTGTATGAATGCCTTGCATGTGTAGTTGATCATAAGGGCCATTAGGAGATAGTCTCAATGAGAATTGACCTATTTTCCTAAATCTTCTTGTACTAGGCCAAATGCATGCAAAGTGTTTGATTAAATTCCAAAGATAGTGAGAGCTATACTTAGTGAATAGGAAGAACAATTAGAGGCTTTAATGTCTTATTAGGGAGACCTCTTGCATGTTAGAGTGGCTTACCAATTGATTGTACACAATTTCATGGCATGAGAAAGTGATACCTCACCATATGAAACATAGGATAGTACACTAGCACATATCTCTCACACTCGCACACTTTGCAACCCAAGGTGATAGGTAGTTTACAAGTTTGGCGCACTAGTAGACATAGATACCAAATCCCCTTTATTTGCTTTGTGATTTTGAATTAAGAACAATAGTCTAACCTTACAAATCCCCGTCTCCTTTGGGTTCGATATAAAATAAACTTGGTTAAGCTTGCCATTGCAATAACGATCGTGTACACCTGCACGTAGACCCCTTTTGGCTAAACAACCATTAAAAAAAGTAAGAAGTTAAGGAATGAAAATGGTTAAAAATCCCAACCTATAATTTAGATTTTCTTCCGTATGAATTAAATGTGACATTTAGAAGCTTTTCTTCGTAATTCAGATAAAAATGCATGAAATTGTGACGTTGGAATTAGAACTTATTCTTCTCACTGTTCATGGAGTTAGGGGGTCCCTCTCTCGCCACCCATGACGTGGTCGTTAAGGGTCCCACACTCTTTCATATTTACCACATTCTTTTACATTAGATTTACCATTTTCACACCAGAAAGAAGGAGAAAAAGGTCATGTGGGTAAATTTTGAGTACATCAGGTTGAAATTGATAAAGCAATAAACGAGAGGAAAATTTCAATAAAAGTAAAAAATTTAAAGAACGAAAATAGTTAAAATCGCATTATATAATTTAGATTCTCGTTCGTATGAATTAAATGCCACAATATTGGAATCTTCTTCAAAATTCAGATAAAAATGCCTGAAATTGTGACATTGGGATTATAAAGCATTCCTACTGTAAATGGAGTTAGTAGGTCCCTCTCTTTCCTCCCATGACGACGTCGTTAAGGGTCCCACACTCTATCATGTTTACCACACTCTTCTGTATTAAATATTTTATATTCATACTATAAGACAGATGAAGAAGTCATGTGAGTTAGTTAGGAAATAGTTGGAAAATTTTTAGTACATCGGGATGAAACTAATAAATTAATAAACTAGAGAACCGTTTCAACAAAGTAAAAGGTTAAAAAACGAAAGTGGTTAAAAATCCTAACCTATAAAACCTCACCCATATGAATTAAATGCCACATTTAGAAGCTACCTGGTAATTCAGAAAAAAAATGCATGAAATTGTGACGTTGATATTAGAACTCAATCCTGCAGTTGTTAAAGGAGTTAGTGGTTCCCTCTATTGCCTCCGATGATGATGTCGTTAAGGATCCCACACTCGTTCCTGTTTACCACACTCTTTAATTAAAATTATCGAGTATCATACTAGCTAGAAAGAAGGGGAAGAAGGTCATGTGGGTTAATAACGACTAAACTGAAAATCTTTGAGTACATTGGGATGAAATTGATAAAGCAATAAACTAAATGACCATTTAAATAAAAGTAAAAAGTTACAGATAAAAATTTGTTAAAATCCTAACTTATAATTTAGATTCTCGCTTCTATAAATTAAATGCCAAATTTAGAAGCTTTCGTAATTCAGATACAAATGCATGAAATTGTGATGTTGGAATTTGAACTCATTCCTACTGTTGTTAATGTTGTTAGTAGGCCCCTCTCTCACATCTGGTCCATGACGACAACATTAAGGATGCCATGCTCTTTCAAGTTTACCACACTCTTTCATATTAAATTTTCCATTTTCATACCTGAAATAATTGGAAGAAGGTCATGTGGTGTTGGTCCCTTAAAGTGGTAAGGGTCTAGAGGGGGGGGGGGGTGAATAGACCTTGAGTCAAAAATAGATTTTCAAACTTTTCAAAATAAGAGGGATTCTAGAACCTTACAGTAACCTCTTTAAGTTCAAAACGATAAGTCTACAAGAGTTTTAGAAACTGAACCACAAATGTTACAGCTGTGGACTTTAAGAAGTCTGCAGCTGCAGAGTTTAAAAACAACTTTGCTAAACCAAAAGGATCACTTGTAGACAAATATCAGAGGAGTTCTCACAATTAAAATTGTATTGACAATACTCTAATGTGCAGCGGAATAAAGTAAGTGTTAATAAAAAACAATGTAAACAAACTTAACAGCTGAGTGACTTAGAGAAGTCTACAACTGTAGAGTCAGTTTTTCTCTGTGAAAAATCACAAAGTTTTATGCAATCACGTTTTAAAAGAATGATGAATGTAACAAGGAAATTAAATATGCAGAACAAGAATTAAATGACAGAAAGTAAATAGACCAGATTTATAGTGGTTCAGTGTCTATAAAAAGACCACCTACATCCACTGTTACATCACTCAGGTGCCAAATTCACTAAGATGTGATCACTGAGTTCAGTACAAGTAGTTCCCCCTTAGAACTAGGTTCACTCAGATTCCTATTCTAAACAGAGATTAAACTACCCTATTCACTCAGAAAACAACTCACAAAGAGTTTTACAAAACCTCACAAAGAGATGTCTACACAAAGTAGAAAAAATAAAATAGGTGAGGGAACAACAACCAAAAGGTGTGATTCTTTCTAAGAAAATCCTAACCAACTATCCTATGAATCACAAAGAATAAAACAGATAAAGCTCTCTCAGAATTTGCTGGTTATAGACTTACTTAGGCAGAACGCTTGTATGCGCAGGGTCGTTGTTGTTGCTTCCTCTGAGGACTTCTTCTATTTATAGATTGAGTGGTGTGACTTATCCGTTGGAAATTCAAATTTGAAATCCGGATAAGGCTCCTCTCTCTCTATTGGCATGTGTGAGGTGGTCCTCCTTCACACAGGATAGTACTGCTTGTACTATTGTCCTTTCGTTTAGAATTCTGGCTGTCTTCAAATAAATCTTCATTATCCTCCAGATTTCTTTAGAAATAATCTCCACTTAAGTACAATTTAGCGAGTGCTTGAGAGCTACACTAATAGTGCTTAAGGGTCTTCATAATCTTCAAATAATCTCTGACCTGTACCATCTCTTCAAACGGTTCTTTGTAGCTGTAGACTTCAATCTTGCAGCTGTAGAGTCCTGTCAAATAAGAAAAATCGGCTGTAGAGAAACCTTACAGCTGTAGGGTCATGTCTGGGCTGTAGAATGATCAAGTATACAGCTGCAGACTTCACTTACTACTATATATTTCAAACACCAATTTCCTTAGTACAAGTGTTAGATTAATAAACACATTATTTTGCACACATCAAAATCTAAACCAAGGTACTTAACAATTTCCCCCTGTTTTGATGTTGGCAAAACAAACAACAAAACAAGCAACAAAGACAATAAGATATTGTCTTATAAGAACAAAAACAACAAGAAGTAGAGCAAAGCAGGGCACAACACAAAACAACAAAAGACAGAGCAAAGCACAGAGCTGCATAAAATAAACAGGGTTCAAGATACAACTTACAGTAAATAATTAGACTAAAAACTAAAAAGTTTTAGTGTCTAATCCAGAACATAATCTTCATCTTCTTCTGTGCTTGGGATCAGCATCATCCTCATCATCTTCTTCATCAGTCTCATCTTGAGGCTTCAAGATTCCTTGCTCCACTAGCTTCATGTTTTTCTCATCCTCTTCAATGTATTTCATCAGCATCTGTAGTTCATAAGATTCCATCTCTTCTTCTTCCTTCTTGGACTTGAATATCCTCTTAGGAAATGGGGTTCTTCTGATCTTTCCACCAAGGAGCCGAGCATTATCTCCTTTATATAATGATCCATCAGCCTTCAGGTCTTTGAATTTTTTAAATCTGTCCTTCTTGAGCTTAATTCTCTTAATCACAGTATGCCTGTTGCACATACTCAAGAATTCCTTCCATAAGTTGTCAAATTCAGCTTTCATTTGACTAACCCTTTCCTCAGAATCTTCAATAGGTATCATGCTCAAAGGTTGAACATTCAGGGGTTCAGCAGTCACAACTGCTGTAGATTCATCAGAAATTTTCTCACTTTGTCTTTCTTTCATTTCTTTCTCTTTCTCTTCCTTCTCTCTCTTGATTCCTTCACTGTTTGTTCCCAATAACCAAAAGGTTTTTCAGATGAATGAACTGTAGGTTTAGGTTTCTGAGCTGTAGACTTAGGGAGCTGTATGATCTTGCTTTCTCTAGAGCTTCCCTTCATCTGCTCTGATTGAGTTCTTTCTTCTGATTGTTCTCCCAATCTCATAGACAAGGTTTTGGATTTTGCAGCTTGAAGTTCTTTTGCCCATGACTTTCCAATATCCTTCACATTCTCAAGGATATCATCAGTAACCTTTTCTCTTTCTTCAATCTCTTTCTCTATTTTGCTTTCCCCCTTTTTGCCTACATCAATATGTGACAAAATGGTGTTAAGCTTGCTCATCAAATCCAGTTTCAGATTCTCATTCCCAGATATCATCTTAGTCATCTCATTTCTCATACCTTTCACTTCTACCTTCAGATTGAAAGAGTCATCTTTCATCAGCTAAATATCAGACTGTAGAGTGATAATTTCTCTTGTCTTCTGGCTACTCTCTTTTCTTATTTCTTCATTTTGAGCCAGTAAGTTGTCCACAACAGCTTTGAAATTTTTCTCAAGGACTTTCTTTTCTTCTGAGCTTCTTTCTTCAAATTTCTTTACAAGGTCTTCCATACCTTTTCTAACATTCTGAGAAATGATAGCATCAGGAACTTGTATGACTTGCTTCAGAATTTCAGCTTCAATACCTTTGAAAGATTCCTCCAAGTGCTTCAGTTGGGATACAACTTCCTTGGGTGTCATCTGAGGATTTGTATCACTGTCCTCTTCCTCAGAATCTCCTTCTCTGATGACCAGTTCTTTTCCCTTTATAACTTTCTAAGCTTTGGAAGGTGCCAACTCTACAGCTGTATTGTCTTCAGTGGAAGCCTTCCTCTTGCTAGGAGTAATAATCACTTCAGTAGAGAATTCAGCAATATAATCATCTATATTTTCTCTCTCAAGGGCTGAGTAACTTTGTAGTGGGGGAGTTCCATGCCTATAGATTTCTTCTAGAGTAAACATTGCAGGAGGAGGTTGATTGAAGATGCTTGTGATGGGGTTTGAAGTGTCCTTATCCATCTCCTTAGATGTATCATCTACAATCTGCTCATCAACTTGAATATTTTCAGTAGATTGAACTACAATATCCACAGTTTTAGCTTGGGTTTGAGTTTGAGCCTGAGCACCACCCATTGGTGCATCATCATTGCCATCTTCATCATCATCTGGCTTTTCCTTAGGCTCTTTGCATGGAGAATCAACTCTTCTTGCTTCTTTCTCCTTCTCAGATTGATCTTCTGTAGGATTTTCTTCTTCAACAACTATTGGATCTGCAGCACTAGCTCCTGCAAATTCCATCAAAATAGCATCTTTTGCTAAAATAGTTAAGCTCTCCGCTTCAACTATTTGATGACTTCCTTCACCAGTCTTCTGTGGTACTTCTTCATCACTTTCAGTGCTCACAACATCATACTCAGATTCTGGAAATTGAGCTCAGGATCTTTCTCAGTCATTATAGCAACTTTCAAAGCTTCAGCTGCTGACTTAGTGATTTTCTTCTTTGCTGGCTGTAGACTTACTTAGGCAGAACGCTTGTATGCGCAGGGTCGTTGTTGTTGCTTCCTCTGATGACTTCTTCTATTTATAGATTGAGTGGTGTGACTTATCCAGTTGGAAATTCAAATTTGAAATCCGGGTAAGGCTCCTCTCTCTCTATTGGCATGTGTGAGGTGGTTCTCATCCTTCACACAGGATAGTACTGCTTGTACTATTGTCCTTTCCTTCAGAATTCTGGCTGTCTTGAAATTAATCTTCAGTATCCTCCAGATTTCTTTAGAAATAATCTCCACTTAAGTACAGTTTAGTGAGTGCTTGAGAGCTACACTAATAGTGCTTAAGGGTCTTCATAATCTTCAAATAATCTCTGACTTGTACCATCTCTTCAAACAGTTCTTTGAAGCTGTAGACTTCAATCTTGCAGGTGTAGAGTCCTGTCAAATAAGAAAAATCACCTGTAGAGAAACCTTACAGCTGTAGGGTCATGTCTGGGCTGTAGAATGATCAAGTATACAGCTGCAGACTTCACTTACAACTATATATTTCAAACACCAACTTCCTTAGCACAAGTGTTAGATTAATAAACACATTGTTTTGCACACATCAAAATCTAAACCATGGTACTTAACATGTGTGTTAATTGGGATGTTGAGTACTTCGGGAGGAAATTGATAAAGTAATAATCTTGAGGACTATTTCAATTAAAGTAAAAAATTAAGGAACGAAAATGGTTAAAAATTCCAACCTATAATTAAGATTCTCACCTGCACAAATTAAATACCACATTCAGAAGCTTCTTCGTAGTTCAGATAAAAATGCATTAAATTTTGACGTGGCAATTATAACTCGTTCATGCCATTGTTAATTGAGTTAGTGGGTCCCTCTCTCGCCTGCCACAATGACATCATTAAAGATCCAACACTCTTTCATAATTTTCATACCAGAAAAAAGGGGAAGAAGATCATGTGGGTTAATTAGGACTAAATTGGAAACTTTTGAGTACATCGGGATGAAATTGATAAAGCCTAAACCTACTAGAGGATCATTTTCATATAAGTAAAAAGTTAAGGAACAAAATGGTAACCAAATCCTAACCTATAAGTTAGATTCTCGCCCGTATGAATTGAATAACACATTTAGAAGCTTCTTTTTAATTCAGATAAAAATGCATGAAATTATGATTTTAGAATTAGAACTCATTCCTGCTGTTGTTAATGATGATAGTGGGTCCCTTTGTTGCCTCCCACGATGATATCGTTAAGGATCTCACATTCTTTCATGTTCACCAAACTTTTTCATATTAAATTTCTAAATTTCATACTTGAAAGAATGGGAAAAAATTAATGGGGGTAAATTAGGACTAAATTTGAAAATTCTTTGTATATCGGGATGAGATTGATAAAGCAATAAGCAAGAGGACCATTTCAATAAAAGTAAAAAACGTTAAGGAATGAAAATAGTTAAAAATCCCATCCTGTAATATAAATTCTCGCTCGTATGAATTAAATGTCACATTTAGAAACTTCTTCGTAATTCAGATAAAAATGCATGAAATTGTAACGATGAAATTAGAACTCATTCATGCTATTGTTAATGGAGTTAGTAGTTCCCTCTCTCGCCTCCCACGACGATGTCGTTAAGGATCTCAAACTCTTTCATATTAATTTTTTTGTTTTCATACCAAAAAGAAGGGGGAAAAGGTCATGTGGGTTAATTTAGTCGCTGGTGGTCGTGGTTCTGGTGCAGCTTGACGCTGGTCGTCATAGGAAAATCGAATCAGAAACCCAATTTTAGTTAGAAAAATCGTCAAATTGAATCAAGAAATTAAGCAAATCCCTTTTAACTTGGAGTTGCTCCTCAGTGGCGGAGGTGGTAGCAGTGGCGTGAAGCTCTAGTTCAACAATTGCAATGGGTAAAGAATACTTTCTATTTGGGTAAATATTCTCTAATAGGGGTACATGTGAAGCTTCATTCTTTTTATTATGTTGTTTTATGCTTTGTAAATATATATATACATAATTTTAAATAATTACTCCCTTCATCCCATAAAATTTTTCAGACTTTAATTTTTCCTGAACGTCCCACAACAACTTGAAAACCAAAATAAAAAATCTTTTTATAAACTCCACTCTCACAATATTTACATATTAACACGAAATATTAATTTTTTTTATCTTTTTGGTCTCACATTGCACTTAATTCAACTAACTTCTTTAATTTATACGTAAAATTTTACCAAATTACTCCTCTAATACTTCTTTTTTTCGCTTTATTACGCTTTTTTAATATACGTGTTTCTCTCCTCTTTCAAGTTCTTTTGGGACGGAAGAAGTAATTTTTAACCCATAAATAGTTAATATCCGTCAGTCAACAAATAGTCAACAGACGGTTGGATAAATTTTGAGATGAATAAAGAACTTCATTTATCAAATTTGAGAGAGTCCAAAGGTCAAGTACCAAAAAGTAAATATTGGATACCAAAAATGATAGTATTCCATAATTTAAACCTAAGTCCAGTCATATGTTGACTGCTTATTATTAAAATTTCATATCAAGAGTGAAAGCATAATTAATAAATAACTCTGATTTTTAATGTAATTATTTAAATATATAAGTAATTAAACATTAAATTTTAAAAAATATTAATAATAATAATAGTAAAATCATCAATACCTTTTAATTAATAAAATAACTAATACTCACACAAGCTTTGCCTTATATAAATAAACAAAATAAAACTATCCACAAATACGTTTAATTTGATCCTGCCAAAGAAACTACATTTTATTTGGTCTACATAAAACCCTTTTCCTATTTTCAGCCAATTAATGTCATCCGAGTTGGAGATGATTCCAGCCGGTGTAAATGGAGTTAGTGGGCGCCCCTCGTTCCATGATGACGTTCTCTGGAGGCTATATCAATCAAGAGGACTACCCGTGTTGTTTTTTATACTTAGGACATGATTGCACTTAAATGGACCTAAGTGGATATTGTCAACTGGTCCGTTTTTTCTTTATTACATTGGACTTAAGTGGTAAATATATATACATATATTTTAGAGAAAATATACAAATATATCCATTTTTGTGTGGGCATTATCTTTTTTACCCTCTCTCAAAAATGAAATTCTCCCTATATTATATATGGACCGGGCAGAGTTTTTTCGGTCAGAAGCTTCCATTTTGCAAGGATCTCCATCTGCAACGTAGACACAAAATAACTTAACACAAAAGGGAGTAAAAAATATATTTGAAACATTTAAAGGTCAAAACGGTCATACCTCATTCAACACATTGTCCACTCTTCGTCCCCACAGAGGACTCTAAGCAAGCGCCGCCTCCTCCTCCGTCGTGAGGGTGGTGAGCCGCCTCCAACTCTTTCTCCGCCACGTAGTTCACCAACGTCATTATTCTGAATTTCGAAGACCCCTTGTTTTGCAGTGATATAAATAAAATTTATCTATTATTTAAAACAATTAATTGCATAATAATCATATATTTTAATTATATAACTATAAACTATATATAATTATATATTTTTAGATATAATTATATCATTAATAGGATATTCTGAGTGAAATATAGGTAGGAAAAAATTATATCATTAATATTTATCAATAATATGTGTTAATATTCACAATTTTTCTATTTAAAAAATGAATAAAAAAATTTAAAAAATTGATAATGATATAAAAAAAATTGATGTCCAAATTATATAATAAATAATGGACTAGCAAAGATATTGGTTGGTGTTTGAATCTTAAATTAAGAGTTACAAAAGGATCAAAACCTAGGTACTATAATTTTTTTTTTTACAAAAAGTGTTACCTACAGTTTGTATGTAACATTTAATAGGTGTTACATATAAAATGTAACACTTTATTTTAAAGTGATACAAAAATTAAAATAAGTGTTACCTTAGACTTTAGGCTACACAGGCAAGTGCAACGCCCTAAAAGTGTTACCTATTTATAATAGATAACACTTTATATATATTAAGTAACATTTTTTTGATGTTACATATCATTTATGTTGTAGTATATGATCAAAATATTTAACATTATTGTCTATATTTTTTTCTACCACAAAAAATTGTTATTAAAATTGCACATTTAGTATTAAATTTTTTTGAGTTTTAATTTAGTGTTTTAAAAAATCTGCACATTTATATTTAAAAATACTATGTTATATAAATTATACAATATGTAGTGTCACTTCAATGAAAATTTAAAAATATTTATCCTCCCAAATAATAGAATAATTAGAAGTCTAATTTTTTTCTGTGATCTTATTCAATTGATATAAATTAATAAAATTAGATGCTTTAATAAATTTATAATGATCCTTTTTATAAATATAACATAATTACGTCTTTACAAAATATTAATTGGGCCCGTGTGCAGAATTCCTGACCAATTCAACCTATACAACAAGAGTTTCACTCACCGATCACCACAAAACTAATTGGCATCCCTCCATACATCCCTTATTTAAAGAACACAGCAATTGATCAATCACTTGCACAAACATCCAACACCTCCTAATGTTATTCAACTCGTCAACAAATTAAAGATTGTTCCCATATTTGCACTATATATCACTATGCAAACTTTGATCTTTCAAGCTCACTTTGAGCATAATATAATTCATGAACATTAACGTCTGTAATTTTGATATTAAAACTATTCTTTAAGTATAGCACAAAATGCAACACTATTCTCAGATAGTCAAAATTAGTATTCGTTAATTGATTTAATTTAATCATCACTCTTATATTCTCAATTACATTAGCAACACAAATCATATATATGCGCGCAAGAGAAGATTCAATTAAAACATTTATAAAACAAAATACAAAAAAAAAAGAAAAATAAACCACCATTTATCTAGAACACACAAACTGATGTACATGCAAACACCAGCGCCTACCAATCAACGTTGTGGAGGCGGAACATTTGAATTCAGCTGATCAGTCGACGGCGCCGTCGGCACCTCAGTAGACGACTCCTCCGAGTTAGGCGAACTCGGGCTGCGTATAAATGGATGGGGTGCCGGAAAGTTCATCCGGCTTTCAGGGATGCCGTACCTCAGGGCAGCCTGGTCGTAGGCCAGCGCCGCCTCCTCCGGGTCCCGAATGTGCCCAGCCATGCTCTCCTTCTTCCCCGGCACGGTTATCTCTGCCCCGTACTTGCCGGAGGGCTTTATTATCCGGACGCCCCGGAACGGCGTCGACCCTCTCCTCTGCTGCATCTGGAGCTCCAGCGCCCTTCTCCATGTGTGTATTCTGAGTTTAAGGCAAGATTTGTTACCTTTATATAGGTGTAAGAAAGCGGTGGGTGTTTCCCTGGACTTAATTTTCAGGTATTTGGTGGGTTGCCACAGTAAGAGCGCACTAGGTTTTTGTGCATTTGAAACAAAATTTTAAATTAAGTGTATTTTGTTTCATCTATTCTCTTACCTACTTCCCTTTTTATATGATTTAGAAAAAAATATACCATATCTAAAAGTTTGAACTGGTATATAAAAAAGTGTAAAATTAATTTCATCACAGGATTTAGGCCTACTAAGCAGTGGATTTTGAATTAAGATAGGGTATGAGTCAAAGACTTTGATACCATTAAATAATTCGATCTTATCTAAGGATAAATGGATGTACTTGAAAATGAATGGATTTAAAAATAATAAATATAAGACATATATTTCAAATCATGAATTGTAAAAAGAGGTGTGAGGGAAGAGAAAAAATAAAGAGAGAGAGAGAGAGTTTTAAATGACATATTTTTGATACGGATTTAAATTCCCTTCATTTTACAAGTAAATGCGAGAGGGAGGGGGGTGGAAGGGATAGAGAGGATCTTAAATGACATGATTTTGATGAGAATTTAAATTCCCTCCATTTTAAACATGACTCGAATTTAAATATTTGTAAATTTATTTAACAAACTTGAGAGTGGTTATTTGGAAGTGAAATTCACAAATTTTAAATCCATCCGATGGAAACTAAAATTCCAATTTTAGAGTAAATTAATATTTTTAAGTACCGTGTCTCTCCCACAAAATTTTTAATGTACAAATCAAAACAAATCTCCTATTTCACTTCATTGTTTGTTGGTCCCTTAAAGTGGTCAAGGTCTAGAGGGGGGGGGGGGGGTGAATAGACCTTGAGTCCAAAATCAGATTTTTCAAACTTTTCACAAGGATGGATTCTAGAACCTTACAGTAGCCCCTTTTCAAGTTTAAAATAACAAGTCTACAAGAGTTTTATAAACTGGACCACAAGGGTTACAACTGTAGACTAAGAAGTCTGCAGCTGCAGAGTTCAAAACTTTGCAAAATAAACAAGCACTTGTAGACTAAATTATCAGAGTAATTCTCACAATTAAAATTGCATTGATAATACTTCAATGTGCAGCGGAATAAAGTGAGTGTTAATGTAAAACAATATAAACAAACTTAACAGCTGAGTGACTTAGAGAAGTCTACAACTGTAGAGTCAGTTTCTGTGAAAATCACAAGGTTTTATGCACTTCACATTTCAAAACAATGATGAATGTAACAAGATAAATAAATATGCAGGACAAGAATTTAAATAACAGAAATTAAATAGACCAGGTTTTATAGTGGTTCAGTGTCTATAAAGAGACAACCTACATCCACTGTTACACCACTCAGGTGCCAAATTCACTAAGAAGTGATCACAAAGATCAATACAAGTAGTTCCCCCTTAGAACTAGGTTCACTCAGATTCCTATTCTAAAAAGAGATAAACTACCCTATTCACTCAGAATAACAACTCACAAAGAGTTTTACAAACCTCACAAAGAGATATCTACACTAAGTAGAAATAAAATCAGGTGAGGGAACAACAACAAAAGTGTGATTCTTTCTAAGAAAATCCTAACCAACTATCCTATGAATCACAAAGAATAAAAACAGAATAAGCTCTCTCAGAATATGCTGGCTGTAGACTTGCTTAGGTTGAATGCTTGTATGCGCAGGGTTGTTGTTATTGCTTCCTATGAGGACTTCTTCTATTTATAGATGGAGTGGAGTGTCTTATCCGTTGAGAATTTCAAATTTGAAATTCAGATAAGGCTCCTCTCTCTCTATTGGCATGTGTGAGGTGGTCCTCATCCTTCACACAGGATAGTACTGATTGTACTATGTCCTTTCTTCAGAATTCTGGCCTCCTTGAAATTAATCTTCATTATCCTCCAGATTCTTTAGAAAATATCTCCACTTAAGTACAGTTTAGTGAGTGCTTGAGAGCTACACTAATAGTGCTTAAGGGTCTTCATAATCTCTAACTTGTACCATCTCTTCAAACGGTTCTTTGCAGCTGTAGAGTCTTCAAACCTCGCAGCTGTAGAGTCCTGTCAATATAAAAAATCGGCGGTAGAGAAACCTTACAGCTGTAGGGTCATGTCTTAGCTGTAGATTGATCAAATACACAGCTGCAGACTTCACTTACAACTATATGTTTCAAACACCAATTTCCTCAATACAAGTGTTAGATTAGATATAAATTTAAACACATTATTTTGCACACATCAAAATCTAAACCAAAGTACTAACAATTTCCCCCTATTTTGATGTTGGCAAAACAATCAACATAACAAGACAATAAGCAATTGTCTTAAGAACAACAAAGCAAAGAGAAGAACAAAACAAAAAATAGAAAGAGAACAGGATACAAAACACAAAGCACACAGCAAGAAGCACAAAACATAAAGCTGCATAAAATAAACAAAGGTCAAAGGTACAGCTTACAGTAGATTAATTAGACTAAAAACTAAACAGTTTTAGTATCTAATCTAGAACATAATCTTCATCTTCTTCTGTGCTTAGGATCAGCATCATCTTCATCATCTTCTTCATCAGTATCATTTTGAGGCTTCAAGATCCCTTGTTCCACCAGCTTCATGTTTTTGGCATCTTCTTCATAATATTTCATCAGCATTTCAAGTTCATAAGCATCAAAAATTTCTTCCTCCTTCTTTGATTTGAACTGTCTCTTGGGCAAAGGATTGCTTCTGATCTTCCCACCAATGAGTCTAGCATTGTCTCCTTGATACAATGTTCCATTGGCTTTCATGTCTTTGAACTTTTGAAACCTATCCTTCTTGAGCATAATCTTCCTAATCACAGTGTGCCTGTTGCACATGCTCAAGTATTCTTCCCAAATCAAATCAAATTCAGTCTTCATTTGTTTCATCCTTTCTTTAGAATCTTCAATAGGCACCATGCTCAATGGTTGAACATTTAAAGGTTGAGCAGTCACAACTGCTGTAGATTCATCAGAAATTTTCTCTCTTTAACTTTCTCTCATTTCTTTCTCTTTTTCTTCCTTTTCCTTCTTTCTATCTCTTGATTCCTTCACTGTCTGTTTCCAATAACCAAGAGGTTTCTGTTTCTGAACTGCTGGTTTCTGGACTGCTGCAGGTTTCTGAACTGTAGACATAGGGAGTTTTATAATCTTCTTCCTCCTTTAGAGCTTCCCTTAGTCTGATAATCTTGTTCACTCAATCCCATGGATAAGGATTTTGCAGCTTCTAACTCTTTTTCCCATGATTTTCCAATATCCTTCACATTCTCAAGGATATCTTCAGCAATCTTTTCCCTTTCTTCAATCTCTTTTTCCATTTTGCTTTCCCCCTTTTTGCCAACATCAATATGTGACAAACTAGAGTTAAGCTTGTTCATCAAATCTAGTTTCAGAGATTCATATCCAGTAGTCATATTAGACATTTCTTTCTTCAAACCTTTCATTTCTACCTTCAAATCAAGAGAATCATCCTTAACAATCTTGATATCTGACTGTAGATTTGAGATTTCTCTTGATTTCTGACTGCTTTCTTTTCTAATTTCTGCATTTTGAGCCATTAAGCAGTCAACAACAACTTTAAAGTTTGTCTCAAGAACCTTCTTCTCCTCTTAGCTTCTCTCCTCAAATTTCTTTACAAGGTCTTCCATACCTTTTTTGACATTATGAGACATTATAGCATTAGGAACTTGCTTGACTTGCTTCAAAATTTCAGCTTCAATACTCTTGAATGATTCTTTCAGGTTCATCAGTTGTGATACAACTTCTTTGGATGTCATCTGAGGGATTGTGTCACTATCTTCTTCATCAGAATCACCTTCCCTTATGACCAACTCTTTTCCTTTCACAACTTTTTGAGCTTTAGAAGGCACCAACTCTACAGCTGTAGAGTCTTCAGTAGATGCCTTCCTCTTGCTAGGAGTTATAGGAACTTCTGTAGAGAATTCAGTAATGTAATATTCCATATTGACCTCATTCTCTCTTTCAAGAGATGAAAAACTCTATAGAGGTGGAGTTCCATGCCTATAAATTTCCTCCAATGTGTACAAGGCAGGTGGAGATTGATGAAAGATACTTGTGATAGGATATGATAAATCTTTATCAATCTCATTGGATGTTTCATCCACGACTCTCTCATCAGCTTGAACATTTTCAGTTTCTTTATCAACAATTTCCACAGTCTTTTCTTGAACTTCTGTTTGAATTTGAGCTTGAGCTTGTGCACCACCCATTGGTGCATCATCATTTCCATCCTCATCATCATCTGGCTTATCTTCAGGTTTTTTGCAGGGAGAATCATCTTTTTTTTTTCTCCTTTTCCTTTTCAGAATCTTTTTCTGTAGGATTCTCTTCTTCAATATTCAATGGATCTGCAGCACTAGCTCCTGCAGACTCCATCAAAATAGCTTTCTTAGCCAAGATTGTCAAATATTCAGCTTAAACTATTTGAGTGCTTCCTTCTCCAATCCTTTGTGGCATATCTTCATCACTTTCTGTGCTTATCACATCATAGTCAACATCATATTGTGCCTCTGGATCTTCTTCAGTCATAAGAACAACTTTCAAAGCTGCAGCTGCAAATTTGGTGATTTTCTACTTTGCAGGTTCTTAAATAATCTGCTTACCATTTCCTTTGTCTTTCCTTCTCTTACCAGCAATAATATCATCAAGGAAATTAGGCTTTAATAATTCATTGACATCACTGCAGTTAGTCCATTCAACTATCCACTGGAATAACTTTCTCTCATCAGCTGTCAACTTATCAAGTTCTTCTCTCACTAGCTTCCATTCTTCAAATTTCTGCCTTTCCTCTTCAAATTCTTCACCTCTCTCAACTGGAACAACAGGAAGTTGTTCAGTTTCAGGTTCAGGGGCTTCAATTTGTTCAGGAAACTGTTCAGTTGCATCTACAAACTGTTCCTCTTGAACTTCAGACATCACAATTGGTAAGTCTACAGCTGTAGACATGTCAGCTTCAACATTTGTGGCTTTCTTAGAATGATGTTGCTTTTGTCTTCTTTCTCTATCAATCTCATCCTCAGAATCAGAGGGTTCATCCACTAAAAGCTTCCTTCTTACACTTTTCTTTTTTTTTTTTCTATTTTTTAGGTTCTTTTGGTGCTCTAATAATAGTGAGAACCTTCCTCTCAACTTTCTTCTTTCTTCTTTTGGATTCAGGGGCCATAGGAGCATCCACAACTCATCTTTTGAAGTTAGCCCTTCCATTGATTCTGTGAGAGATAATGGGCTTTCCTACATGCCCATTGAATAAGGAAAATCCAACTTTCTTAAGAATGTAGTTTAAGAACAAACCAAATCCTTTGTTCTTTCCATCTTTTACCACATCAACACTAGTATTTCTCAAAATCAATTCTCCAATATCTATCTTGACTTCCTTAACAAATGCTATCATTAAATCCCATATAAGAATAATGTCAGTATCATGTGCACCAGTTCTACATAATAAGCATTTATCAATGGCTTTATAAATATAAATGTACTCAACTGCTAAGTCAGTTTTCTTGAACGTTCTCTTCCAGTTCTTTGGAAATGGCTTCTTTGCAGTGAATTTCCTCCAGTATTTCTCATCTTCATTTGCAAAGTTGAGGTTGTCATGTGCATCACCTCCAGTTCTCAAGTGTAAAGCTTTGCAAATATCACCAGCTGTAATATTTACATTCCTTCCTTGCAATTGTACTGATAACGTTTTTCTTTCAACATCTGCTTCAGCATTTTGATAAAACTCATGGACTATCTTATCATCATAAGAGCCGGGGTTGTAAGTTAGGCAGTAGTGAACGCCTTGATTAACAATATGCTTTACCACGTCCTCCATAGTATCAGTGGTATGCTTCTTCAAAATCTCATCAAAATTGAATAAAGCACCGAATATCACTTTCATCGCCATGTTTCTTGGTTTCTTTAAGTAGGGGATAGGGAGTGTTTAAGGTTTCAGAGGGTTCGAAATGTTAAAGTGAGATATAAAAAGGATGAAGGGTCCTTTAAATACCTTTCCTTAAACTGCTATTAAGAACAGGGGTATGTCGGTCTTAAACTTTAAAAATATATGAGTTTTTAAATTCTGGACCAAAATTTATAATTAAATTTGTCCAAAAATCTTACTCACATTTTATTTAAAATGTTACACGTACTCACACATTTTATTAATAAAAAATGTATGAATAAATCCAAAATTTCTGTAATTTAGTACAAAAGTTTCTGAATTTGTAGTGCTCCATTTAAATATCAGAATTGTACAAAGTACTGTAAGTTCCCTAAGTTTGCAGTTGACAATCTTCGAATTTGAAAATGTACAGTTGGTAAGGAATTTGCAGTCCTGAACTGAGTCTACAGCTTTAGAATTCAATTCTATAGTTGAGTAACTTTGCAGCTGCAATTTTCCTTTCTATGGAGTTTTCAATTAGCTAGGCTTGTCTTTGCAATTTAGTGATTTTTACAGAGTCTTCTTACAAATCTAACATTCCCAAATTACCTCTCAAGATTGAAAATCTTGATTCACACAAAGGTTTAGTGAAAATATCAGCAAGATTCAAATCAGTATGAATCTTTGTCAATTTCACATCCTTTCTTTCAACATGATCTCTTATGAAATGATGCCTTACATCTATGTGTTTTGATCTAGAGTGTAAAACTGGATTCTGTGTAATAGCAATAGCACTTGTATTGTCACATAATATAGTTGTTTCTCTTGAATCAATCCCATTGTCTTGTAGTTGATATTGCATCCATAAGATTTGTGCACAACAACTTCCAGCAGCAATGTATTCTGCCTCAGCTGTAGAAAGAGCAATTGAATTTTGCTTTTTACTATGCCATGCCACCAACCTTTCACCTAGGAATTGACAAATCCCACTAGTACTCTTCCTGTCAATCTTTCAGCCTGCAAAATCTGAGTCAGTGTATCAAATGAATTCAATTCCTCCTTCTTTAGGATACCATAATCCTAGATTTTGTGTGGATTTGACATACTTGATGATCTTCTTTACAGCATTCAAGTGTGATTCCTTAGGATTCACTTGGAATCTAGCATATACACCTACAGCAAATAGGATATCAGGTCTGCTAGCTGTAAGGTATAGCAATGATCCAATTAGTCTCCTATATTTGGTTACATCAACACTTTTGCCATTCTCATCTTTGTCAAGATTCACAGAATGTGTCATAGGTATATTGGTAGGCCTTAAACTATCCATTCCAAACTTCTTGATAAGCTCTTGAGTATATTTAGCTTGATTGATGAAAATTCCATCTTTCATTTGCTTAACTTGTAATCCCAAAAAGAAATTCAGATTTCCCATCATGCTCATTTCAAATTTCTCAGTCATGAGCTTAGAGAATTTTCTGCACAATTCCTCATTGGTCGAGCCAAAGATTATGTCATCAACATAGATTTGGACAAGCAAAATATCATTCCCATGTTGTAATCTGAATAAGGTTTTATCAACCATTCCCTTTTTGAATCCATTTTTGATCAAATGATCACATAGGGTATCATACCATGCTCTTGGTGCTTGTTTAAGTCCATAAAGGGCTTTTCTAAGCTTATAAACCTTATCTTCAGCTGTAGATTCCTCAAATCCTGGTGGTTGTTTATCATACACTTCTTCTGAGAGTAAACCATTTAGAAATGCACTCTTTACATCCATTTGATAGATTGTAAAGTTCATATGTGCAACATAGGCTATAAAGATTCTTATAGCTTCTAATCTTGCAACTGGGGCAAAAGATTCAACAAAATCTATGCCTTCACATTGACAATAGCCTTGAGCTACTAACCTTGCCTTATTTCTGGTTACAATTCCATCTTCATCAAGTTTATTCTTGAATACCCACCTAGTTCCAATCACTTTGTGATTTCTAGGTCTTGGAACAAGTTCCCATGCTTGATTTCTCTCAAAACCATTCAATTTTTCTAGCATTGCAATAATCCAATTGACATCTTGCAGTGCTTCATGAATATCAGTAGGTTCTGAAATTGAAAGAAATGTAGCAAACATTGCCTCATGGATCTATTTTCTTGTTCTTACAACATCTGATGGGTTTCCAATTACATGTTCATGGGGGTGATCTTTCAACCAAATCAAATCTGACACAGGTTCTAATCCTTGATCATTGTTCTCTACAGTTGTAGATTCACCTACTGCAGACTTATCAAGTCCTTTTGTTGGTGTTTCTACTTCTGTTTGAACATTCTCATGGACTAGGTCTTCTATATTCTCTAAAGGTGGTAACTCAACAATTATAGTGCCAAAGCCTTTGTTGGTCAAATCTACAGGAGTTTTGATCTTAACATAGTGCTGTTGACTTGTAACTGTAGAGTTGTCCTCCTTAGAGTCTTCAACAATATCTTCAGGGGAGCTATGTTGTTCATAAAAAACAACATGTTGTGATTCTTCCACAATCATTAATCTCTTGTTATACACTCTAAATGCTTTGCTACCATTAGAATAACTTAGAAAGATACCTTCATCTGATTTAGAATCAAAAGTCTTAAGATATTCTTTCCCATTATTCTGTATAAAGCATTTGCATCCAAAGATGTGTAGATAAGAAATATTAGGAGTTCTTCCTTTCCATAACTCATATGGAGTCTTCTTATGATCTTTAACAATCAACCATCTATTCTGGGTATAGCATGCAGTGCTTGTGACTTCTGCCCAAAATTTCTTAGGCAACTTTGCTTCAACAATCATTGTTCTTGTAGCTTCCTTGAGTGTTATATTTTTCCTTTCAGCAACTCCATTCTGCTGTGGGGTTCTAGCTGCAGAGTATTCATCAACAATTCCATAAAGTGAACAATACTCTTAAATAACTTGATTTGTGAATTCTGTTCCTCTATCTGATCTGATCTTCACAATCTTCAAATTCTTTTCATTCTGAATCTTTCTTAACAATTCTGGCAACCGCTGTAGAGTTTCACTCTTCTTTCTTAGAATCACAATCCAAGAAAATCTTGAGTAATCATCTACAACAACGAATGTATACTTCTTCCCACTTATACTTACTGGTTCTATGGGTTCAAAAAGATCCATGTGCAGTAATTCAAGTGTTCTTGAAGTGCTTGAGTGAGTTTTGCTCTTGAAAGTCTTCTTGATTTGTTTCCCTTTGACACAAGCATCACATAAGTGTTCCTTCCTGAACTTAGTGTTTGGCAAACCTCTTACAAGTTTGTTATTCACAAGTTCATTCATGGTTTTAAAATTTATGTGATTCATTCTTTTGTGCCATAGCCAACTAACTTCATTGGAACTATTAGCTAGAAAACAGGTAGTTTCAGCTGCAGAGTTCCACTCCACAATGTAAACATTCCCTTTTCTAGTTCCTGTCAGTTTAGTGGTTTGGGATTCAACATCTTTGACTATGCAAGTATCTTGTGTAAAGTCTACAGAGTAGCCTTTGTCACAAAATTGACTCACACTAAGCAAGTTACGCTTTAAGCCATCTACCAAATACACATCATTAATCTGAACGTTTCCTTTGAGTAGGCATCCTGATCCTTTAGTTGTTCCACTGGCATTATCTCCAAAAATAACTTTAGGACCTTTATGATCTTTCACATTTTGTAGTAAACTTCTATCTCCAGTCATATGTCTTGCACATCCACTGTCTATGTACCAAATCTCTCTTTTGGTGGTTGTAATATGTCCCTGCAAAATAAAATGAGTTATTTAGGAATCCAATACTTTGGATTTCCTCCAGTGTTACTCTTTCAATCCAAGCCTTTTTTGAAGCTGTAGAGTTGTTAATTCTACAGTTCTTGCTTGATTCTCCTCTTTGAGTGCTTGAAGAGGGAGACATATCTGACATATTTCCATTCCAGAATCTATCAAAGTTGAGTCTTCTTTCCATATTCAATTTATGATAGACTTCTTCTTCTGACTGTAGGATTGATTCTGCTGTTTGTTTCAAAGTTATGTTTTGAAACATATTTGAGATATCTTCTTCAGAATCATCCATGATATCTTTGATCTTTTGTTGTCTTCTTGGTGATAATTCTTTGAATGAGTTCAAGAATTTCAAATCTTCTAACTGTAGAGTTGAGTCTACAGTTTCTTCAGGTGTTGTTTCTTTGATAAACTTTCTCTCAGGTCTTGAAATTGACTTTTGCAAGTACTTCATCCAGACACAAGGGTTATATCCTATTCCAGTCAAATCCTTTGAGTGCCTTTGCTCAGACATCATCTTCTTCAATTGTTTAGATGATTTTTCAAAGCAATCTAGCTTCTTTTTATAATAGACATTATGTTCTTCAAGTTCAACTATCATCATTTCTTGATTTTTGATTGTTTCCTTCAATTCAACACAATCTGCAGCTCTACAACTTGCTTCATTAAAAAGTTCTTCATTGTCCTCCTTTAGACAACTGTAACCTTCCTTCAGTTTTTGTAGAATCTGCAGTTGTTTCTCAGCATCTTCCACTCCAGCTAACAAAGCTTTCACATGTTCTCTTCCAATGTGATTATCTCTTCTAAGATATTCATTTTCTTCTTGTAGTCTTTGGATTGCACTTAGCATGTCACTGGAAGAATTCTTTTCTGTAATATAACTTGATGATGATGAGCATACCTCTTCATCTTTAGCCATAAGACAGATCAGGGCTTCTTCATCTGAGTCTGTAGAGTTAGAGTCTTCTAAATCTGCAGTTGACTTTTGAGAAGAAGAGGGACAGTCTTCCTGGTTTTTATCAAACTCAGAAAGTAGTGCTCTAATTCTCTCCTTGTCAAACTTTTTCTTTTTATTTCTCCTGAGTCTCTTTTCTTCATCAGTGTACTTCTCAGATTTGAGATAAGGACAATCTTTGATGTAGTGTCCTAGTTTTCTGCAGTTATAGCACAAATAAGTTGAGTTAGGTGCTGTTGATTTCACCTTACCATGTTCCTTAGGAGTGAACTGCTTCTTTTTTGTCCATTTTCCAAATTTCTTGAGATGCTTTATAAAAAGAACCAAGTCTTCATCATCAGAACTTGTAGCTGTAGGGTTGTCAGCTACTAGAGCTGTAACCTTACTGCTGTCAGGTTCTTTTCTCCTGCTTATGTCAAACTCATAAGCTTTGAGGTCTGAAAAGAGTTCAAAGGTGGATATCTTAAATAAATCCTTTGATTCTCCCATAGCAATGACCTTCATGTCCCATTCAGAAGGTAAGCCTCTGAGAACCTTCATGTTCATTTCTCTTTGTGAGTACTCTTTACTAAGTGAATCTAGCTCATTGAGGATTTTAATGAATCTTGATTCAAACTTCTCAAGAGTTTCACCAGATTTCATCTTGAAGTTCTTAAACTTTTGAACTGCTATCATGAGTTTGTTTTCCTTGATTTGTTCAGTTCCTTCACAAATCATTTCCAACTTTTCCCATATATCCTTCGCAGTTTTGCAGTTTTTGATCTTGCTGAACATAATTTAATCAAGTGAATGATAAATAGTATTCTTTGCAACATTGTCAAGATTGGACCTTCTCTTGTCATCCTCAGTCCATTCCCTTCTGGGTTTGGGGATAATCTGAGCTAGTCCAGCTAACTGATCAGCTGCAGTGTTGACCTTCACAATAGGTATAGGGCCATCCTCTATGATAGACCACATCTCGTCATTGATTGCTGACAAATGTGCTTGCATTCTAATTTTCCATTCATCATAGTCCTCAGTAGAGAACATTGGAACTTTGGATATCACCATCTTGGGAGCCATGCAAGTATGCAGGTGTGTGTTTCAATAACTAAAAGGATCTAGCTAGGTACTGATCAAAGCAGTGGCAAGCCAACTGCTCTGATACCACTTGGTTGTCCCTAAAAGTGGTCAAGGTCTAGGGGGGGGGGGAGGGGTGATTAGACCTTGAGTCTAAAATCAGATTTTTCAAACTTTTCAAAAGGATGGATTCTAGAACCTTACAGTAGCCCTTTTTCAAGTTTAAAATAACAAGTCTACAAATGTTTTATAAACTGGACCACAAAGGTTACAGCTGTAGACTAAGAAGTCTGCAGCTGCAGAGTTCAAAACTTTGCAAAATAAACAAGCACTTGTAGACTAAATTATTAGAGTAATTCTCACAATTAAAATTGTATTGAGAATACTTCAATGTGCAGTGGAATAAAGTGAGTGTTAATGAAAAACAATATAAACAAACTTAACAGCTGTGTGACTTAGAGAAGTCTACAGCTGTAGAGTCAGTTTCTGTGAAAATCACAAGGTTTTATGCACTTCAGATTTCAAAACAATGATGAATGTAACAAGATAAATAAATATGCAGGACAAGAATTTAAATAGACCAGGTTTTATAGTGGTTCAGTGTCTATAAAGAGACAACCTACATCCACTAAGAAGTGATCACAAAGATCAATACAAGTAGTTCCCCCTTAGAACTAGGTTCACTCAGATTCCTATTCTAAAAAGAGATAAACTACCCTATTCACTCAGAATAACAACTCACAAAGAGTTTTACAAACCCCACAAAGAGATATCTACACAAAGTAGAAATAAAATCAGGTGAGGGAACAACAACAAAAGTGTGATTCTTCCTAAGAAAATCCTAACCAACTATCCTATGAATCACAAAGAATAAAAACAGAATAAGCTCTCTCAGAATATGCTGGCTGTAGACTTGCTTAGGTTGAATGCTTGTATGCGCAGGGTTGTTGTTATTGCTTTCTCTGAGGACTTCTTCTATTTATAGATGGAGTGGAGTGTCTTATCCGTTGAGAATTTCAAATTTGACATTCAGATAAGGCTCCTCTCTCTCTATTGGCATGTGTGAGGTGGTCCTCATCCTTCACACAGGATAGTACTGATTGTACTATGTCCTTTCTTCAGAATTCTGGCCTCCTTGAAATTAATCTTCATTATCCTCCAGATTCTTTAGAAAATATCTGCACTTAAGTACAATTTAGTGAGTGCTTGAGAGCTACACTAATAGTGCTTAAGGGTCTTCATAATCTCTGACTTGTACCATCTCTTCAAACGGTTCTTTGCAGCTATAGAGTCTTCAAACCTCGCAGCTGTAGAGTCCAATCAATATAAAAAATCGGCTATAGAGAAACCTTACAGCTGTAGGGTCATGTCTTAGCTGTAGATTGATCAAATACACAGCTGCAGACTTTACTTACAACTATATGTTTCAAACACCAATTTCCTCAATACAAGTGTTAGATTAGATATAAATTTAAACACATTATTTTGCACACATCTAAATCTAAACCAAAGTACTAACATTGTTTCATTAATGTGAAGTTTTAATTAAGTATTAAGATGGTGAAGCAGAAATTAACATCAAAGCAGAATAAGTAGTCTTAGAAAATACAATTTCATGATGTTAAATTGTTGAATAGAAATACACTCTCTCCATTCCATTAACTTTAACATTTTTTTAAAAAACTGTATTTGTGAAAAAGTAGATTGTAGTTGTTTAAAATAGTACTCCCACGTCTCATTATATGTTTTCAATTTGGCAATTTTCATCCGTCCCACTATATGTTTCTCATTTGCTTTTTTACTTTTTTTAAAACTACTATTTACTTTTTTTATTATTATGTTCATTACTTTTCACACTATTCTCATTTGATTTTTTTGGTGGGCCACCCATAGGAAGAGCGCACTAGGTTTTGGTGCATTTGAGACAACATTTTAAATTAAGTGTATTTTGTTTCATCTATTCTCTTACCTACTTGTCATTATCAACTTCTCTTTTAATATTATTTAGAAAAGAATATACCACATCCCAAAGTCAGAATTGGTATATAAAAAAGTGTGAAATTAATTTCATCACACGGTCTAGGCCTACTAAGCAGCAGATGTTCAATCAAGATATGGTATGAGTCAAAGACTCTGATACAATCAAATAATTTGATCTTATCTAATGTTAGATGGATGTACTTGAAAATAATTAGATTTTAAAAAAATAAATATAAGAGACATATATATATATATTTCAAATCATGAATTGTAAAAAGATGAGAGAGAATGGAAAAGTAAAGAAGAGAGAAAGGGGGGTGGGAGGGAGGGGTATAGAGGAGAGATTTTAAATGACATAATTTTGATGAGGACTTTAATTAATTCCCTCCATTTTAAACATGAATCAAATCTATGTATTTATAAATTCATTTAGGCTCCATTTGGATGGATGGATTTGAAAATGAATGGATTTAAATAAAAATACATGTAAAAAAGCATACATTTTAAGTTAGGAATTATAAAGAGATGGGAGAAAAGTGAAAAAGTAAGGAAAATGAGAGATAGAATGAGGTAGAGGGGAGAGATTTCAAATAACATGGGTTTAAAGAGGATTTAGAATTCCTCCATTTTAAACTTAAAATGGAATCTATGTATTTGTAAATTCATGATAAGAGTGGTTATTTGTGTGTGAAATCCATGGATTTCAAATTCACCCATCCAAATGGAGCCTTAGGCTCAATTTGGATGGATGGATTTGAAAATGAATTGATTTAAAAAAAAATACATGTAAAAAAACATATATTTCAAGTTAAGAATTATAAAGAAATTGAGGAGAAATGAAAAACGAGAGATAGAGATGAAAATGAGTAGAGAAGAGGAATTTCAAATGACATGGTTTTGAAGAGTATTCAATTCCTCCAATTTAAACATAACTCAAATCTAAGTATTTGTAAATTCATGTAGAGAGTGATTATTTGTGTGTGAAATCCACGAATTCAAATCCATACATCCAAATGGAGCCTTAACTTACTTGAAAAGAGTGGTTATTTATATGTAAAATTCACAAATTTTAAATCCATCCATCAAAATAGAAACTAATAGTTCAAATTTTGTGAAAATTAACATTATTAAATACTGTGTCTATCCCACAAAGATTTTAAAGTACAACTCAAAACAAATCTCCTATTCCATTTCAGTGTTTCATTTTGTGTACCATTGTTTTTAATATATGACAAGTCTAATAAATCATATTATTAATGTGAAGTTTTAAGTATTAAAGATGGTGAAGCAGAATAAGTAGTCTAATAAAATACAATTTCCTGATGTTAAATCGTTGATTAGAAATACACTCTCTTCAATCCACAATAGTTTTCTTATTTTCTTTTTACCAAAAATGTAGTTATTTATTAAGAATAATTAAGGTGGACCACATGTTGAATTTTATATAAAGTAATGGCAGTTGTGAAAAAATAGATTGAAGTTGTTTAAAAAAGTACTCCCTCCCTCCCATTATATATTTCCTATTTTCCCATTTTTCGTATTTCGCACTATATGTTTCTCATTTGCTTTTTTACTTTTTCTTTGGAAACTATTCTTCACTTTTTAATAATTATGTTCATTACTTTTTACACTATTCTCATTATTTTTTCACTTTTTCCATCACATCACTTATATTTTTTTACTTTTGTCTTAATCTACATATCTAAAAAAATGAGAAATTTATACAGGGACAGAAATAGTATTTGTTTATTAATATATGGATTGTTATATTGTGAAAAGAGTAAATTTATATTGTGGGATTTTCAGAAAAGAAAAATAGAAAATTTATAGCGGGCTAGAGGGAGTATATATTTTGTGGGCAATCACCCTTTTGGTTTCATATACTGTGTTTTATATAGGGAGACTTATAGCTAGGGCCAAATAGTATACCCAAAACATATATAAGGCCACCTACTTTTAATTAAAACAACCAAGGCCAAAAAGCATTTTTATGTACTATTGAGATTATTTGTGTACTTGTGACTGAATAAATGTACTATAGTTCATTTAACTGTACCTTGGGTACTGTTTGAGTAATTATTGCACTGACAAAAGGTGCGATTGATGTGACGTGTATCACTGTTCACGTCACATCGGTTACTGTACCGGTCACATCACATTATTACCTTAATTTATTGGTGTACCATTGAACAAATTGGTGTAGTAATACAAATTAGTGTACTATTGCGATTGTACTACAATAAATCGTATTGTACTAAAGTATTGATTATTGTACTACTACGTCTCTTTTCCAGCAACATAAATTTGTATAATTTCCGGCGAAAACGATGATAATAACTTACATTTACTCATAATTTTTCTGACAAATCTCTTCATCCATAAAAAAAAATCATCCACAATAAAAATCAAAACAAATATTTGGCCAGACCTCAGTAACAGGAGCAGCTGATCCTTATGGCCAGGAATCAAAGTTGGATTTGTATGAATGAGTCTCATAACCTTAAATAAGCCGAGTTATATGTGTTGACTTTGGCCGATTTTGACTAGCCACAAGATCCTAAAAAATATTTGCATGTTAGATTTCAAATTACCAGTCAGATTGCACACAAGTGAAGTTCAGATTTTAGTATTACCTCTGCAGCTTGAATAGTAGTTTTCCTTTCATCCACTTGATGGACTCGGCCAACCCAAACAAATATCTCAGAACCACAATCCAACAAATAGCATTTGTTATTTTCCAAACTTGACTTAGAAAGTTAACCATCTACGCTCTTAACTTGACTATCAATAATGTTGTAAAGAAGCAGAGAAAGGGGTGGTGATGTGATATTAGTTCCTTGAGACAATAATCATACAAGAAGATAATAACATGAAATAGTTTACAATGTTAATATAAGAACGCACATGTATATATTAAACAAATCACCATCTTGACATGAATAAAACCCATGTCAACTGAACAAAACCAAAATTAATCTTTATATGCTTAGATGTTAGTCCAAACCATGTAACAATATATAAGTTTGACCGTTATAATTACACCAAGAAAATGAGCAGTGGTAGTGAACTATAGGATCTAAACATTCTGTCAACAAGCAAGTATTCATCCTCAGTTTATAATCCAGGGATCTTCAAATTGAAATAAATGATTATCCATTTTGCAGATTTAGACACCTGATAACCACCCACACCAACAGCAGTAAAGAGAAAATCGAAAAACCTCAAAATGGCCAGAGATGATGCTAAAGGACTTGTCTAGAGGATGTGCATATTTAAAGGAACACTGTCATGAATTATTATTAGAGGAACTTGTTCGGAGGAAATACCAACAGAGATATGATGAAAAAATTAAAGAAAGCAAAAATGATACATAAGGTGACCCAAGCAGATATGTTTCACATTCTACCTCTTAAAAACTCACACTCAGCACATATTCAAATTTGCTTATCCACTAAATACACATTTTCAATTTCGTACTTTGGTAGATGCATATGGTGGGAATAGTGCACTACACAACCTCCCACCTCATTTACTATAGCCATCATATCCAAAGTGAAACAAATATCCACCTTTCACAGCTCTAAATTTTCCTTCCTGAATTGAACTCTATGTGAGTGTTCTGGATACCCAATTAATAAAGTTATGAGTAACTATTGTGGCTCAGAAAACAGGGTGACTTATGCAGCACCAGCAGCTCTATTTTAAAGGAGCTCCCGCAATCACCTCCATTCCACTCATTTGATGAGCTAACAAGGAATAAGAACTGAAAATAATCTACCTATAAAGTTGGGCAGGGGTCTTCTTCGAGGGGAATTAATATGAAACGGGGGCAATTAATACCTTCTTCGAGGCCATTAATATCTTCATCAACATCCGTAAGAAAAATCTTCAAAAATTGAAGGGCTTAAGACTGGGTCCGTCTGTGAATCCTTCTTCTTTGCAGAGGCAGTGAGGGGCACCCTAGGAATATCCCGAGATGAGCAGCGGTAAAATGGGCTCAATCGATTTCTTGCTCAACCAATTCGCCACCAAAAATCGATTTAGGGCACCTACGTTTTTGGGCTCAATCGATTTATGGCACCGCCTAGAAGCACCGATTAGCTGCTTCGTCCGCCGCTGAGCACGCAGACGCCCCTGCCCCTCCGACCCTCTTCGAATCAGCGTTGGATTTTCCTCCTTTCATGATGCAGCACTCTAAAAAAAAGGGAAATTGAAATTAAAACAGCGAAAATCGGAAAAACAAAGCGAAAATAGAGCAAAATCGAGAGGGTTGGGGGACGACGGCTGGTGGCGGGAGTGCCGCCGGAGCTGGTGGTGGCGGTGGTGTCGGCCCCTCTTTCAGACGGCGAAGCACCCGCAGTCGTGAAAACCCAGAATCGAATTTTGAATATCCAAATTAAAAGAGAGAGAGAAATCTGAGAAATTTAAGAGGGATAGAGGCGTGTGTCAGTTGGTATTGTCAGACAATTAAATGCAGGAATGGCACTATGGTTATTATTTATTTTAGTCGGGGCATTATTGAGGCCAAATGTCTCTCGTTGGGTTTAGGGAATAGTAATGGCTTTAGTAGTGGTTCAAGGGGAAAATTTGGCATAGAGTGTAATAAACCCTTTTATGTATGCTTTTCTTTTTCTTTTCCAACAAATGGGAAAAACATTTTTCAAATTTATAAATTTTCATTTTCACTAATATAAGACATCAATTCACACGAGGCCCATATTTTAACGGTCTTTTTTTATCATTTTTTAATCCTGTATTTCTTCCAACACTTTGGATCCCAAGAGAATTGCAGTTTAATTTATAGGATATATTGTGTGCTGTCACCCTTTTGGTTTCATATTAATGTGTTCTATATATGCTTTTCTTTTCTTTTTTTATCTTTTCCAACAGATGGGAAAAACGTTTTTTAAACTCAGTAATTATGGGAGCAGGAATTTAAGGATTAATTTTTCAATTGTAAGACACCCATACAGATGTAGGCTCATTATTAAAACGGTCTTTTTTTCGAAACATTGAAAAAAGTTAACGAATAATACATTTGCAATAGTAATTGGCTTGGTTTTGTATAGGGCATTTGGAAACTTTGGAAAATGAGATTATATTCAATAGTTGTTGTCCAATTGTATAACACTACTTTGAATTGGTACGTTAGAATTTAGAAATGGAATTGAGCAAGATAATACTTTTAATTAGATTGGTAGATTGGTCCGTTAGTCCAAAATTTTTTTGCAAAGCCTGTAATTGTTTAGCTGTGATTTTTGAGTTAGTCTAAAAAAAATAAAATACTTTCGATTGTTTTTTTATTCTCATTATTTTTTCACTTTTTTCTGCACATCATATGTACTGAGATGGAGGGAGTATTTCTTTATTAATATATGAATTGTTATATTATAAAAAAAAAAGAAATTTATGGAGGGACTTTCAAAAAAGTAGAAAATATATAGTGGTATTATATATTGTGTGCTATCACCCTTTTGGTTCATATAGTGTGTTCTATATATGCTTTTCTTTTCTTTTTTATTTTTTCCCACTGATGGGAAAACGTTTTTTAAACTCAGTAATTATGGGAGTAAAAGTTGAAGGATTAAATTTTCGATTTCACTAATGTAAGACATCAATACAGATGTAGGCCCATTTTTAAACGGTGTTTTCTTTTGAGAAAATAAGTTGATTGGATTCAGTAGTAGGGATGGGAATAGGCTAAACCAAACTAGGCCTCTCACAAAAAAATCTGGGCCTGGTTTAATATTGATGGGTATAATTTTGGCCTTTTATCTTTGGCCTTTTATCTATCAAAATTTTTTTAGTAGGCTCGGTCTGGGCCTTTTTAACGAAGAGGTCAGGCCTGAAAGCCTTTTAAAATCCTACTTATTAAAAAAGGCTAATGTTATATGCACCCACATCTATCAGTAGTACACACATATAATAAATACGCATATTATAAAATTAGTATATCCAAAATAAATTTATATTTTTATCCTTATAAACCCTAATTTTTTCTTTTCTCCCCTATTCTCCTCACGGCTGCAAACACCCACCCAGGCATCATCCTCCTTCGTTAAAGCCGTCGCCGGAATTGAATTTAGTGCCGCCATTATTTTGTTGTCAAACTACACTCAACACCGACCTCCGGAAAATGCAAGTAAAGCTCCACACCAAAGCCATCTCGCTGAAAATTGGAAATCATCGTAATAGCAATGGCAGCCACTGCTACACCGGGAAATCACCCACCGCCACAATTAAAGCCGTTATTGAATTTGGAGCACTGCCCTCTGTTCAGTACGCCGGAAAAGATGCATGAATACCCAACCACCAACATTGTTCTCCACTGTTGCCCGTTCCTTCATCGGACATCACAGCCATGGCCATCTTTGAAGCTGCAACAGCCACCGCCTGGAAGAGAGAGAAACTCCATCGCGGTCGAAAATAAAAAAAAAATCCACCGTCGGAGCGCTGTTCGATGTCGCAACCACCACTGCTACAGCTTGCACCGCATCTCACTCAGTTTTTGGAGCCATTCACACCGGATGAAGTTTTGCTTGCGTGATCCACTACAAATAAAATGATGAAATAAAGAGGGGAGTTAGTGAGGGGGTTGGGGTCCCTCTTTAATAAATAAAATTAAAGAGGGCTCTAAAGAGGGGGGGCAAAATTTAAATTTAAAGAGGGGTTGGAAGAGGGGATAAAAAATCCTCTTTATTTAACGAGAGCAGAATAAAATAACAAGCGCAAAACCCTCGCAAAAGTCGCGAGGGTTCGATCCCTCGTTAATTAGCGAGCGCTGACCCTCGCCAAGGGTTGAACCGGACCGAGACGAGGGCTTTTCCCTCGCATGTTTGCGAGCGCGAAGGCTCTCGCCGGTTTACGAGCACTAAACCCTCGCCAACTTTAAAATGGACCGAGCCGAGGGTTATACCCTCGCCGGTTTACGAGGACCGGGTCCCTCGCTAAATAAAGAGGGTTCTGCCCTCGCAAAAAGTACAAATATTTGAATTATATTAGTAGTAATTATTTAATTAATTAGTTTGTTTAATTAGTTAATTAATTATTTAATTAGTAGTTAATTAAAAAGTTAATTAATGTTGAAATATTAGTAGTACTTATTTAATTATTGGTTTTTTACTTATATAATTACTTGTTTAATTAATAAGTTAATTATAATGTATATTGTATTTAATTAATAATGTATTATTATGATTATATATGATAATGTATTATGTTATGATTAAATTACATATTATATTAATGTGTAGCATTATTTAATTTTTTATTTATATTTTAATTAATACTTTAATTGTAGGTGCTATATATCGGCAGTTGAGAAAAAGGCTATACACTAAGTTGGAGGGATTACTTACAATCAATGTATGTATGCTTTTTTAATTTATCTTTAATTACTATAAATTAATTTATGCATATTATTATATTTATTTTACATGCTTGATATTTATAAATATACATGTTCGATGTTCGATCTAGAAATATTGTTAAGTTTGATTTTGCATGCATATCACATTATAGATGATCGACGTTCGATTTAAGAATATTTTATTTAGATATGATTATATACGGACGAAGTTGGAGTTGGGGTTGATGAATTGTTGGTTATTGTTTGATGTTAGATTGTGCGTTCCGATTTTATTATTATTAATTAAATCGGAAATGGATGCACTAGGATCTTGATTGATTATTTGGGATATGATAAATTTAAATGAAACTCTGTCGAAATTTTTAAAATAATATTAATATTTGCTTAGAATTTGTATAGTAATGAATATGATCATACCATGTTTTAGTTATAAGGGTCTGTCGGAGCTGGCAGGCCCAGGTACTAGCATCTCTCGTCATAAGGGTGGTTCCCGTGGAGCAGCCCAGGTTGCTTTGGATATTGTAAGTAATTTTTTTAATTATACTTTTTAATTATGATCATACAATGCTTTAATTATTTGACTTTGTGGACGTATGTTGGTGGATGATTAGGTACTAATATTTGTTAATGATGATGGATGATTAGGCACTAATATTTTTTTTCATGATTTCTATTTTAATTAGATTCAAGACCAAAATCATGAATTTCATAAGTGAAATGAAGTTTTGATTAAATTAGGACAAATTTAGATAGAGATCAATTTTGTGTGTAATAGTTTCATAAGTTAAATGAAGTTTCATTATTAATATTTAGGCCATAATTTCATTTAAAACATGATTAGTTTGGAATTTCATAAATTCACGAGTCATTTTTAATTTTAAATAAAATTTAAAGAATGAATATTTATCATATTAAATGAATTATTTTACATTAATGTTTATAATGATTTTAATTAGATTAGTATAACTACATAATATAACAATAATAAAGTAAATATATATAACACTTATTAGTTAAAATAAAAAGTATATATATTTAAAATGAATTTTGGAACAAGAAATACAACTTGTCCAAGTGGCAAGACACATGAACATACATTAGAGAGGTCACGGCTTCAAACCCCCTCTCATTCGAAATTTGCGAAAATGCTTCCAGATTCACGTGTCGCCCGTGGGTTGGTCCCAGATCGGCTCGGTCCGCGGGTTAAACCCTCTCCGATTTGCGACGGATATGTTCGCTCGCCAATTTACGAGGGTTGTACCCTCGTTCAGCCTTCCCACGGACTTTACCTCGCTAAGTCCCGCGAGGGTTCGAACCCTCGCCATTTTGCGAGCACCTGCCCTCGCCATTTTTCCGAGGGCGCCTACCCTCGCTAATTAGCGAGGGCCGAGGCGAGGGATATGCTAGCGACCCACTCCTGGGCGAGGGCCTTGTTCCCTCTTTAACTCCCTCTCTAACCCTCCTCCCCTCTTTAATTCCCTCTTTATTTCTGTATTTTTTTGTAGTGTGAACAAAATCTGGGGAAAAAGATTTTGGGTTTTTTTTTTAACTTTTATCTAATTTCAAAGTTTTTTACCGAAAGTTTTTCTTGAGTTCTGAAAATGGGTCCGTCGATATTTTGTGATGAAAGGGTATGTGTGTCTTTTTTATATATAATTAGAATTAAAAATTATTTTAGAACATCTATATATTAATTAATAATAAAAATGTTAAATTATCTCTTATAAATTAATATCTTAATAATATATTTCTATATTATATTATATATATAATTAAATAGGTCGGTCTGTTGGGCTTAAAAGACCCTTTAAAAGTGCTCAGGCCTTTAATACCGAGCCTAAAAAGATTTTTAGCCTTTAATACCGAGCCTAATAAGATTTTTAGTAGGTCAGACAGTAAGCCTCTATTGAGTAGTCTGGCATATTGACATCCCACCCCTATTAAGCATGTTTCAATGAGGAAAAAGTTATGGAATAATACATTTGCAATAACATTTATGAATTAAAAATTTAATTTTCATATTAAAACAGTCTTTTTTTGGCACTTTTAATTGGTTAGCTGTGAATTTTGAGTTAGACTATAAAAAAAAATTAAATACTTTTGATTAATTTTTTTTTTGCTATAATGATAGGAACTCTCGAGGTCTTGTCTTTTTATAATTGTTTATGGTTATATACTCCACCATATTTTTAAAAGGAGGATAGAGGTATTGATTACCACACGAAATTTTAATTCAAGAATTGAATAATTAAAATATGTACGTCATAGTTTTGTTGGTTCCTACACTATACGAGAATAGATGAGTCTGAGCTCATTACAAGAAAAAAGTCATTTCAATCTCCAACATTAAATGCTCACATTTTCATTAATATTTAAACTCAATATTTCAGAGATAACAAAGTCCTTAAATTACATGACATATATCTC
>JAPKLY010000482.1:194201-254933 GCA_026898435.1 Prunella vulgaris
TCCTTAAATTACATGACATATATCTCTCTTGAATACCAAATGTTTAACCAATGATCAATCACTCTTGAGTATCACCTTGGCAGTTGGGGAGGATGCCAATAAGTTTTCTCTGAAATTTGAATCAACCATCTCTATTTTAGAGAGATAGAGTTTTCACACAAAGGCCTTGACTCACCTATCCGAATCCTCTGTATGGGTGTAGTCTATAAGACTGTATGCGCACCTGAGCGAAAACGTACAAAAAGTCGAGAAGAAGGATACAATCATTCTGGCAAAACAGCTTCTGAATTAGATGAGGAGGGCTTGAAGCAGTTTGTTTGGCCAAGCATCCACTTCTATTCTCATCACTTTACTCTCATTCTTCAACCCTAATTAATTTATTTATTACACATATTAACTAACTCCATTTCAAAAATAAATTAATCCTCAATCAAAATAGAAAATTAATTGAACTACCTGTTTGTGTATTGAAGATTTTCTCATGATTCTTTTTCCCAATTTTGGATAAATCTTCATCCCACTTTGCTTTGTTTTTTAATATTGGATATATCATGAGAAGATTGTTTATGGAAGTAGTCAGATCCACCACCGCTGTGACAGAGTTGTTGCAGTCAGACACAAATTAATCCAGTTATATATACACATATTAATTAAATCCTCAATTGAAAATTAATTGAATTACCTGTTTGTGCATTGAAGATCCTTCTCTGTTTCTCATTCATTTTCCCAATAAATTTGGAAAAATCGTCGTCCCACTTTGGTTTATAAAAGTAGTGAGATCCACGGCGTTAGATCTGGAGCAGTTTCATCGAGGGCATGGGAGACAGCTTTTGGAGTGATAGGCAGAAATGATGTATGAAGTTGGGAGGGGCAAACACTCTATTTATACACCTATCAATGTAGGGTTACTGCCCTAATTTACCCTTAATGCTCACCTAAAATTAAATGCTAACAGTTACATTATTATTTTCATAACATTAAATGATCACCTAACATTCAACTACTTTCTTGATTTTCGGACAATTTCATCGGAATTAGAGCTCATTACCTCTCGCCTCCATTTGCAAGGAACTCTATGTTTAAAGTAGACTGGAAGAACTTAATATGAAAGGGAGTAAAACATAAATAAGAAATGCAGTGACTATATAGCCATAAATATCATTTTCCATTTTTCGGTACATTAATTTGGAGGGACTTATTTCATTTTCCATTTTTCAATCTATTAATTGGGTAGCATTAATACCATTTCCCATTTTTTGACACATTAATTGAGAAGGTTTTAATCCACGTATATGTATTGGGGGCCTGTCTCATATATGACGTTGTCTTGTACAAATTTTTGTATATATGAATAAATGAATTTTAATGATTTCACACGAAATATTCATGATGTAAAATAATATTATTTGAAAATTTTGAGTATATTGGGATGAAATTATTAATGCAATAAAGTAGAGGAACATTTCAATAAAAGTAAAAAGTTAAAAAACGGAGATGGTTAAAAATCCCAACCTATAAAGAAGATTCTTGCTCATATAAATTAAATGCCACATTGAAGCTTCTTCGTAATTTAGATAAAAGTACATGGAATTGTGATGTTGAAATTAGAACTCATCCCTGCCGTTGTTGATTGAAGTTAGAGGGTCCCTCTCTCTCCTCCCTTCATGACGACATCATTAAGGATCCCACGCTCTTTCATGTTTACCAAACATTTTCATATTAAAATGTCAATTTTCATACTTAAAGGAAGACGAAGAAGGTCATGCGGGTTTATTATTAGGACTGAAAAAATTAAGTACTTCTAGATGACATTGATAAAGCATTAACCTAGAGGACCATTTACATAAATGTAAAAAGTTAAGAAATGAAAATTCTTAAAAATCCCAACCTATAATTTAGATAAAAATAAATGAAATTGTGATGTTGGAATTAGAACTGATTCTTGCCATTTTTAGTAGAGTTAGTGGGTTGTTCGTTCCTAATATAATTATCAGATGATAGGAGCGATAATATATATAAAATGAGAACTGTAAATAACTACCAGAATTGCCTAGTTCAATTGTAAGGTGTAGGGCTTGAATAAGTGTGTGTTCTTGTATTAATGGAGAAGAAAGAAATGTTGTATACAAGATATAAGAATTCCTTTTTTCATGTGCCATTAAGAGGCCTATTAATACATGTTTCCTAGAGCTATTGTGGGGACAAGTGTCTGGTGGCCCTCATTTGTTTTCAAACCACGTTCTGTCGTGCTCCAGAGATTATGTTGGTAGTGGGCACTTGGTAAAGCTACTTCGATCAATCACATAGTGACAGCTGGACACGCTTCACTGAAGGGAATATCTTTATAGTCATAATTGATTCTGCGCATATCTTCAGCTTTCTTTCCCATGTGTTGTGAGTGTCCGCTGCTCTTTACTCACGCCTAGTTCACAAGCAGTAGGTTTTGTTGAGGATGTTTGATTCCTGGCGATAGCATCCCTGGTAGGCTATTTCTGACACTCAAACCTGAGTGTGGATTGAGGACGCGCGGTCTCTAGAGTTGACATCCTAGGCAGTCAGTGCCCCTAACATTCAAAACTGAGTTTGGGCCGCCTTTTTATATTTCTTGGAATCGAGCTGAGCCTTTCTTTCTCAGGTATGGGTCCCTCTCTCGCTTCCCGTGACGACGTTGTAAAGGATCCCACACTCTTTCATATTTATCACTCTTTCATATTAATTTTCAATTTTAATACTAGAAGAAGGGAAGAAGGTCATATGGGTTAATTAGGACTAAATTGGAAAGTTTTTAGTAAATCCTGATGAAATTAATGAAGCAATAATCTAGAGGACCATTTAAATAAAAGTAAAAAGTTAAGAAATGAAAATGATTAAAAATCCCAGTCTATAATTCAGATTCTTGCACGTATGAATTAAATGTCACATTTAGAAACTTTTTCATAATTCAGATAAAAATGCCTAAAATTGTGATGTTGGACATAGAACTGATTCCTGCCATTGTTAATAGAGTTGTGGATCCCTCTCTTGCCTCCCATGACGACATCATAAGAATCCCGCATACTTTCATGTTCACCACACTAAAAAGAAGGGAAGAATGTTTAATGGGTTAATTAGGACTAAGTTGGATAATTTTGAGTACATCGAGATGAAATTGATAAAGCAATAAACTAGATGACCATTCAAAAAAGTAAGAAGTTAAGGAATGACATGGTTAAAAATCCCAACCTATAATTTTGATTTTCTGCCGTATGAATTAAATGTGACATTTAGAAGCTTCTTCGTTATTCTGATAAAAATGCATGAAATTGTGACGTTAATGGAATTAGAACTTATTCCTGTCGCTGTTCATGGAGTTAGTGGGAGACCTCTCGCCTCCCATAACTTTTTCATTAAGGTTCCCACACTCTTTCATGTTTACCACATTCTGTTAAGTACCTTGGTTTAGATTTTGATTTGTGCAAAACAATGTGTTTAATTGATGAATTGATCTAACACTTGTATTAAGGAAATTGGTGTGTGAAACATATAGTTTTAAGTAAAGTCTACAACTGTATATTTGATCACTATACAGTCAAGACATGATCCGACAGCTGTGATGTTTCTCTACAGCCAATTTTTCATATTGACAGGACTCTATAACTGCAAGGTTGAAGACTCTACAGCTGCAAAGAACCGTTTGAAGAGATGGTACAAGTCAGAGATTATTTGAAGTTAATGAAGACCCTTAAGCACTATTAGTGTAGCTCTCAAGCACTCACTAAATTGTACTTAAGTGGAGGTTATTTCCTTGATTCTGGAGGATAATGAAGATTTGTTACAAGGAGGCTAGAATTCTGAAGGATAGGACAATAGTACAATCAGTACTATCCTGTGTGAAGGATGAGGACCACTTCACACATGCCAATAGAGAGAGAGAGGAGCCTTATCTGGTTTTCATATTTGAAATTCCCAATGGATAAGTCACACCACTCAATCTATAAATAGAAGAAGTCCTCAGAGGAAGCAACAACAACAACCCTGAGCATATAAGCATTCTGCCTAAGCAAGTCTACAACCAACAATATTCTGAAAGAGCTTATTCGTTTTTATTCTTTGTGATTAATAGGATATTTGGTTTGGATTTTCTTAGAAAGAATCACTTTATTTTGTTGTTTTTCCCTCACCTATTTTATACTTAGTGTAGATATCTCTTTGTGAGGTTTTGTAAAACTCTTTGTGAGTTGTATTCTGAGTGAATAGGGTAGTTTAATCTCTTTTTAGAATAGGAATCTGAGTGAACCTAGTTCTAAGGGGGAACTACTTGTACTGATCTTAGTGATCACATCTTAGTGAATTTGGCACCAGTGTGGTGTAACAGTGGATGTAAGCGGTCTTTTTATAGATACTGAACCACTATAAATCTGGTGTATTTTCTTTCTGTCATTTAAATCTTGTCCTTCATATCTAATTTCCTTGTTACATTCATCATTCTTTTAAAACCTGATTGCATAAAAACTTTGTGTGCATCACAGAGAAAAACTAACTCTACAGCTGTAGACTTCTCTAAGTCACTCAACTGTTAAGTTTGTTTACATTGTTTTTCATTAACACTCACTTTATTCCACTGCACATTAGAGTATTCTCAATACAATTTTAATTGTGAGAACTCCTCAGATATTTTGTCTACAAGTGATCCTTTTGCAAAGTTGTTTTTAAACTCTGCAGCTGCAGACTTCTTAAAGTCCACAGCTGTAACCTTTGTGGTCCAGTTTCTAAAACTCTTGTAGACTTGTTATTTTAAACTTGAAAAAGGGCTACTGTAAGGTTCTAGAATCCATCCTTTTGAAAAGTTTGAAAATCTGATTTTGGACTCAAGGTCTATTCACCCCCCCTCTAGACCACTACAGCTGATCAGTCAACTGGACTAGCTCAGATTATCCCCAAACCCAGAAGGGAATGGACTGAGGATGACAAGAGAAGGTCCAAACTTGACAATGTTACAAAGAACACTATTTATGACTCACTTGATAAAATTGTGTTTAGCAAGATCAAAAACTGTAAAACTGCAAAAGATATATGGGAAAAGTTGGAAATGATTTGTGAAGGAACTGAACAAATCAAGGAAAACAAACTCATGATAGCAGTTCAAAAGTTTGAGAACTTCAAGATGAAATCTAGTGAAACTCTGGAAAAGTTTGAGTCAAGATTCATTGAGATCCTCAATGTGCTAGACTCACTTGGTAAAGATTACTCGCAAAGAGAAATGAACATGAATGTTCTCAGAGGCTTACCTTATGAATGGGACATGAAGGTCATTGCTATGAGAGAATCAAAGGATTTATCTAAGATATCTACCTTTGAACTCTTTTCAGACCTGAAAGCCTATGAATTTGACATAAGCAGAAGAAAAGAACCTGACAGCAGTAAGGTTACAGCACTAGTGGCTGACAACCCTATAGCTACAAGTTCTGATGATGAAGACTTGACTCTTTTCATAAAGCAGCTCAAGAAGTTTGGCAAATGGACAAAGAAGAAGCAGTTCACACCAAAGGAAGATGGTAAGGTGAAAGCTACAACACCTAACTCAATTTATTTGTGCTATAACTACAGAAAACCGGGACATTACATCAAGGATTGTCCATACCCCAAAGCTGAATAGTACACTGATGAAGAAAAGAGAATCTGGAAAGATAGAAAGAAAAAGTTTGACAAGGAGAGAATTAGAGCACTACTTTCTGAGTTTGATAAAAACCAGGAAGACTGTCCCTCTTCTTCTCAAAAGTTAACTGTAGATTTAGATGACTCTGACTCTACAGATTCAGATGAAGAAGCCCTGATCTGTCTTATGGCTAAAGATGAAGAGGTATGCTCATCATCATCAAGTTATATTACAGAAAAGTATTCTTCCAGTGACATGCTAAGTGCAATCCAAAGACTCCAAAAGGAAAATGGAGATCTTAGAAGAGATAATCACATTGGAAGGGAACATGTGAAAGCTCTGTTAGCCGGAGTTGAAGATGCTGAGAAACAACTACAGATTCTACAAGAACTGAAAGAAGGTTACAATTGTCTGAAAGATGATAATGAAGAACTTTTTAATGAAGTAAGTTGTAGAGCTACAAATTGTGCTGAATTGAAGGAAACAATTAGAAGTCAAGAACTAATGATAGCTGAACTTGAAGAACACAATGCTTATTATCAAAAGAAGCTAGATTATTTTGGAAAATCATCCAAACAATTGAAGAAGATGTTGTCTAAGCAAAGGCATTCAAAGGATTTGACTGGAATAGGATATAATCCTTGTGTATGGATGAAATACTTGCAAAAGTCAATTCCAAGACCTGAAAGAAAGTTCATCAAAGAATCAACCCCTGAAGAAGCTGTAAACTCAACCCTACAGCTAGAAGATTTGAAATTCTTGAATTCATTCAAAGAATTGTCACCAAGAAGACAACAAAAGATCAAGGAGATCATGGAAGATACTGAAGAAGATGTCTCAAATATGTTTCAAAACATAACCTTGGATATGGAAAGAAGACTCAATTTTAATAGATTCTGGAATGGAAATATGTCAGATATGTCTCCCTCTTCAAGCACTCAAAGAGAAGGATTAAACAAGAACTGTAGAATTAACAACTCTACTGCTCCCAAAAAGGCTTGGATTGCAAAGAGTAACACTGGAGGAAATCCAAAGTATTGGATTCCTAAATAACTAACTTTATTTTGCAGGGACATGTTACAACCACCAAAAGAGAGATTTGTACATTGACAGTGGTTGTGCAAGACATATGACTGGAGATAGAAGTTTGCTACAAAATGTGAAAGATCATAAAGGTCCTAAAGTTGTTTTTGGTGATAATGCCAGTGGAACAACTAAAGGATCAGGCTGTCTACTCAAAGGAAATGTTCAGATTAATGATGTTTATTTGGTAGATGGTTTAAAGCATAACTTGCTTAGTGTGAGTCAATTTTGTGACAAAGGCTACACTGTAGACTTTACACAAGACACTTGCATAGTCAAAGATGTTGAATCCCAAACAACTAAACTGACAGGAACTAGGAAAGGGAATGTTTACATTCTGGAGTGAACTCTACAGCTGAAACTACCTGCTTTCTAGCTAATAGTTCCAATGAAGTTAGTTGGCTATGTCACAAAAGAATGAATCACATAAACTTTAAAACCATGAATGAACTTGTGAATAACAAACTTGTAAGAGGTTTGCCAAACACTAAGTTCAGGAAAGAACACTTATGTGATGCTTGTGTCAAAGGGAAACAAATCAGGAAGACTTTCAAAAGTAAATCACACTCAAGCACTTCAAGAACACTTGAATTACTGCATATGGATCTTTTTGGACCCATAGAACCAGTAAGTATAAGTGGAAAGACGTATACTTTGGTTGTTGTATGATTACTCAAGATTTTCTTGGACTGTGTTTATAAGAAAGAAGAGTGAAACTCTACAACGGTTACCAGAAATTGTTGAAAAGGATTCAAAATGAAAAGAATTTGAAGATTGTGATGATCAGATCAGATAGAGGAACAAAATTCACAAATCAAGTTATTGAAGATTATTGTTCGCTTTATGGTATTGTTCATGAATACTCTGCAGCTAGAACCCCACAACAGAATGGAGTTGCAGAAAGGAAGAATAGAACACTCAAGGAAGCTGTAAGAACAATGATTGCTGAAGCAAAGCTACCTAAGAAATTTTGGGCAGAAGCAACAAGCATTGCATGCTATACACAAAATAGAAGCTTGATTGTTAAGGATCATAAGAAGACTCCATATGAGTTATGGAAAGGAAGAACTCCTAATATTTCTTATCTACACATTTTTGAATGCAAATGCTTCATAATGGGAAAGAACACCTTAAGACTTTTGACTCAAAGTCAGATGAAGGAATCTTTCTAGGTTATTCTAATGTTAGCAAAGCATATAGAGTGTATAACAACAAATTGATGATTGTGGAAGAGTCACATCATGTTACAAGTCAACAACAATATGTTGAGATCAAAACTCCTGTAGATTTGACCAACAAAGGCTTTGACACTGTGATAGTTGAGTTACCTCCATTGGAGAATGTTTAAGACAAATCAATGAGGCAATGTTTGCTACATTTCTTTCATCTTCAGAACCTACTGATATTCATGAAGCACTGCAAGATGTCAATTGGATTACTGCAATGCAAGAGGAATTAAATGGTTTTGAACGAAATCAAGTATGGGAACTTGTTCCAAGACCTAGGAATCACAAAGTGATTGGAACTAGGTGGGTATTCAAGAACAAACTTGATGAAGATGGAGTTGTGACCAGAAATAAAGCAAGGTTAGTTGCTCAAGGCTATTGTCAATCTGAAGGCATAGATTTTGATGAATCATTTGCCCCAGTTGCAAGATTAGAAGCTATAAGAATCTTTCTAGCCTATGCTGCACATATGAACTTTACAGTCTATCAAATGGATGTAAAGAGTGCATTTCTAAATGGTTTACTCTCAGACGAAGTGTATGTTGAACAACCACCAGGATTTGAGGAATCTACAGCAGAAGATAGAATTTTTAAGCTTAGAAAAGCCCTTTATGGACTTAAGCAAGCACCAAGAGCATGGTATGATACCCTGTGTGATCATCTGATCAAAAATGGATTCTAAAAGGGAATGGTTGATAAAACGTTATTCAGATTACAACATGGGAATGATATTTTGCTTGTCCAAATCTATGTTGATGACATAATCTTTGGCTCAACCAATGAGGAATTATGCAGAAAATTCTCTAAGCTCATGACTGAGAAATTTGAAATGAGCATGATGGGAAATCTGAATTTCTTTTTGGGATTACAAGTTAAGCAAATGAGAGATGGAATTTTCATCAATCAAGCTAAATATACTCAAGAGCTTATAAAGAGATTTGGAATGGACAGTTCTAGGCCTACCAATATACCTATGACACCTTCTGTAAGTCTTGACAAAGATGAGAATGGCAAAAGTGTTGATGTAACCAAATATAGGAGGCTAATTGGATCATTGCTATACCTTACAGCTAGCAGACCGGATATCATGTTTGCAGTAGGTGTATGTGCTAAATTCCAAGTGAATCCTAAGGAATCACACTTAAATGATGTAAAGATGATCATCAAGTATGTCAAATCCACACAAAATCTAGGATTATGGTATCCTAAAGAAGGAGTAATTGAACTCATTGGGTACACTGACTCAGATTTTGCAGGCTGCAAGATTGATAGGAAGAGTACTAGTGAGATTTGTCAATTCCTAGGTGAAAGGCTGGTGGCATGGCAACAGTAAAAAGCAAAACTCAATTGCTCTTTCTAGTGGGAAGCTGTTGTGCACAAATCTTATGGATGCAATATCAATTACAAGACTATGGGATTGATGTAAGAGAAACAACTATATTCTGTGACAATACAAGTGCTATTGCTATTACACAGAATCCAGTTTTACACTTTAGATCAAAACACATAGATGTAAGGCATCATTTCATAAGAGATCATGTTGAAAGAAAGGATGTGAAATTGACAAAGATTCATAATGACTTGAATCTTGCTGATATTTTCACAAAACCTTTGTGTGAATCAAGATTTTCAATCTTGAGAGGTAATTTGGGAATGCTAGAATTGTAAAAAGACTCTGTGAAAATCACTAAATTGCAAAGACAAGCCCAGAAAATTGGAGAAACAGAGAAAAGGAAAATTGCAACTGCAAAGTCACTCAACTGTAGAGTTGATAACTCTACAGCTGTAGACTTAGCTCCGACTTGCAAATTCCTTACCAACTCTATATTTCCAAAATTCTAAGAATGTCAACTGCAAACTTAGGGAATTTACAGTACTTTGTACAATTATGCAAATTAAATGGAGCACTACAAAATTCAGAAACTTTTGTACTGGGTTATAGAAATTTTAGATTTATTCAGACATTTTAATAAATAAAATGTGTTAGTACGTGTAACATTTTAAATGGAATTAAATTCTATGTGAGTCAGATTTTGGACAAATTTAATTATAAATTCTGGTCCAGAATTCAAAAGCTCATAAATTTTAGGTCAAAGACCAATATACCCATGTTCTTAATGATTGTTTAAGGAAAGGTATTTAAAGGACCCTTCATCGTTTTTATATCTCACTTTAACATTTCAAACACCCTGAAACATTAAACACTCCCCATCCCTTACTCAAAAGAAACCAAAAATCATGGCAATGAAAGTATGATGAGATACTGAAGAAGCATCCCACTGATGCTATGGAGGATGTTGTCAAGCATATAGTGAATCAAGAGATTCATTACTGTTTGACCCACAACCCTGGATCATATGATGATAAGATAGTACATGAGTTCTACCAGAATGCGGAAACAAATTTTGAAAAAAAAAACATTATCAGTAAAGCCGCAAGATAGAAATGTAAAGATGACAACTGGAGATATTTGCAAGGCTCTACATCTAAGGCCTGGAGGTGATGCTCATGACAATCTCAACTTTGCTGAAGAAGATGAGAAGTATTGGAAGAGATTTACTGCAAAGAAGCCATTTCCAAAGAACTGGAAGAGGACAATCAAGAAGACTGACTTAGCAGTTGAGTATGTCTACCTTTATGAAGTTATTGACAAATGCTTATTATGTAGAACTGGTGCTCATGATACTGGCACTATCTTGATGTGGGATTTAATGATAGCATTTGTTAAGGAGATTAAGATAGATATTGGAGAACTCTTATTGAGGAATATATGAATTGATGTTATGAAGGCAGGAAAGAACAAAGGTTTTGGTTTGTTCTTAAATTATATTCTGAAGGAAGTTGGATTTTCCTTGTTCAATGGGCATAAAGGTCAACCCATCTTGATTCATAGAATCATAGGAAAGGCAAACTTCAAGAGAGGAGCTGTGGATGCTCCTATGGCCCCTGAATCTAAGAGGAGAAAGAAGAAGTCTGAAAGAAAGGTTCTCACCATTATCAGATCACCAAAAGAACCTGAGAAGAAGAAGAAAAATGTAAGAAGAAAGCTCTTAGTAAATGAACCTACAGATTCAGAGGATGAGATTGATAGAGAAAAGAGGCAAAAAAAGTTTCATTCTAAGAAAGTAAGAGATGTTGAAACTGACAAGTCTACAGCTGTAGACCTGCCAACTGTACAGTCTGAGATACAAGCTACTAAGGAACAGTTTGAAGATGCTGAAGTTCCTGAACCTGAAACTGAACAACTCCCTATTGTTCCAGTTGAGAGGGTAGAAGGATTTGAAGAAGAAAGACAGAAATTTGATGACTGGAAGATAGTTAGAGAGGAATTAGACAAGTTAATTGTTGAGGAAAGGAATTTGTTCCAGTGGGTAGTTGACTGGACAAATTGCAGTGATGTCAATGAATTAATGAAGCCTAATTTCATAGATGGCTTTATTGCTGAGAAAATAAGAAAAGACAAAGGAAAAGGGAAGCAGATTATTGAAGAACCAGTAAAGCAGAAAATCACCAAATCTGCAGCTGAAGCTTTAAGAGTGGCTCTCATGACTGAGAAAGATCCAGAAGCTCAATATCCTGAAGCTGAATATGATGTTGTGAGCTCAGAGAGTGATGAAGAACTACCACAGAAGACTGGTGAAGGTAGTCACCAAATAGTTGAAGCTGAGGGCTTAACTATTTTGGCTAAGGAAGCCATTTTGATGGAATCTGCAGGAGCTCGTGCTGCAGATCCAGTAGTTGTTGAAGAAGAAAATCCTGCAGAAGATCAATCTGAAAAGGAAAAAAAAACAAGAAAAAATGATTCCCCATGCAAAGAGCAAAAAGAAAAGTCAGATGATGATGAAGATGGCAATGATGATGCACCAATGGGTGGTGCACAGGCTCAAGCTCAAGCTGAAATTCAAGATAAGATTGTGGAAACTGAAGTTCAAACTGCTGATATTGTTTAAATTGATGAGCAAGTTGTTGATGATACAACTAAGGATATTCATGAAAGAGCAAAAGACTTGTCAAATCCCATCACAAGCATATTTCATCAATCTCGTCCTACAATGTTTACATTGGAAGAAATCTATAGGCATGGAACTCCCCCACTGCAGAGTTACTCAGCCCTTGAGAGAGAAAATATAGATGATTAAATTGCTGATTTCTCTACTAAAGTGATTATAACTCCTAGCATGAGGAAGGCTTCCACTGAAGACTCTACAGCTGTAGAGTTGGCACCTTCCAAAGCTCAGAAAGTTACTAAAGGGAAAGAGCTGGTGATAAGAGAAGGAGACTCTGAGGAAGAAGACAGTGATACAAACCCTCAGATGACACCCAAGGAAGTTGTATCCCAACTGAAGCACTTGGAGGAATCTTTCAAAGGTATTGAAGCTGAAATTCTTAATCAAGTCAAACAAGTACCTGATGCTATCATTTCTCAGAATGTGAGAAAAGGTATGGAAGACCTTGTGAAGAAATTTGAAGAAAGAAGCTCTGAAGAAAAGAAAGTCCTTGAGAAAAATTTCAAAGCTGTTGTGGATAGCTTATTGGCTCAGAATGGACTGATAAGGGAAGATGTAATCAAGAAGACAAGAGAAATCACTACTCTACAGTGGGATATTAACTAGATGAAAGATGATTCTTTCAAGTTAAAAATAGAAGTGAAGAGCATGAAGAATGAGATGACTAAGCTGATATCTGGGAATGAGACCTTGAAAACTGAACTGATGAGCAAGCTTAACACCATTTTGTCACACATTGATGTTGGCAAAAAGGGGGAAAACAAGATAGAAAAAGAGATCAAAGAATGAGAACAAGCCACTGAAAATATTCTTGAGAATGTGAAGGATATTGGAAAGGCATGGGCAAAAGAGATCGAGGCTGCTAAATCTAAAGATTTGTCTAAGAGATTGGGAGATCAATCAGAAGAAAGACCTTAATCAGATCATATGAAAGGAAGCTCAGAGCAGATGAAGGGAAGCTCTAGAGAAAGCAAGATCATGCAGCTCCCTAAATCTACAGCTCAGAAACCTGCAATTCACACTCAAAAACCTCTTGGTTATTGGGAACAAATAGTGAAAGAATCTAGAGATAGAAGGAAAGAGAAGGAAGAGAAAGAGAAGGAAGAGAAAGAGAAAGAAGTGAAAGAAAGACAAAGAGAGAAAATTTCTGATGAATCTACAGCAGTTGTGACTACTCAACCTTTGAATGTTCAACCTTTGAGCATGGTACCTATTGAAGATTCTGAGGAAAGGGTTAATCAAATGAAAGCTGAATTTGACAATTTATGGAAGGAATTCTTGAGTATATGCAACAGGCATACTGTGATTAAGAGAATTAAGCTCAAGAAGGACAGATTTCAAAATTCAAAGACTTGAAGGATGATGGATCATTATATAAAGGAGATAATGCTAGACTCCTTGGTGGAAAGATCAGAAGAATTCCATTACCTAAAAAGATATTCAAGTCCAAGAAGGAAGAAGAAGAGATGGAATCTTATGAGTTACAGATGCTGATGAAATACTTTGAAGAGGATGAGAAATACATGAAGCTAGTGGAGCAAGGAATCTTGAAGCCTCAAGATGAGACTGATGAAGAAGATGATGAAGAAGATGCAGATCCCAAGCACAGGAGAATATGAAGACTCTATTCTAGATTAGACACTAAAACTTTTCAGTTTTTAGTCTAATTATTCACTGTAAGTTGTATCTTGAACCCTTTTTAATTTATGCAGCTCTGTGCTTTGCTCTATTCTTTTGTTATTTTGTGTTGTGCCCTGCTTTGCTCTGTTTGTTGTTGTTTTCGTTCTTATAAGACAATTTCTTATTGTCTTTGTAGTTTGTTTTGCCAACATCAAAATACGGGGAAATTGTTAAGTACCTTGGTTTAGATTTTGATGTGTGCAAAACAATGTGTTCAATTGATGAATTGATCTAACACTTGTATTAAGGAAATTGGTGTGTGAAAAATATATTTGTAAGTAAAGTCTACAGCCGTATATTTGATCAATATACAGTCAAGACATGATCCTACAGATGTGAGGTTTCTCTACAGCCGATTTTTCATATTGACAGGACTCTACAGCTGCAAGGTTGAAGACTCTATAGCTGCAAAGAACCGTTTGAAGAGATGGTGTAACACCCCGCATAGGCAGCAACTTTTAGTCATTTAATTATTTTTGTTTTAGGCGTGAGTTTTGAGTGTGAGCAAGGTTTAGTCCTTTAAGTTGCTAAGCTTTAATATTTCTTGGGATAGTATTAATAATATTTTCGTAAATAAGGAGTCTTAGACCTTAAGCAATTTTCGAAAATTAGGAGGTATTAAGACAAGGATTTCTAGTATCTTTATTTATGGAAATAAGTCATATTCTTATGCAAGAGAATAGTACATGCTTGAAGGTTAAGTATCATAAGAATAAAGAGTTAGTAAGGATCTTTTAAATAAGGAAATAAGTTGCCAAGTACGGAAATAGAGATACACCAAGATATTGGGCCAAATTTCTTGCCTTCTTCCTCCAAATTCGGACAGCCCCTTTTGTGTAGCCCTAAACACTTATTCTAACTCTATAAATAAGTATTGATCAAGTCCCAAAACCCTTAGACACCCCAAGAAAATTGGCAGCCACTAGCACCAATTTCCGGCCATTGTTTTGAAGTTATAGGACCGATTTTCCAGCAGCTTGTGAGGTTAGGAAGAGAGCAAGTTTCGGCAGCCTTAAGTAAAGAAAGGAGTAGGATTCGAGCACAAGAAATAGTCAAGCCAACGTACAACACTTCTCTTCTTTTCAAGCAATCAAAGGTGGGGGTTTAAACGGTGAAAAGTGGTAACACTAGTTCGATTTTTAAATACTATGTTTGATGTGTTTATGTGTTTATGTGCTAAAGAGGGATGCCCTTATGTGGTGTCAAGGATGAGTACTCTTAAGTAGTACTAAAGAGGGATGCCCTTATGTGGTGTCAAAGAGGGATACTCTTATGTAGTGTCAAAGAGGGATATCCTTATGTGGTATCAAAGAGGGATACTCTTATGTAGTATCAAAGAGGGATACGCTTAAGTCGTATCAAAGGTTAAGAATGATTGGTATGTTTTCATGTTTACATGTCTATTATATTTAGACTTCGAACTAAACTATCCCCACGGAGTGATTATTTTATAATTGCTCACCCCTTCACCGAATTATATTTTCAGATTTTCAAGAGTAAAGATGACGAGATCGGTGATGCTGAGGAAGGTGGATGTGATGCGAGTTAAAGAAGTTAATGGATGAAGATTTTTATTAATAAACCAAGTAGGCTTTTATTTCATGTTTGAAGTATTATTTTCGGCACTTGTGTGTTTGCCACAAGAGTAGATGTTTGCATGTTTTATTTCGTTGAGTGCATGGACACGTAGATATTTGATTTAGGATTTTTTTATGGTTTGATGAATTATGGGATTTTATTATGATTTTCATGAGGTATTGTTATTATGATTATGTGTTAATTTGCACGAGTTTTAGGAGTTAAGTTGAAGAATTATTTTATTAAATAGCAGCTGATGGTTCGAAAATTATATGCATGGTTAAGAGTCAATTTATGTATTTAATTGTTCTTATGAAATTAATTATTGTCCTTAGTTTGCATGATTAATAAGTTAAGTTTTATAACTCTAAAAATTATGAAATATTACCAGAATGTTTGACATGATTTATAATGCATATTGACCAATTTTCATGAGTTTTTACATAGTAGAAGTCGAGGAACTGATTTTAGTCCTTTATGTGATTCTAGTCGTCAAAATTCTGGTTTTAGAAATACCAAAATATATGCCAGTCTATTTTCGAAATTTTGACAGTTTAATAGCCTTAAAATATTAAGTGTTTTGGTCTTAAAACCTGGAAGAAAATCATTTAAAAGTTTCAGTTTGAAATTAGTCCTACAACTTTATTTTACAAGCTTTTCATGTGTTTTAAAAAGGGATTTTCGTGGCAAGTGTTTAATTTATGTCTAATATGATTTAATTGAGTATTTATAGGTCTTATGTTGAAGGGCAAGGCAATAGTATTAAAGAAAATGGATTTGGTATTAGTTAGTGGACTGTTTTTATACACAACCAGTTTTGATGAATACACCCAGGCTGTTTTCGTGAGTTTTATGCCCCAGTAGCTGTACATGATTTGTTTAGGTATTATTGCATAATTTAATTGATGTCTTGGTTGATGTATGAAGTTGGAATGATTTAATTTCCTATGTTAAATATATTAAATTATATTGGATATATTTGAGATGGTATTATTTATGTTTTTCATGGATATGTTGAACGAGTTATTTAAATTGAATGTATGACTTATTTGTTTCAAATTATTACTCTGATTTTAGTTTTAAAAAAGGGTTTTTAAAAGAGAAGGAATTTTATTACAAGTTTAGGGGTTCACGTTCTAAAGAATGTTTTATTAAATTGTTTATTTAAAATCAAGACTTCCGCTGATTTGAAATGCTTAGAATTTTAGGGCGTGACAGTGTGGTATCAGAGCAGGTTTACGTTCTTGTAGACTTGTAAAAAAAAAAAAAATTATTTTTATGTGCTTTATGTGATTGTATGCAATGTCTTTATGGAATAATTTCATGAAAAAGTTTAATAAAAAGAGAAAAGCTCCATCCATCGCCACCGCCGTAGCCATCTCCGAGTCCTAAAGCAAGTAAGTTTTCAAAAGCTCAAGTATGATGTTTCAAGTGAATGATTTATTCAAGGAATGATTTATGAGGTATGACAAGGTCGTCATGAAGGATTTTTATGAAAAGTTATGAAGGACCACTTTTGGTCAAATGTTTTAAGAAATTCTTTTCAAGATTTTCGAAAAGAATATGTTTCAAGGAAAAGGTTTTATGAAAAATGTTTTATGAAATGTTGTGCTTGTACGATGGCTTAGGAAGTTATGATAAATGATGAGTATGAATGCCTAGTAAGGAACATTTAGAAGTTTTTAAGTGCGACGAATTAGTAGGACCATGTTTAAATTTTATTAAGATCGGCTAAGCAATTCCTTTATCTTGTGGGGACGTTCATTTTAGATACCTCCGAGACGTGACCCGATCCATGACCCTAATGAGTCCGATGGACACGCGGATAGGAGGGGTCGCCCTCAAGCTAACCCCGTAGTCCCTAACGTAGCACCTATGCCTAACACTACCGCACAAGTAGTTGAACAATTTAGGAGGTACAAGCCTGCTACCTTTAACGGGCGGGACGGACCAAACGCTGTTGAGGATTGGTTTCGTTCCATGGAGAGGATCTTTTAGCTGATTGAGTGCACCGATGCACAACGGATTGCTTGCGTGGCATTCCAACTTGTCGAGGATGCCGACCATTGGTGGGAGAGCCGTTGGAGAATTCGCCCAGTTGAGGAGAGATGTGCCTTAACTTGGGATCGTTTCAAGGGGATCGTAATGGAGAGATACTACCCTCAATCTTAAAAGGATAGGAAGGAGCGCATGAATTCCTAGACTTGCGACAAGGAGGAATGACGGTTGCGGAGTACGAATTGAAGTTTAGCCAACTTGCATGTTTTGCTCAACATATCGTCGACACCGAGTAAAAACGTGTCCTTCATTTCGTCAAAGGGCTAAGGACCAAAATCCAGCACGTTCTACTAGCTTTAGGCAACCTAACTTTTGCCGAAGCACTCGAGAGGGCCGAACAAATGGGAGCATGTTTGAAGGAAGATGCGGATAGGAGGTCAAGGGATAACAAAAGAAGATGGGACCAAACCGGGTGAGCAAGAAAGGTACCTAACCGTGGAGTGCAAGGTCAAGGACCTACCAAAGGCTTTAGGCCTAGGCAAGGAAATCAAGTGAGGAACCCAGCTTGTCCTAAGTGTGGAAAGAACCATAGGGGAGAATACCTAATGAGAAAAGATGTTTGTTTTCGATGCCATAAACCTGGGCATAGAGCGCCCGAGTGTTCGACTCTACCTAAAGGAACGACACAAGCTCGCGTGTACTCGCTTATGGGAGAGCCGAATGAGGATCAATCTCCTTCAGAGACTCTGCAAGGTATGCTAACTTTGAATTCGGTACCAATAACTGCTTTGTTCGATACCGGAGCTACGCATTCTTTTATCTCACTTAGTTGTTGTGTAAGGATTGGTTGTGAGTTAGATGTTAGTGTTAGTCCCTTAGAAGTTAGTATCCCTTCGGGTAAGGCTATTTTTACGAGTAAGGTTTTGTCGAGTGCGAAACTTGAGATTTGTGGGAGGAGTCTTGAGGGAGAATTGCACGTGATCGAGATGGGACAATTCGATGTCATTCTTGGTATGGATTGGCTAGCTCAGTACCACGCCACTATCGATTGCGAGAAGAGGGAAGTGACGCTCAAGTTGCCAAATGGAGAGAAGTTGACGTACTTTGGTTCCCGACCAAGTACACATAATCTGATCGTCACAGCAATGCAAGCCGTCGAGTTACTTCAAGAAGAAGGATGTGAAGGATACCTTGTCCATGTAATGGGCACGAACGTGAGGCAGGTGAACATAGAAGATGTTACCATTGTTAACGAATTCGTTGATGTGTTTCCCGAGGAGTTACCCGGAATTCCCCCCGACCGCCAAGTGGAATTTACAATCGATCTAGTGTCGGGAGCTGCTCCAATTTCAAAAGCACCCTATAATATGGCGCCAAAGGAACTCGAAGAGTTAAAGATGCAATTGCAAGAGTTATTGGATAAGAAATTCATCCAACCAAGTGTTTCACCATGGGGAGCGCCAGTTTTGTTCGTCAAGAAGAAGGACAGATCGTGGAGGATGTGCATTGACTATCGAGAGCTTAATCGGCTCACGATAAAGAACAAGTACCCGTTGCCAAGGATTGAAGACTTGTTCGATCAACTAAGGGGAGCGAGTGTGTTCTCAAAGGTTGACTTAAGATCGGGTTATCACCAATTGAAGATCAAGGAAGGAGATAGAGCGAAGACCGCTTTTCGCACACGCTATGGGCATTACGAGTTCGTAGTGATGCCGTTCGGTTTGAGCAACGCACCAGCTATCTTCATGGACTTGATGAACCGTGTCTTTCACCCTTTCTTAGATCGATTCGTCATAGTGTTCATTGATGACATTCTTATCTATTCTCGGAGTAAGGAGCAACATGAGGAGCACTTAAGGACGATTCTAGAAGTTTTGCGCTAAGAAAGATTGTTTGCAAAGTTTACCAAATGCGAGTTTTGGTTAGACCGAGTGAACTTTTTAGGCCATGTGATAACCGCCCAAGGAGTTGAAGTAGACGCATCCAAGGTTGCAGCCTTGAGTGAGTGGAAGGCTCCAACTAATGTGAACGAGGTTCATAACTTTCTCGGTTTGGCAGGATACTATCGGCGATTTATTGAAGGCTTTGCAAAAATAGCCTCACCGATGACCAAGTTAACATGCAAAGGCGAGAAGTTCGTGTGGTCCAAGGCATACGAGAAGAGTTTCCAAGAGTTGAAGGACAAATTAGTGTCGGCTCCAGTCCTTATTATTCCTGATCCTACGGAAGGTTTCGTTATCTTTAGTGACGCGTCGAAGCAAGGACTAGGATGTGTTTTGATGCAACATGGGAAAGTCGTGGCGTACGCATCAAGGCAATTGAAGGTGCAAGAGATGAACTATCCTATGCATGATCTTAAGTTAGCGGGTGTTGTTCATGCATTGAAGATATGGAGACATTATCTTTATGGTACTAATTGCGAGATTTTCACCGATCATAAGAGCCTCAAATACATTTTCACGCAAAAGGAGTTGAACATGAGATAAAGGCGTTGGCTAGAGTTAGTCAAGGACTACGATTGCACAATCAACTACCATCCGGGCAAGGCAAACGTGGTCGCGGATGCACTTAGCCGAAAGGGAGGCGTGTTGTCTTCACTAACGAGCCAAGGCAATTTGGCAAGGGAGTTCGAATGCCTAAGGATAGAAGTTGTCGATTCAAACGAAGAGATGGAAGCCATCTTGGCAGCCCTAACGATCCAACCTACTCTCCGAGCTCGGATAATTGAAGCACAAGGCGTGGATGTTGCACTCGCCAAGTGGAAGAAGCGGATCAAGGGGAAAGGCGTGAAGGGTTTCATGATCGATGAGAATGGAGCCCTCTTGTTCGAGAATAGGGTATGTGTGCCGAACCATGAAGGATTGAAGAAGGAAATAATGGAGGACGCTCATTGTACACCTTATACGGTTCATCCCGGTGGAACCAAAATGTATAGGGACTTAAGGACTATATTTTGGTGGAGGAACATGAAAGGCGACATTGCCAATTTCGTAGAGAAGTGTTTAACTTGTCAACAAGTTAAGGCGGAACATCAAAGGCCATCCGGATTGTTGAAGCCATTAGAGATACCTCAATGGAAGTGGGAGCACATTTCCATGGACTTTGTGATGGGACTACCCCGTTCGATTAAAGGGAATCAAGCTATATGGGTTGTTGTGGATCGACTAACCAAGTCAGCTCATTTCTACCTATGAAGATGACGTGGAGCATGGATAAACTTGCTCAAGTTTATATCCAAGAAGTAGTGAGATTGCATGGAGTTCCCGTTTCAATCATTTCGGATAGAGATGCACGTTTTATGTCGCAATTTTGGAGGAGCCTACAAACGGCCATGGGCACTAAGTTAAATCTTAGTACGGCGTATCACCCACAAACGGACGGTCAATCTGAGAGGACGATTCAAACACTTGAAGACATGTTGCGGGCATGTGTCCTAGATTTTAAAGGCAATTGGGAGACGTACTTACCTTTGGTGGAGTTTGCTTACAAAAATAGTTCTCAAGCGACGATTGGCATGGCTCCATAATAAGCATTGTATGGACGACGTTGTAGATCTCCCTTGTATTGGGATGAAGTTGGCGAACGACGTATTCTAGGGCCCGAGATAGTGGAGAAAATGGTAAAGGTGGTCGAGAAGATTCGAGAGCGAATACGGGCTGCCCAAGATCGTCAAAAGTCTTATGCCGACAAGCGAAGGAAGCCCCTACATTTCGAGAAGGGCGAGGAAATGTTCTTAAAGGTGTCGCCAACCAAAGGAGTTGTTCGTTTTGGACGAAAAAGGAAGTTACAACTGCGTTTTATAGGACCTTTTGAGATCCTCGAGAAGGTTGGGAGTTTAGCTTATCGCTTAGCATTGCCCCCTAACCTTGCATCCGTTCACAACGTTTTTCACATTTCGATGTTGAGGAAATACGTACGTGATCCTAGTCACGTGTTAGATTATTCGTCTTTGGAAGTGGACAAGAACTTTGCCTATGAAGAAAAACCCGTTGAAGTATTGGATAGAAAGACTCATCGTTTGAGGAATCGAGAAGTTAATCTCATTAAGGTACGTTGGAATCGCCATGGAATTGAAGAGGCGACGTGGGAAAAAGAAGAGGATTTAAAAGCTAAATACCCCGAGTTTGTTTTGCAAGGTAAGTTAGTATTTTCGAGGATGAAATTTTTTAAAAGTGGTGAGGTTGTAACACCCCGCATAAGCAGCAGCTTTTAGTCATTTAATTATTTTGGTTTTAGGCGTTAGTTTTGAGTGTGAGCAAGGTTTAGTCCTTTAAGTTGCTAAGCTTTAGTATTTCTTAATTAATTGCTTAGTATTAGTTGTCCCAATTAGTATTGATTGGACCACTAAGTAGTATTAAGTTTCGAATTTTATTAGAAGTTGAGGAGAATAATATTATTGTTGAGGTTATAGTATTAGTCTTTTAAGAATAGTTTTTCCTTAAGTATTAATTCATTAAGGGCATGTTAGTAATTGAGGAATTAAATTTAGGGATTTGACTTTATGAGTATTTGACCAAGAATAGGATTAAATAATACTTGGGATAGTATTAATAATATTTTCGAAAATAAGGAGTCTTAGACCTTAAGCAATTTTCGAAAATTAGGAGGTATTAAGACAAGGATTTCTAGTATCTTTATTTATGGAAATAAGTCATATTCTTATGCAAGAGAATAGTACATGCTTGAAGGTTAAGTATCATAAGAATAAAGAGTTAGTAAGGATCTTTTAAATAAGGAAATAAGTTGCCAAGTACGGAAATAGAGATACACCAAGATATTGGGCCAAATTTCTTGCCTTCTTCCTCCAAATTCGGACAGCCCCTTTTGTGTAGCCCTAAACACTTATTCTAACTCTATAAATAAGTATTGATCAAGTCCCAAAACCCTTAGACACCCCAAGAAAATTGGCAGCCACTAGCACCAATTTCCGACCATTGTTTTGAAGTTATAGGACCGATTTTCCAGCAGCTTTTGAGGTTAGGAAGAGAGCAAGTTTCGGCAGCCTTAAGTAAAGAAAGGAGTAGGATTCGAGCACAAGAAATAGTCAAGCCAACGTACAACACTTCTCTTCTTTTCAAGCAATCAAAGGTGGGGGTTTAAACGGTGAAAAGTGGTAACACTAGTTCGATTTTTAAATACTATGTTTGATGTGTTTATGTGTTTATGTGCTAAAGAGGGATGCCCTTATGTGGTGTCAAAGATGAGTACTCTTAAGTAGTACTAAAGAGGGATGCCCTTATGTGGTGTCAAAGAGGGATACTCTTATGTAGTATCGAAGAGGGATATCCTTATGTGGTATCAAAGAGGGATACTCTTATGTAGTATCAAAGAGGGATACGCTTAAGTCGTATCAAAGGTTAAGAATGATTGGTATGTTTTCATGTTTACATGTCCATTATATTTAGACTTCGAACTAAACTATCCCCACGGAGTGATTATTTTATAAATGCTCACCCCTTCACCGAATTATATTTTCAGATTTTCAAGTGTAAAGATGACGAGATCGGCGATATGGAGGAAGGTGGATGTGATGCGAGTTAAAGAAGTTAATGGATGAAGATTTTTATTAATAAACCAAGTAGGCTTTTATTTCATGTTTGAAGTATTATTTTCGGCACTTGTGTGTTTGCCACAAGAGTAGATGTTTGCATGTTTTATTTCGTTGAGTGCATGGACACGTAGATGTTTGATTTAGGATTTTTTTATGGTTTGATGAATTATGGGATTTTATTATGATTTTCATGAGGTATTATTATTATGATTATGTGTTAATTTGCACGAGTTTTAGGAGTTAAGTTGAATAATTTTATTAAATAGCAGCTGATGGTTCGAAAATTATATGCATGGTTAAGAGTCAATTTATGTATTTAATTGTTCTTATGAAATTAATTATTGTCCTTAGTTTGCATGATTAATAAGTTAAGTTTTATAACTCAGAAAATTATGAAATATTACCAGAATATTTGACATGATTTATAATGCATATTGACCAATTTTCATGAGTTTTTACTTAGTAGAAGTCGAGGAACTGATTTTAGTCCTTTATGTGATTCTAGTCGTCAAAATTCTTGTTTTAGAAATACCAAAATATATGCCAGTCTATTTTCGAAATTTTGACAGTTTAATAGCCTTAAAATATTAAGTGTTTTGGTCTTAAAACCTGGAAGAAAATCGTTTAAAAGTTTTAGTTTGAAATTAGTCCTACAACTTTATTTTACGAGCTTTTCATGTGTTTTAAAAAGGGATTTTCGTGGCAAGTGTTTAATTTATGTCTAATATGATTTAATTGAGTATTTATAGGTCTTATGTTGAAGGGAAAGGCAATAGTATTAAAGAAAATGGATTTGGTATTAGTTAGTGGACTGTTTTTATACACAACCAGTTTTGATGAATACACCCAGGCTGTTTTCGTGAGTTTTATGCCCCAGTGGCTGTACATGATTTGTTTAGGTATTATTTCATAATTTAATTGATGTCTTGGTTGATATATGAAGTTGGAATGATTTAATTTCCTATGTTAAATATATTAAATTATATTGGATATATTTGAAATGGTATTATTTATGTTTTCCATGGATATGTTGAACGAGTTATTTAAATTGAATTTATGATTTATTTGTTTCAAATTATTACTCTGATTTTAGTTTTAAAAAAGGGTTTTTAAAAGAGAAGGAATTTTATTACAAGCTTAAGGGTTCACGTTCTAAAGAATATTTTATTAAATTGTTTATTTAAAATCAAGACTTCCACTGATTTGAAATGCTTACAATTTTAGGGCGTGACAGATGGTACAAGTCAGAGATTATTTGAAGTTAATGAAGACCCTTAAGAACTATTAGTGTAGCTCTCAAGCACTCACTAAACTGTACTTAAGTGGAGGTTATTTTCTTGATTCTGGAGGATAATAAAGATTAGTTACAAGGAGGCCAGAATTCTGAAGGAAAGGACAATAGTACAATCAGTACTATCCTGTGTGAAGGATGAGGATCACTTCACACATGCCAATAGAGAGAGATGAGCCTTATCTGGTTTTCGAATTTGAAATTCCCAACGGATAAGTCACACCACTCAATCTATAATTAGAAGAAGTCCTCGGAGGAAGCAACAACAACAACCCTTAGCATACAAGCATTCTGCCTAAGCAAGTCTACAGCCAGCAATATTCTGAAAGATCTTATTCGTTTTTATTCTTTGTGATTCATAGGATAGTTGGTTAGGATTTTCTTACAAAGAATCACTTTATTTTATTGTTGTTCCCTCACCTATTTTATATTTCTACTTAGTGTAGATATCTCTTTGTGTGGTTTTGTAAAACTCTTTGTGAGTTGTATTCTGAGTGAATAGGGTAGTTTAATCTCTTTTTAGAATAGGAATCTGAGTGAACCTAGTTCTAAGGGGGAACTACATGTATTGATCTTAGTGATCACATCTTAGTGAATTTGGCACCTGAGTAGTGTAACCGTGGATGTAAGTGGTCTTTTTATAGACGCTGAACCACTATAAATCTGGTCTATTTACTTTCTGTCATTTAAATCTTGTCCTGCATATTTAATTTTCTTGTTACATTCATCATTCTTTTAAAACCTGATTGCATAAACACTTTGTGTTCATCACAGAGAAAAACTGACTCTACAGATGTAGACTTCTCTAAGTCACTCAGCTGTTAAGTTTGTTTACATTGTTTTTCATTAATTGAAAGAACTCCTCTGATATATTGTCTACAAGTGATCCTTTTGCAAAGTTGTTTTAAAATCTGCAGCTACAGACTTCTTAAAGTCCACAGTTGTAACCTTTGTGGTCCAGTTTCTAAAACTCTTGTAGACTTGTTATTTTAAACTTGAAAAAGGGCTACTGTAAGGTTCTAGAATCCATCCTCTTGAAAAGTTTGAAAATTTGATTTTGGACTCAAGGTCTATTCACCCCCCCCCCTCTAGACCTTGACCACTTTAAGGGACCAACACATTCTTTTATATTAAATTTACCATTTTCACACTAGAAAGAAGGAGAAAAAGGACATGTGGGTAAATTATGACTAAATTGGAAAATTTTGAGTACATCGGGATGAAATTGATAAAGCAATCAACGATAGGATCATTTCAATAAAAGTAAAAAAGTTAAAGAATGAAAATTGGTAAAAAATGCAACATATAATTTAGATCCTCGTCCATATGAATTAAATTCCACATTATTGGAATCTTCTTCAAAATTCAGATAAAAATGCATGAAATTGTGATGTTGGAATTATAACTCATTCGTACTGTTAATGGAGTTAGTGGGTCCCTCTCTCTCCCCCCTTAACGACGTCATTAAGGATACCACACTATTTAATGTTTACCACACTCTTCTATATTAATTTTTTTATTTTCATACCATAACGAAGAGGAAGAAGTCATGTGGGTTAGTTAGGACTACATTCGAAAATTTTAAGTATATTGGGATGAAATTAATAAAGCAATAAACTAGAGAACCTTTTCAACAAAAGTAAAAAGTTAAGAAACAAAAGTGGTTAAAAATCCTAACCTATAAAACCTCATCCATTTGAATTAAATGCCGCACTTAGAAGCTACTTCATAATTTGGATAAAAGTGCATGAAATTGTGACGTTGATATTAGAACTCAATCTTGCAGTTGTTAAAGGAGTTAGTGGTTCCCTCTCTTGCCTCCGATGATGATGTCGTTAAGGATCCCACACTTTTTCATGTTCACCATACTCGTTAATTAAAATTTTCGAGTATCATACTAGAAAGAAGAGGAAGGAGGTCATGTGGGTTAACAACGACTAAACTGAAAATATTTGAGTGTATCAGGATGAAATTGATAAAGCAATAAAATAGAGGACCATTTAAATAAAAGTAAAAAAGTTACGGATCAGAAATTGTTAAAATCCTAACTTATAATTTAGATTCTCGCTTCTATAAATTAAATACCAAATTTAAAAGCATCTTCGTAATTCAGATACAAATGCATGAAATTGTGATGTTGGATTAGAACTCATTCCTACTGTTGTTAATGAAGTTAGTAGGTCCCTCTCTCGCCTCTGGTCCATGACGACAACATTAAGGATCCCATGCTCTTTCATGTTTACCACACTCTTCATATTAAATTTTCAATTTTCATACAAAAAATAATTGAAAGAAGGTCATGTGGGTTAATTGGGACTAAATTGGAAAGTTTTGAGTACTTTGGGAGGAAATTGATAAATTAATAAACTAGAGAACCATTTTAATTAACGTAAAATATTAAGGAAAGAAAATGGTTAAAAATTCCTACCTATATTAAGAATCTCACCAACCGCACAAATTAAATACCACATTTAGAACTTTCTTCGTAATTCAGATAAAAATGCATAAAATTTTGACGTAGCAATTAGAACTCGTTCATGAAATTGTTAGTGGAGTTAGTGGGTCCCTCTCTCTCCTCCCACGATGACATCATTAACGATCCAACACTCTTTCATATTGATTTTTTAATTTTCATACCAGAAAAAGGGGAAGAAGAACATGTTGGTTAATTAGGACTAAATTGGAAAATTTTGAGTACATCGGGATGAAATTGATAAAGCAACTAGAGGATCATTTCAATATAAGTAAAAAGTTAAAGAACAAAAAATGAAATCTTAACCTATAAGTCAAATTCTCGCCCATATGAATTAAATGTGACATTTTAATTGAGATAAAAATGCATGAAATTCTGACGATGAAATTATAACTCATTCATGCTATTGTTAATTGAGTTAGTATGTCCCTCCCTCGCCTCCTATGACGACTTCGTTAAGGATCCCACACTCTTTCATATTAAATTTATTATTTTCATACCGAAAAGAAGGGGAAAAAGGTCATGTGGGTTAATTTAGTGGCTGGTGGTCATAGTTCTGGAGTGTCTTGATGCTGGTCGTCATGGGAAAATTGAATCAGAAACACAATTTTAGTTAGAAAAATAATCAAATTTAATCAAGAATTTTATTGAACCCCTTTTGTGTTGGCGTTGGTCCTCAGTGGCGGAGGTGGTAGTAGTGGCGTGAAGCTCTGGTTCGACGGTGGCAGTGGATGAAGAATACTTTCTAATTGGGTAACTTTTATGCAATGGGGGTTGTTAAGTACCTTGGTCTAGATTTTGATGTATGCAAAACAATGTATTTTTATTGAATATATTGATCTAACACTTGTGCTAAGGAAATTGGTAATAGAAATTTATAGTTGTAAGTGAAGTCTGCAGCTGTATAGTTGATCATTCTACAACCAGACATGACCCAACAGCTGTAAGGTTTCTCTACAGCCGATTTTCTTATTGACAGGACTCTATAGCTGCAAGGTTGAAGACTCTACAGCTGCAAAGAACCGTTTGAAGAGGAAAGTACAAGTCAGAGATTATTTGAAGATAATGAAGACCATTAAGCACAATTAGTGTAGCTCTAATGCACTCACTAAAAATGTACTTAAGTGAGGATAGTTGTAACATCCCCACTTAAATAATACAAAAATGTGATGTGGCACAAGTAGGAATGCTACTGAATAGTATATATAGTATTAAAATACGCCACACGTTTATACAGCGGAAGACTTAAAATAAGTACAGCCGCAGACTTAAAATTTTGCAAATAGTGTTCTAAACGTAAATTTATATAAAACAAAATGCCACTGCCAGCCGAGTTCATTCGCCCATGTCGGGATCCACATCATCTGTAAAAAAAATTAAAAGTAGAAGGGATAAGTGTTTGTAAACACTTAGTGGTGAATCTTTTGACAATTGCACAAATTAAATCATCAATATTTATAACATGTGAGCCCCCGAAATTTCACCTGGTATCTCTGGGTGGTGCGACCAACCCGTGGTGCCGGGGCGGCCGGACTATCTCAGTTGCCACCATTTAGGTGGACTATCTCAAACTCAGGGCCAGTCGATAGCGGGCCAGACTCAAATATTTAACATTCAACATTTAATAAATGCAATTGTAAACAAAAGTAACACTGTGAAGAGTGAAGTGATTCCCCACCTTGTAGATTTGAACCTACACAGAAAATTTTAATGATAGAAAATTTGTTACTTTTCCCCTCACTTTTAAATAAATCATGAAATTCACATATCAAGATCTTTCATATGATATTCACATAAAATTTCAAATTTAAGTCTCAATACATATTCAAAAGTTGTATCAAAGATCATAAATATCAATTAAGCATGTATAATTATCAAATAACATGTCCGAAAGAAATATTGACCGTAATATATAAACGGACCATTTCGAATAATTCGTACACAATTTCAGTTTCTGCAACCATCAATTTAAAAATTCATATAAAATAAACTACTTTCCCAAAAATTCTAAAAATTTAACCACATAAAAAAAAACTTAATTTAGTTTAATACCATAATTTTTAATTTCTGAAATTCCTTACTAAACGCTACAATTTTTCCAAGTTATGAACGTAAATAACTCATAAATAAACATGTTTAAGCTCATACCTTGTGAAAGAATGAATTAAAACATGAAATACATGAAGAGAACATTATATAACATCACAATCACTTGATTTCAAACTTCTATCATCTCTTTCTTAATTTCCAATAACCTAATCATGCCCCTATTTTAATCACCACTTAAACATGAAGTTAAGAAGCTTACCTAAGTGTTGATGGATTAAAATCTCTTTTCCTCTTCTTCCTTGGAAACTCACGGTTAGTATGTATATATGTATGTTTGTGTTTATTTCTCATGGTTGAAAAGTGAAGGGGTAAAGCCCTATTTATAGGTAAATTAGGAGATGTCTTGAGACTTCTAAATCTTTCTAAAACCTTCTACTTAACCTCCAAGTAAGGAGGTTTAAGGAGTTGATGTGTAATGCTTAGGTCATCAATTACTCATGCTTATGTCATGGCTTATGTAATAATTTTGACTTTCTAAAATCCTAAAATATATTAGAATTAAAGCTCTCTAAAGGTTCTAAATTAATTACAAAGTCTATATATTAATTCTATAAAATATCAAGTAAACATTACACAAATTGTTTCTTAAGGAAAGTTTCATTTTATCACTTATATCTTATGAATAAATTACTAAAATTAAACACTACATTTAATCTTAAGTTAAATACTTTAGGAGACAAAATAAAGAGCATGTAAAAATTCTAAAATCTCAAGAATAAACGTATATCGAGCAAATAATAAATTAATAGCAAGTATTGAGCAATTAAACATATAATTGTGCCCATGCATAAATTCAAATATAAATGTGTCATATAAGCTCATAAAAGATCACAAAATATTTAGTGAAGCAAATATGGACATGAAAACTTAGGGTATTACAATAGTTTCTTAATTCTGGAGGATAATGGAGATTAGTTGCAAGACAGCCAGAATTCTGAAGGAAAGGACAATAGTACAATCAGTACTATCCTGTGTGAAGGATGAGGAACACCTCACACATGCCAAATGGAGAGAGAGGAGCCTTATCCGGATTTCAAATTTGAAAATTCCAACGGATAAGTCACACCACTCAATCTATAAACAGAAGAAGTCCTCAGAGGAAGCAACAACAACAACCCTAAGCCTACAAGCATTCTACCTAAGCAAGTCTACAGCCAACAAACTTTCTGAGAGAGCTTTATTGTTTTTTATTCTTTGTGATTCATAGGATAGTTGGTTAGGATTTTCTCAGAAAGAATCACACCCTTTTGTTGTTGTTCCCTCACCTGTGTTTAATTTCTACTTTGTGTAGATATCTCTTTGTGAGGTTTTGTAAAACTCTTTGTGAGTTATATTCTGAGTGAATAGGGTAGTTTAATATCTTTTTAGAATAGGAATCAGAATGAACCTTGTTCTAAGGGGGAACTACTTGTATTGATCTAAGTGATCTCATCTTAGTGAATTTGGCACCTGAGTGGTATAATAGTGGATGTAGGTTGTCTTTTTATAGACACTGAACCACTATAAATATGGTCTATTTACTTTCTGTCATTTATATTCTTGTTCTGCATATTTAATTTATTGTCACATTCATCATTTCTTTGAAATTCGAGTGCATAAAACTCTATGTTTTTCACAAAGGAAAACTGACTCTACAGCTATAGACACTACTAGAAAAAAGGACTTTAATGACGCACAAAAGTGTCACTAAAAATATACTATAATGACGCTTTTATTATAGTGACGCTTTAAACTAGCATCACCTGATTTGGCGTTTCAATAGTTTATCCTCATGATGCTTATAAGCGTCACTACTAATGTCCACTGTGACGCTGACTTGCGTCACATAATTATTCTTTAGTAACACTATTTTGTGGCGCTATTTTGCGCCACAATGGTAACCTTTTGTTACACCCTATGATGTCACCAAATAATTTATAACTAACTTAACCAATTCATGTAGTGACCTTTTATGTGTCGCAAAAATGATTGTCTTGTGACACCATTATATGTTACGATAGAAATTTTCATGACACTTTTTTGCGTCACGACAATATACATAACTAACGCAACTACCTTATTTAGTGACGCATATATGCGTGCTTAAATAATAATCTCCTGACATTAGATATCATCAAAATAAATAATTCTTGTGACATCTTTTTATGTCACATAATAAAAGCAACTAATTTAACCATAAAATTTTATGACGCTTTTTTACTGTCATGAAATCCCCGAAATAATTCATTAATAAAAATTTGGGATACTTTTTCGTATCAAGCAATTATGAACAATATACATATAATTAAATTTATACTTAAATGCATATCCTTAACATATTCAAACATATATAATAATATACAATTTTCAATCATATTTACTTGTATATAAACATATTATAATAAAATAGCCACTAACTTATTATCACTAAACAACCAATATATTTCAATAAATAATATCATCGTTCACTTGTGAAATTTAAAAAGGTAACAATACAAAAAATATTCTAATAACTATTAAGTCCAATCCAAATAAAAATATACCAAATTATCTAGTTTTAAAATAAATTACGCTTAATTATGCGTGGCAGAGGATATTTTGTTGCACTTCTCTTATCTTGTATCTTCCACTTGAACCTATAAAATGAATAAGAGAGAAATAATTAATTTGAAAAAAATGAAAGAACTAAAATAAACCAAACGAAAGATTAGCTAGAAAACATAGCAATGATGCATCCAATAGCTTGTCCAACAACTTTGATACCTCCATATGTTCAGATTAATGGTTCATCGTACTTAATTGCCACATTAACTCTCACTTCACACCACTTAGGTACTAATAATTCTCCATTTCCTACAAGTTTAGTTGGATTTAAACTTAGCAAACCAGTTTCAGTTTTAATAAAATTCAATAGGCAAAATGATGACAACGCCCAATTATCATAAGCACAAGGAGCTGATACTAAACAAAAAAAATCATTTAAAATGACCTAAGTTTTATCAAAGCAGCATCACAACTCATAGTAAGAATAGAGCGACAAGAATATTAATTAACAACTTGTACTCAGTTTCAGCTATATTCTGTAACAACAACCCATACTCAAGACCATTACTGTTACAACTATAAAGCCCTCTCTCCGAAGTTTAGTCGCAACAAATCTCAGCTATATTATGTGTCAACAGCAACAACAGAATTGCAATAAAGACAGGTAGTACTAGGCTTATATTAATGAATTCTTGTGATCAATAAAAACACATGAGCCTCAGGTCAGCAGTATGGATGCATAAACAATCCAAAGCACATCTCTTGATATATATCACATGCCTTTAACTAAGCATTCAATATATCAATACACTCAAACTATAATTTTTTCATACATATTTGTTCTAACAATCTCTAATTACAGAATGAAAAATATCTAAAAATATTGACTAGAAACCAAATATAATAAAATAATTGGAAATAATATATAGAAACTAACAGATGAATTCAAATCTTGAGATATAAGATGCATCTAATCGAATTGAACCACTAACCTAAAAAACTTAAGAATTCTATTTGTACCTTAGATATGTTGGTTGCTCACCGACGATCCTAAAACCACGAACCCATGATCTTGGAGATGATTGTTGCTCAACCGCCCAGAATCAAACCTTAGACAATCAAAGAAACCTAGGTTGTTATCCTAAGATATGAGATATGAGAAGCAGGAAGAACTTTCCCTAACTCAAATATAGATTAATAGTGAAGCTAGTGAAAATAAAACAAAGCAAGAGCATTTGAGGACAAGATGGAGATCAGATTTTCGTAGACATAGTTGTGGAGCAGATTCAACAAGGAAACTAGGAGATAGGAAATAATGTTTTTGATAAGAAAATATGGAATCAAATTCATGAGGAATTCAAGAGGCAAATCAGTCTCAGTTTCAATAACAATTAATTGAGAAAGCATCTCTTTTTCAATAACAATCAATTCAGGAATTCAATAGACAAACCAATCTCAGCTTTAACAACAATTCAATAGGCAAAATGGTGGCAAAGCCCAATTATATATAAGCACATTGAGCTGATACTAATAAAAAAAATCATTTTAAATGACCTAAGTTTTAACAACGCAGCATCACAACTCTGAACTTTTTCCTACCATACCCTCTGTTTCACTTTTTAAATTCCTTACCTAATAATATCAGAACCCCAAAGCTTTTAGATGGTAGGGTCAACAGGTCAAGTTCTTTATAAAGTACACACTTTCTTGGTACCTCAAGAAAAAGCTAACTAATACCAACTGGTCAAGTGAGTAATGTTGATAACTGATTGTTTAAGCGTAGATATTACTATATAAATTCCCATTGTATTCCCTAACAATCTTGTGATGCAAGAACCAACGATGAAAATCAAATTGTAGAACCTGCATCATACTTTTAATCAAAATATGGATGAAATCGATCAGCTTTAAATGCAATATTAAACTCTGTTATAAGACATCAAGTAAGATATCAATATTCATCTGATAAAAACAATAAAAATATAAGCTACCCAAATAGAACAAAACCATACCATTAAGACAATCCCAACATATTGTTGTAAGGCCCATTTCTGGAGTAAGTTAACTTATTGTGATAACTGGTATTATCATCTTTTGGCCAGCCAATAAGCAGATCTACTGATGCAAAATTCAACATAACTAATAGTGATCTCTCAAATAAGATATTGACACATAATATCAACTTAACAAATGCATGGAAAGAGCTATCAAGGTTTTAATTTATATGGTATGATCTTTATCTTTTTTTGGACTGTCTTTTATGAAAATCATATCTATATATATATATATATGTTTCTTTATATATGTGAGCTCCCAAGCAACTTGCATACGTGAGGGACCACACTTTCGGAGGTGGGGCCACACTTGCATGTGTGAGCTCCCAAGCAACTGGAGATGTTTTGCCAATCGTCAAGGGACCTCAACTACCAACCAAGCTTGGGCCACGTGGCAAATTATAAATTTCTTGGAATCTAAAATATTCAATTTGTTGATTGGGTTTGATGTATGATTTCAACAACTTTCTAAGTAAATTTGAGTTCTCTTTGTGAACTAAGCGATGCGTGGCTTTTACATTTATTTATAGATATAACGATAACCAAGCATGATTAAAGCAATACATTCTGAACATTATTTGTCCAGAAAAATGCATATGTTTGGCTATGAACTCATCTTTCAATGGTTTTAGAACAATATAATGTGTATGTTACTCCCTTCAATAGCTTAACTAATATTGACTGCTTCATACTAATACAATACTTGGAGTACAATGAGCTACGACCATGTACTCCGTAAACACAGTCATTAATATGACTCTTTGGATCAATTAATCGAAAAATTAATCACGAATCACACCCCCCCAAACTTTTTCGGATCAAAAATCCTATTAAAGTTTGGAAAGAGTGATTAATCAAGAAACTCAAGTTCAATAAACCATGCATAATCCATATCAATTCCCACAACAAGTATATCTCAAAACCTTAAACAAAATATGCTCCTAAAATCTATTCTTGCACAAAATAGCACAAAATCCAAAAAGAGCAATCAAAGCACAAAATCATGAGCTAAAAATGGCATTCATGCTTCTACCCCTAAAATCAAAAAGCAAAACTAATCAACACAAACAATAAAGGATACGAAAAGGATATAAGGGTGGGTTGCCTCCCACCTAGCGCTTGGATTTAACGTCCCTTAGCCGGACGCTATAAAGCTCAAGTGACATCAAAATCAATAAGGGTTGAGTGACTTACATCACTCAACTTCCTTCTCCAAAAACATCCCTTCTTCACCACATTTTTCACCACTTGCGTTACCCCCTTATCTTCATTCACCTTTTTTCTCTTTTCGAAAAGATCATCAACAGAAGGTTCACTCTTAAGATCAAGAATGTTATCTTTTGCCTTTTCATCACTTTCCATCCCATCTAGCATCACTTTGTTCAATTCTCCTTCAATCTTCTTTGGGGAACTCTCGGAATTGTCATGGATTGAAAAAGTAGCTTTTTCACCATTCATTCCAAGAGTAACCTCTCCTCGCTTGATATTAATCAACGCGTCCGATGTAGCAAGAAAAGGTCTCCCAAAGATGATAGGATTTCGAACATCTTCATCGATATCAAGTACAACAAAATCAACGGGATAAATGAACTTCCCCACATGAACAACCACATCTTCTATCACCCCTCTAGGCTTCACTTTAGAACCATCGGCCAATTGCACATTAATCGTTGTTGGCCTCAACTCATGTAAGCCCAACTTTTCAGCAATAGAAAGTGGCATCATATTCACACTTGCACCTAAATCACACATGGCCTTCATCTTTTTACTTCCTTTAATGTGGCAACTCAAAATGAAACTCCCCGGATCTCTAAGCTTTTTAGGTAGATGTTTTCGTATCAACTAACTACTCCCATGAGTAAGCTTAACCATTTCCGGTTCATTGGATTTCATTTTCCTTGCCATAGCATCCCTCAAAAACCTTGTATAATTTGGTAATTCCTCAATAGCTTCTAGAAAGGGCATCTTTGAATATAGCTTTGTAAAAATCTCAAAGAACTTCTTGAATCTATCATCGAGCTTATCTTTCACTCTTTTTGAAATTTCCACCTTCACATCTTTTTCCACTTTCCCTTCTTCCACCTTTCTTTCCTCACCCCCTAATTTTTCTACCCCTTCAACTTTCTTATCTTTTTTCTCCATTCTTTCAACTACCCCCCATTACTTTTTCATCACCTTTCACAAAAGAATCTTTCTCCTCATCATATTTTGCTTCCTCCACCAATTCAAGATGAAAATTTTCCATAGCATTTCTTTTCAACACCTCACTCTTCAACTCATTGCAAGTAGAAATAACATTAATATGCTCTCTTGGATTAGTTTCGGTAGTAGAAGGAAACTTACCCTTGTTGATTTGTGGACTCAAAGACGAAGTAATTTACCCGAGTTGATATTCCAAGCTCTTGATTTGACTTCCTTGCGAAGTATACAAGTCATCAACTCTCTTGTTTGTTTCACTATTCATCTTTCTAAACTCCACTTCAAAATTGTCGAACTTCTTCAAGATCAATGTCAAAGTATCCTCCATGCTCCCTTTCCCTTCATTATTAGGTGGCTTAGACCCCGGATCAATCCCGGGTGGCAATTGAATTGCACCCTTAGGATTAGAATATAAAAAATTCTCATGCCTCCTATTCGGGTTGTAAGGAGGGTTACTTTGATTTGGAAACAGACCTCCTTGTTGTCGAAAAGGTGGAGCAACATATGACCTTTGATTATTTTGGAAAGAATTGTTGTATCGAGGCCGACCCATATAACTCACTTCTTCTTGAGTAGAGGTAGTAGGATGAGGAATACTCTCGACAACACTTACTTGCATCGGAGTTGGAGCTTGGTTTTGGTTTTGGCCTCCATAGACCAAATTACACACATTTGTCAAACTTTCCACGAGAAGTGCAACTCGATCACTCGTTCCACTATTGGAATCTCTTTGAAAAGCATCATTTGCAGCTATATTCTCGATGATCTCGTTCACTTGACGAACGGTCTTAGTCCAAACCGAGCCTCTGGCATAAGAATTCAAGTAATTCTTGTCTCCTTCATGAAATCCAATTGTGAATGTCAAAAGTATGTCTTCGTCCTTCAAACCATGTTGAGGACAAGCCAACAACAAGGTTTGGTACCTCTCCCAAGCACTTGATATTGTTTCTCTCGCCTTTTGTCGAAAAGTCTTTATCTCTTCCCTCGCCTTTAGCATCTTTGATGGAGGGTAAAATTTCTTGAGAAATTGTGAACTTAGCTCCTCCCATGTGGCTGCTTTTGGATTCATAGATCAGATCCATGTCTTAGCTCTCCCGGTCAAGGTGAAATTAAAGAAACGAAGCTTCTTTTCATTATCCGACATCCCTTTGTACTTGATCGTGTCACATAACTCCATGAAGTTATTGAGATGTGCATTGGGATCTTCACGATCACTTGATCCTTCGAAAGGCGACTCCTTTAACAACTTCAATAGATTCGTATTAAGCTCAAACTTCTCAGCATCTATAGGTGGTCTCTAAATACCGTCATAATGCTCATTAACTCTTGGCTCAAAGTAGTCTCGGAGTAATGGTTCATTGTTTTGCAGTGGGTTTACGATTTGTGGTCTTTGGTGTTGAGGTTGTGGTGGGTATGGATAGTAAGGATAGTTTTGTGGTGGTGGTGGATAGTATGGTGGGTTCATTGGGTAATTTGGGTAGTTTGGGTAGTTGGGATATTGAGGTGGATAGTATGGTTGATTTTGTGGTGGATAAGGTTGGTATTGGTGTGGTATAGGTTGTGGTTGTGGAACCTCCCTTTGAGCCAAGTGCTCCTCACCTTGATGCACTTGTCCTCTTAATGGTTCCTCTTCTCTAATTTCCTCTCGAGCTTCATTCATTTGATTATCCATGTTCTCTCGATTCAATCTAGCTTCTCTTCTTCTTCTTCGTAGGCTAGTTTCAAGATCCAAATCAAAGGGTAATAAATCTCCCCCTTAACTTCTTGTGTGCATATACCTACAAGAAAACAAATATCAAATTCCCTCACAATAGAAACCAAATGAAAATAAAAGAAACAACAAACAATCAATCAAACAAGCCGTCTCCCCGGCAACGGCACCCAAAACTTGTTCGGTGTAAATGAGTCCTCACGCAAGTGTACGTGTTCGTGATTAGTGTGGTAAACTTGACCAAGTTTTAATATATCGAACCCAAAGGAGACGAGGATTTGAATGATAATTCATTATTTCGATTGGCTAGCTAACAAAGCAATAAAAGGTAAGGGTATCTATCATCTACTAATTTGTCAAAAGAGCAAACTACCTATCACCTTGTGTTCGCAAAGTGAGCAAATGTGAGGGAATGTGCGAGTGTACTATCCTATGTTTCGTGAGTGAAGTATCACTTTATCATTCAATGAGATTGTGTATAATCAATGGACAAACCTCTCTAACATGCAAAAAGGTTTCCCTAATACATATTAAAGTCTCTAATTGTTCATCTAATTCACTAAAGATAATTCTCACTATCTTAGGAATTTCATCAAACAGTTGATATGCGTTGGCCTTAATACAAGAGAATTTAGGAAATAAGCTCTACTTTCGCAAGGGACTAACTCCCTAATGGCCCTCTTATCATCTACACATGCAAGCATTCATACAAACCTTCCAATTAGAGAATTGATCATAAAACAATTCAAATCATTCAAAAGATCAACATATCAGTTCACTACTCCATAGGCATCATACACTAACACATAAAGAAATTATCCCATGGCCAATTGAGTAAACTTAAGAACAATTATGCTAGGAACATTCATCATTAAGAAAGAAATGTAAAGAAATTTACCTATTACAATGACAATTGGAAAGATACTATTTACCTCTAAAATGCTAAATTGAAATCCGACAAATGAAATTGAAATTCGATCGGTGAGAATGCAGCCTACAACCAGACGAGCATGCAGGAATAAACAGATCGACGATCACTACGGTAGATCAAAAGTTATCTAAGAATTTGTGAGAAGAACTATTAAGAAACCTCCAAGTAAATACCTCACTCTCTCTCTAATCTAAGAAATGTGTCTTGGATTATGACTTGGCTCCCTTGAGAATCTGATCTTAAGAGTATTTATAGTGCCCACAATGTTTGGTCCAATATGCCCCTCATTAAACGCTCTAAAAGACGAAACTGCCCTTAAAAAATGGAACAACCGGGCCATCGCACGATCTCCAGCAGGTGACCGCACGAACTAAGCTCGTGTGAGTGTTCGTGCGGCTCGTCGTCGTCCGAACCAGAAGTTCGGCACACGAACGTGGCCCATGGTCACACGAGTCTGGCCTGTGGTCGCTCGAACCCGGCTTCGACTTGTGCGATCGATCCTCGACTTCTCGTTTTCTTCATATCTTGAGTTATAGAGCTCTGATTGACTCGATTCTTTTTTCATTGCAACCCTCTCTTCGAATTCTTCGACATGGTATCACATTTGTCTTCATTGGATCAACTCACATTTTCTGAACTTTTACGAACTTGCTCGTCTCTTCCTCGTTTTGCTCATTTTCACCTATAATCACAACTTTCTAGCCAAAAAGGGTTAATAGCACAATTTATACCATATTAGGGTCAAATATGATCATAAGAACATCAAAACCATATAGAAATGGTTACAAAAACATGCAATTTTGACCCTAATCAAAGCAGTTCACACCAAAGGAAGATGGTAAGGTGAAATCTACAGCACCTAACTCAACTTATTTGTGCTATAACTGTAGAAAACCAGGACATTACATCAAGGATTATCCTTATCCCAAAGCTGAGAAGTACACTGATGAAGTAAAGAGAATCAGGAAAGAAAAAGTTTGACAAGGATAGAACTAGAGCACTACTTTCTGAGTTTGATAAAAACTGGGAAGACTGTCCCTTTTTTTCTCAAAAGTTAACTGCAGATTTAGAAGACTCTGACTCTACAGATTCAGATGAAGAAGCCCTGATCTGTCTTATGGCTAATGATGAAGAGGTATGCTAATCATCATCAAGTTATATTACAAAAAAGGATTCTTCCAGTGACATGCTAAGTGAAATCCAAAGACTACAAGAAGAAAATGAAGATCTTAGAAGACATAATTATATTGGAAGGGAACATGTGAAAGCTTTGTTAGCTGGAGTGGAGAATGCTAAAAATCAACTGCAGATTCTATAAGAACTTAAAGAAAGTTACAGTTGTCTGAAAAATGACAATGAAGAACGTTTTAATGAAGCAAGTTGTAGAGCTACAGATTGTGCTGAATTGAAGGAAATAATCAGAACTCAAGAACTTATGATAGCTGATCTTGAAGAAAGCAATGCTTATTATCAAAAGACGCTAGAATGTTTTGGAAAATCATCCAAACAATTGAAGAAGATGTTGTCTGAGTAAAGACATTCAAAGGATTTCGCTGGAATACGATATAATCCTTGTGTCTGGATGAAATACTTGCAAAGGTCAATTCCAAGACCTGAAAGAAAGTTCATCAAAGAAACAACTCCTGAAAAAGCTATAAATTCAACCCTACACCTAGAAGACTTGAAATTCTTGAACTCATTCAAAGAATTGTCACCTAGAAGACAACAGAAAATCAATGAGATCATGGATGATACTCAAGAAGATGTCTCAAACATGTTGCAAAAAATGATTTTGAAACTAACTGCAGTCAGAAGAAGAAGTCTTTCATAAATTGGATATGGAAAGAAGACTCAACTTTGATAGATTATGGAATGGAAATATGTCAGATATGTCTCACTCTTCAAGCACTCAAAGAGGAGGATCAAGCAAGAACTGTAGAATTAATAACTCTACAGCTCCTAAAAAGGTTTGGATTGCAAAGAGTAACACTGGAGGAAATCCAAAGCATTGGATTTCAAAATAACTCACTTTATTTTGCAGGGACATGTTACAACCACCAAAAGAGAGATTTGGTACATAGACAGTGGTTGTGCAAGACATATGACTGGAAATAGAAGTTGTTGGTCCCTTAAAGTGGTCAACGTCTAGAGGGGGGGTGAATAGACCTTGAGTCCAAAATCAGATTTTTCAAACTTTTCAAAAGGATGGATTCTAGAACCTTACAATAGCCTTTTTAAAGTTCAAAATAACTAGTCTACAAGAGTTTTAGAAACTGGACCACAAAGGTTACAGTTGTGGACTTCAGGAAGTCTGCAGGTGCAGAGTTTAAAAACTTGCAAAATAACAAATCACTTGTAGATAAAGTATCAGAGAGATTCTCACAATTAAGATTTTATTGAGAATACTCTAATGTGCAGCGGAAATAAGTAAATGTTAATGAAAAACAATATAAACAAACTTAACAGCTGAGTGACTTATGAAAGTCTACAGCTGTAGAGTCAGTTTCTCTTTGTGAAAACCAACAAAGTTCTATGCACTCATGTTTTAAAAGAATGATGAATGTAACAAATAAATTAAATATGCAGAAAAAAATTTTAAATGACAGAAATTAAATAGACGAGGTTTACAGTGGTTCAGTGTCTATAAAAAGACCACCTACATCCACTGTTACACCACTCAGGTGACAAATTCACTAAGATGGGATCACTTAGATCAATACAAGTAGTTCCCCCTTAGAACTAGGTTCACTCAGATCCCTATTCTAAAAAGAGATTAAACTACCTTATTCACTCAGAATATAACTCACAAAAAGTTTTACAAAACCTCACAAAGAGATATCCACACTAAATAGAAATATAAAACAGGTGAGGGAACAACAACAAAAGGGTGTGATTCTTTCTAGGAAAATCCTAACCAACTATCCTATGAATCACAAAGAATAAAAACAAATAAAGCTCTCTCAGAAAGTTGTTGGCTGTAGACTTGCTTAGGCAGAATGCTTGTATGCTCAGGGTTGTTGTTATTGCTTCCTCTGAGGACTTCTTCTATTTATAGATTGAGTGGTTTAACTTATCCGTTGGAAATTCAAATTTGAAATCCGGATAAGGCTCCTCTCTATCTATTTGGCTTGTGTGAAGTGGTCCTCATTCTTCACACAGGATAGTACTGATTGTACTATTGTCCTTTTCTTCAGAATTCTGGCTGTCTTGCAACTAATCTCCATTATCCTCCAGAATTAAAGAAATAACTTCCACTTAAGTACATTTTAGTGAATCCTTGAGAGCTACACTAATAATGCTTAATGGTCTTCATTTTCTTCAAATAATCTCTGATTTGTACTTCTTCTTCAAACGGTTCTTTGCAGTTGTAGAGTCTTCAACCTTGCAGCTGTAGAGTCCTGTCAAGAAGAAAAATCGGCTGTAGAGAAACCTTACAGCTGTAGGGTCATGTCTGGCAGTAGAATGATCAAATATACAGCTGCAGACTTCACTTACAACTATAAATTTCAAACACCAATTTCCTTAGCACAAGTGTTAGATCAAAATACACAATTTAAACACATTGTTTTGCACACATCAAAATCTAAACCAAGGTACTTAACAATTTCCCCCTATTTTGATGTTGGCAAAACAATAAAAAAATAACAAGGACAAGCAACAAAGACAATAAGATATTATCTAGGACAAGAAGCAGAACAAAGCAAAGCAACAGAATGAAAAAGCTGCAATAACATAAACAAGGGTTCAAGATACAGCTTACAGTAGATAATTAGACTAAAAACTAAAAAGTTTTAGTGTCTAATCAAGAACAGAGTCTTCATCTTCTCCTGTGCTTGGGATCAACATCTTCTTCTTCATCATCCTCATCAGATTCATCTTGAGGCTTCAAAATTCCTTGCTCCACTAGCTTCATGTTCTTTTCATCTTCTTCAAAATACTTCATCAACATCTGAAGTTCATAAGCTTCCAACTCTTCTTCTTCCTTCTTAGATTTGAATACCCTCTTAGGCAATGGATTTCTATTGATTTTTCCACCAAGAAGGCGAGCATTGTCTCCTTTATATAAAGACCCATCAGCCTTCAGGTCTTTGAACTTCTGGAATCTGTCCTTCTAGAGTTTAATCCTCTTAATGACTGTATGCCTGTTGCATATACTCAAGAATTCTTTCCATAGGTTATCAAAGTTAGTCTTTATTTGCTTTACCCGCTCATCAGAATCTTCAGCAGGTATCATGCTTAATGGTTGAACATTCAATGGTTGAGCAGTGACAATAGCTGTAGATTGTTTTACTTCTTTCTTTTTCTGCTTTTCTTTCTCTTCTTTTTCTTTCTCTTCTTTCTCTTTCCTTCTTTCTCTAGACTCTTTCACTGTCTGTTCCCAATAACCAAAAGGTTTTTTAGTTGAATGAGCTGTAGGTTTCTGAGCTGTAGACTTAGGGAGTTTTATGATTTTGCTTCCTTTGGAACTTCTATTCATCTGCTCAGATTGAGATATCTCTTCTGACTGTTCTCCCAGTCTTTTAGACAAATCTTTAGATTTGGCAGCTTCAAGCTCCTTTGCCCATGCTTCTCCAATATTCTTCACATTTCCAAGAATATCCTCAGTGACTTTGTCTCCTTCTTTAATCTCCTTCTCAATATTGCTTTCCCCTTTTTGCCAACATCAATGTGTGACAAAATGGTGTTAAGCTTGCTCATCAGGTCGTTCTTCAGAGTCTCATTTCCAGTTATCATCTTGGTCATCTCATTCTTCATATTCTTCACTTCAATCATCAAGTTGAATGAATCATCTTTCATCAGATTGATATCAGACTGTAGAGTAATGATTTCTCTTGTCTTCTGACTAATATCTTTTCTAATCAATTCATTTTGAGCCAATAAGCAGTCCACAACAGCTTTAAAATTCTTTTCAAGAGTCTTCTTTTCTTCTGAGCTTCTCTCTTCAAACTTCTTCACTAGGTCTTCCATACCTTTTCTCACATTCTGAGTAATGATAGCATCAGGTACCATCTTGACTTGTTTTAAGATTTCAGCTTCAATACTTTTCAATGATTCCTCCAAATGCTTTAGTTGGGATACAACTTCCTTAGGTGTCATCTGAGGGTTTTTATCACTATCCTCTTCCTCAGAATCTCCTTCTCTTATAACCAATTCTTTTCCCTTTATGACTTTCTGAGCTTTGGAATTTACCAACTCGTAGAGTCTTCAGTGGAAGCCTTCCTCTTTCTAGGAGTCATTATCTGTAGAGAAATCAACAATGTATTCATCCATGTTTTCAACATTTTCTCTTTCAAGAGCTGAATAACTCTACAGGGGAGGAGTTCATTGCCTATAAATCTCTTCAATAGTGAACATTGAAGGAGGGGGTTGGTTGAAAATGCTTGTGATAGGGTTTGACATGTCCTTAGCACTTTCATCAATATACTTGGAAGTATCCTCAACAATCTGCTAATCAACTTGAGCCTCGAAATTTGTTTGAACAATCTTGGCTTGAGCACCACCCATAGGTTCATCATCATTTCCACCTTCATCATCATCTGGCTTTTTCTTAGGCTCTTTGCAAGGTGAATCAGCTTTCCTTGCTTCCTTTTCTTTCTTTGATTCAGTTTGATCAGGATCAGTTTCTTCAACATGTACTTCATCTGCAGTACTAGCTCCTGCAGATTCCAATAAAATAGCCTCCTTAGCCAGAGTAGTTAAGCCTTCAGCTTCAACTATTTGTTGACTACCTTCACCAGTCTTTTGTGGCCTTTCTTCTTCACTATCTGAGCTTGTGACATCAAACTCAGCTTCTGGGTCTCTCTCAGATCCCATTGCAACTCTCAAAGCTGCAGCTGCTGATTTGGTGATTTTCTGTTTTGCAGTTTCTTCAGCAATGATCTGCTTTCCTTTTCCTTTATTCTTTCTCATTTTCTCAGCAATAAAATCATCAAGGAAATTTTGCTTCATTAGTTGACTTACATCACTGCAATTTGTCCAGTCAACTACCCAATGGAACAAATTTCTTTCTTCGACTGTTAATTTATCCAACTCTTCTTTGACTAACTTCCAGTCATCAAATCTTTGTCTTTCCCCTTCAAATCCTTCTACCCTCTCAACTGGAACAATAGGGAGTTGTTCAGCTTCAGGTTCATGTACTTGAACATCTTCAACTTGTTCTTCATCAATTTGTACCTCAGACTGCACAATTGGCAAGTCTACAGCTGTAGACTTGTCAGCTTCAACTTCAGTAATCTTTTTAGAATGAAACTTCATCTGCCTCTTTTCTCTGTCAATTTCATCCTCAGAATCAGTTAGCTTATCCACCAAAAGCTTTCTCCTTACATTTTTCTTCTTCTTTCTTTCAGGCTGTTTTGGTGATCTGATAATTGTGAGTATTTTTCCTTCAGACTTGTTCTTCTTTCTTTTCTTGGATTTGGGAGCCATAGGAGCATCCACAACTCCTCTCTTGAAATTGGCCTTCCCAATGATTCTATGAACCAAAATGGGTTGTCCTTCATGCCCATTGAATAAGGAAAATCCAACTTCCTTCAAAATGTAATTCAAGAATAAACCAAAACCTTTGTTCTTTCCTGCCTTTACTACATCATTTCCTATATTTCTTAGTAACAGTTCTCCTATATCAACTTTTACTTCCTTAACAAAAGCTATCATAAGATCCTACATTAGAATAGTGCCAGTATCGTGAGCACCAGTTCTACATAACAAACATTTATCAATAGCTTCATAAAGATAGACATACTCAACTGCTAGGTCAGGCTTCTTGAATGTCCTCTTCCAGTTCTTTGGAAATGGCTTCTTTACAGTAAATCTCTTCCAATACTTCTCATCTTCCTCAGCAAAGTTGAGATTATCATGAGCATCACCTCTAGTCCTTAGATGTAGAGCTTTGGAAATATCACCAGCTGTGATATTGACCTTTCTTTCTTGCAGTTTTACTGACAATGTTTTCCTCTCCACATTGGCTTCTGCATTCTGATAAAATTCATGCACTATTTTATCATCATATGCTCCAGGGATGTGGGTGAGACAGTAATGAATCCCTTGATTCACTATGTGTCTAATAACTTCCTCCATAGCATCAGTGGGATGCTTCATCAGTATCTCATCGAAGTTGAAAAGAGCTCCAAATATAACTTTCATTACCATGACGTTTTGGTTTCAGAGAGTAAGGGATGGGGAGTGTTTAAGGTTTCAGGGGGTCGAATGTTAAAGTAGGATATAAAAAGGATGAAGAGTCCTTTAAATACCTTTCCTTAAATAGTCATATAAGAACAGGGGTATAACGGTCTTTGATCTAAAATTTATGAGTTTTTGAATTCTGGACCAGAATTTATAATTAAATTTGTCCAAAATCTAACTCACATAGAATTTAATTCTATTTAAAATGTTACACGTACTCACACATTTTATTAATTAAAATGCTTGAATAAATCCAAAATGTCTGTAACTTTAGTACAAACATTTCTGAATTTGTAGTGCTCCATTTAATTTTCAGAGTTGTACAAAGTACTGTAAATTCCCTAAGTTTGCAGCTGACAATCTTAGAATTTTGAAATCTACAGTAGGTTAGGAATTTGCAGTTCAGAACTAAGTCTACAGTTGAATGACTTTGCAGCTGCAATTTTCCTATTCACTGATTTTCCAAATTTCTAGGTTTGTCTTTGCAATTTAGTGATTTTCATAGAATCTTCTTACATTTCCAACATTCACAAATTACCTCTCAAGATTGAAAATTTTGATTCACACAAAGGTTTATTGAAAATATCAGCAAGATTCAAATCAGTATGAATCTTTGTCAATTTCACATCCTTTCTTTCAACATGATCTCTTATGAAGTGATGCCTTACATCTATGTGTTTTGATCTAGAGTGTAAAACTAGATTCTGTGTAATAGCAATAGCACTTGTATTGTCACAGAATATAGTTGTTTCTCTTGCATCAATCCCATGGTCTTGTAATTGATATTGCATCCATAAGATTTGTGCACAACAACTTCCAACAAAAATGTATTCTACCTCAGCTGTAGAAAGAACAATAGAATTTTGCTTTTTACTGTGCCAAGCCACCAATCTTTCACCTAAGAATTGACAAATCCCACTAGTACTCTTCCTATCAATCTTGCAGCCTGCAAAATCTGAGTCAGTGTATCCAATGAGTTCAATTCCTCCTTCTTTAGGATACCATAATCCTAGATTTTGTGTAGATTTGACATACTTGATGATCTTCTTTACAGCATTCAAGTGTGATTCCTTAGGATTCACTTGGAATCTAGCACAAACACCTACTGCAAACATGATATCAGGTCTGCTAGCTGTAAGGTATAGCAATGATCCAATTAGCCTCCTATATTTAGTTACATCAACACTTTTGCCATTCTGATCTTTGTCAAGACTCACAGAAGGTGTCATAGGTATATTGGTAGGCCTAGAACTATCCATTCCAAATCTTTTGATAAGCTCTTGAGTGTATTTAGCTTGATTAATGAAAATTCCATCTCTCATTTGCTTCACTTGTAATCCTAAAAAGAAATTCAGATTTCCCATCATGCTCATTTCAAATTTCTCAGTCATGAGCTTAGAGAACTTTCTGCATAATTCCACATTGGTTGAGCCAAAGATTATGTCATCAACATAGATTTGGACAAGCAATATATCATTCCCATGTTGTAATCTGAATAAGGTTTTGTCCACCATACCCTTTTTGAATCCATTTTTTATCAGATGATCACAGAGGGTATCATACCAAGCTCTTGGTGCTTGCTTACATCCATAAAGGGCTTTTCTAAGCTTATAAACCATGTCTTCAGCCGTAGATTCCTCAAATCCTGGTGGTTGTTCAACATACGCTTCTTCTGATAGTAAACCATTGAGAAATGCACTCTTTACATCCATTTGATAGACTGTAAAGTTCATGTGTGTGCAGCATATGCTAGAAATATTCTTATAGCTTCTAATCTTGCAACTGGGGTAAATGATTCATCAAAATCTATGCCTTTAGATTGACAATAGCCTTGAGCAACTAGCCTTGCGTTATTTCTGGTTACAATTCCATCTTCATCAAGTTTGTTCTTGAATACCCACCTAGTTCTAATCACTTTGTGATTCCTAGTTCTTGGAACAAGTTCCCATACTTGATTTCTCTCAAAACCATTCAATTCTTCTTGCATTGAAATAATCCAATTGACATCTTGCAGTGCTTCATGAATATCAGTAGGTTCTGAAGATGAAAGAAATGTAGCAAACACTGCCTCATGGATTTGTTTTCTGGTTTTTACAGCATCTAACGGGTTTCCAATTACATGCTCAAGGGGGTGATCTTTCAACTAAATCAAATCTGACACAGGTTCTAATCCTTGATCATTGTTCTCTACAATTATAGATTCACCTACTGCAGACTCATCAAGTCCTTTTGTTGGTGTCTCTACTTCTGTTTGAACATTCTCATAGACTAGGTCTTCAATATTCTCTAATGGAGGTAACTCAACTATCACAGTGCCAAAGCCTTTGTTGGTCAAATCTACAGGAGTTTTGATCTCAACATAGTGTTGTTGACTTGTGACTGTAGAGTTGTCCTCTTTAGAGTCTTCAACAATTTCTTCAGGGGAGCTATATTGTTAATAAAAAACAACATGAAGTGACTCTTCCACAATCATTAATCTCTTGTTATACACTCTAAATGCTTTGCTAACATTAGAATATCCTAGAAAGATACATTCATCTGACTTTGAATCAAAAGTCTTAAGGTGTTCTTTACCATTATTCAGTATGAAGCATTTACATCCAAAAATGTGTAGATAAGAGATATTAGGAGTCCTTCCTTTCCATAACTCATATGGAGTTTTCTTATGGTCCTTAACAATCAAGCATCTATTCTGTGTATAGCATGCAGTGCTGGTTGCTTCTGCCCAAAATTTCTTAGGCAACTTTGCTTTAACAATCATTCTTCTGGCAGCTTCTTTTAGTGTCCTATTCTTCCTTTCTACAACTCCATTCTGCTCTGGGGTTCTAGCTGCAGAGTATTCATGCATTATGCCATATAGTGAACAATACTCTTCAATGACTTGATTTGTGAATTATGTTCCTCTATCTGATCTGATCTTCACAATCAACAATTTCTTTTCATTCTGAATCCTTCTTAACAATTCTGGAAACCACTGTAGAGTTTCACTCTTCTTTCTTAGAAACATAGTCCAAGAAAATCTTGAGTAATCATCGACAACAACCAAAGTATACTTCTTCCCACTTATACTTACTGGTTCTATGGGTCCAAAGAGATCCATATGTAGTAATTCAAGTGTTTTTGAAGTGCTTGGGTGTGTCTTGCTTTTAAAAGTCTTCTTGATTTGTTTCCCTTTGACACAAGCATCACATAAGTGTTCCTTCCTGAACTTAGTGTTTGGCAGACCTCTTACAAGTCTGTTATTCACAAGTTCATTCATGGTTTTAAAGTTTATGTGATTCATTCTTTTGTGCCATAGCCAACTAACTTCATTGGAATTATTAGCTAGAAAGCAGGTAGTTTCAGCTATAGAGTTCCATTCCACAATGTAAACATTCCCTTTTCTAGTTCCTGTCAGTTTAGTGGTTTGGGATTCAATATCTTTGACTGTCCAAATGTCATGTGTAAAGTCTACGGTGTAGCCTTTGTCACAAAATTGACTTACACTAAGCAAGTTATACTTCAAGCCATCTACCAAGTAAACATCATTGATCTGAACATCCTTTGAGTAGACATCTTGATCATTTAGCTGCTCCACTGGCATTATCACCAAAAACAACTTTAGGACCTTTATGATCTTTCACATTTTGTGGCAAACTTCTATCTCCAGTCATATGTCTTGCACAACCACTGTCAATATACCAAATCTCTCTTTTGGTGGTTGTAACATGTCCCTGCAAAATAAAATGAGTTATTTAGAAATCCAATGCTTTGAATTTCCTCCAGTGTTACTCTTTGCAATCCAAACCTTTTTAGGAGCTGTAGAGTTGCTAAATCTACAGTTCTTGCTTGATCCTCCTCCGTGAATGCTTGAAGAGGGAGACATATCTGACATATTTCCATTCCAGAATCTATAAAAGTTGAGTCTTCTTTCCATATCCAATCTATGAAATACTTCTTCTTCTTCTGACTGTATATTTGATTCTGCAGTTGGTTTCAAAGTCATGTTTTGAAACATGTTTGAGAAATCTTCTTCAGTATCATCCATGATCTCCTTGATCTTTTGTGTCTTCTTGGTGACAATTCTTTGAATGAGTTCAAGAATTTCAAATCTTCTAGTTGTAGGGTTGAGTTTACAGCTTCTCCAGGGGTTGATTCTTTGATGAACTTTCTTTCAGGTCTTGGAATTGACTTTTGCAAGTATTTCATCCAGACACAAGGATTATATCATATTCCAGTCAAGTCCTTTGAGTGCCTTTGCTCAGATAGCATCTTCTTCAGTTGTTTGGATGATTTTCCAAAATAATTTAGCTTCTTTTGATAATAAGCATTGTTTTCTTCAAGCTCAGCTATCATAAGTTCTTGAGTTCTGATTGTTTCCTTCAACTCAGCACAATCTGCAGCTCTACAACTTACTTCATTGAAGAGTTCTTCATTGTCATGTTTCAGAAAACTATAACCTTCCTTCAGTTCTTGTAGAATCTACAGTTGATTTTCAGCATCTTCCACTCGAGCTAACAAAACTTTCACATGGTCTTTGGATTGCACTTAGCATCTTCCACTTCAGCTAACAAAGTTCTTGTAGTCTTTGGATTGCACTTAGCATGTCACTGGAAGAATTCTTTTCTGTAATATAACTTGATGATGATGAGCATACCTCTTCATCTTCAGCCATAAGACAGATCAGGGCTTCTTAATCTGAATCTGTAGAGTCAGAGTCTTCTAAATCTGTAGTTGACTTTTGAGAAGAAGAGGGACAATCTTCCTGGTTTTTATCAAACTCAGAAAGTAGTGCTCTAATTCTCTCCTTGTCAAACTTTTTCTTTCTATCTTTCCTGATTCTCATTTCTTCATCAGTGCACTTCTCAGCTTTGGGGTATGGACAATCCTTGATGTAATATCCTGGTTTTCTGCAGTTATAGCACAAATAAGTTGAGTTAGGTGCTGTAGATTTCACCTTACTATCTTCCTTTGGTGTGAACTGCTTCTTCTTGGTCCATTTGCCAAACTTCTTAAGCTGCTTTATAAAAAGAGCCAAGTCTTCATCATCAGAACTTGACTGTAGAGTTGTCAGCCACTAGAGCTGTAACCTTACTGCTGTCAGGTTCTTTTCTTCTGTTTATGTCAAATTCATAAGCTTTCAGGTCGGAAAAGAGTTCAAAGGTGGATATCTTTGATAAATCCTTTGATTCTCTCATAGCAATGACCTTCATGTCACATTCATAAGGTAAGCCTCTGAGAACCTTCATGTTCATTTCTCTTTGTGAGTAATCTTTACCAAGTGAGTCTAGCTCATTGAGGATCTCAATGAATAGGAAGAGGTCATGTGGGTTAGTTAGGACTACATTGGAAAATTTTAAGTACATCAGGTTGAAACTAATAAAGCAATAAACTAAAGAACCATTTCAATAAAAGTAAAAAATTAAGAAATGAAAGTGGTTAAAAATCCTAACCTATAAAACCTCACCCATTTGAATTAAATGCCACATTTAGAAGCTACTTCGTAATTCAGATAAAAATTCATGAAATTGTTAAAGGAGTTAGTGGTTCCCTCTCTTGTCTCCGATGATGATGTCATTAAGGATCCCACACTCATTCATGTTTACCACACTCTTTAATTAAAAATTTTTAGTATAATACTAGAAAGAAGGGGAAGAAGGTCATGTGGGTTAATGACGACTAAACTAAAAAAATTTGAGTACATCAAGATGAAATTGATAAAGCAATAAACTAGAGGACCATTTAAATAAAAGTAAAAAGTTACGGATAAAAAATTGTAAAAATCATAACTTATAATTTAGATTCTCACTTCTATAAATTAAATGTCAATTTTAGAAGCTTCTTTGTAATTCATATACAAATGCATGAAATTGTGATGTAGGAATTAGAACTCATTCCTACTATTGTGAATGGAGTTATTAGGTCCCTCTCTCGCCTCTGGTCCATGACGACAACATTAATGATCCCATCCTCTTTCATGTTTACCACACTCTTCCATATTACATTTTCAATTTTCATTCCAGAAATAATTGGAAGAATGTCATGTGGGTTAATTGGGACTAAATTGGAAAGTTTTGAGTACTTCGAGAGGAAATTGATAAAGTAATAAACTAGAGGACCATTACAATTAAAGTAAAAAATTAAGGAACAAAAATGGTTAGAAATTCCAACCTATAATTAAGATTCTCACCCGTATAAATTAAGTACCACATTTAGAAGCTTCTTCGTAATTCAGATAAAAATGCATTAAATTTTAATGTTGGAAATAGAACTCGTTCCTGCCATTGTTAATGGAGTTAGTGGGTCCCTATCTCGCCTCCCATAATGATGTCATTAAGTATCCATCGCTCTTTCATACCGAAAAAAGGGGAAGAAGATCATGTGGGCTAATTAGGACTAAATTGAAAATTTTTTAGTACATCGGGATGCAAATTATAAAGCAACTAGAGTACCATTTCAATATAATTAAAAAGTCAAGGAACGAAAATGTAACGAAATCTTAACCTATAATTTAGATTCTAGCATGTATGAATTAAATGTCACATTTAGAAGCTTATTTGTAATTCAGATAAAAATGCATGAAATTGTGATGTTGGAATTAGAACTCATTCCTACTGTTGTTAATGATGATAGTGGGTCCCTCTCTTTTCTCCCATGATGATGTCATTAAGGATCCCACACTCTTCCATGTTCACCACACTCTTTCATATTTAATTTCTGAATTTCATACCAGAAAGAATGGGAAAAAGGTCATGTGGGTTAATTAGGACTAAATTGGAAAATTCTGAGTATATCCAGATGAATTGATAAAGCAATAAGCAATTGGACCATTTCAATAAAATTAAAAAACTTAAGGAATGAAAATGGTTAAAAATCACATCACTTAATATAGATTCCCGCTCGTATGAATTAAATGTCACATTTAGAAGCTTCTTCGTAATTCAGATAAAAAATGCATGAAATTGAGACGTGGAAATTACAACTTATTCATGCTATTGTTAATGGAGTTAGTAGGTCCCTCTCTCGCCTCCCATGACGACATCTTTAAGGATCCCACACTCTTTCATATTAAATTTTTTATTTTCATACGAAAAAGAAGGGGAAAAAGGTCATGTGGGTTAATTAGGACTAAATTGGAAAATTCCGAGTATATCGGGATGAAATTGATAAAGCAATAAGCAAGAGGACCATTTCAATAAAATCAAAAAAGTTAAGGAATGAAAATGGTTAAAAATCCCATCACAAAATATAAGTTTCCCTCTCGTATGAATTAAATGTCATATTTAGAAGCTTCTTCATAATTCAGATAAATTTGCATGAAATTGTGACATTGAAATTAGAACTCATTCCTGTTATTGTTAATGGAGTTAGTAGGGTAAATAGCACAAATGGTCCCATAAGAATTTGTACTCATAAATTTTGGTCCTTTTTTAACATAAATGGTCCTGCAAGATTTTTTTGTTAAAACTAATGAATTAATGTGGGACCAAATCTATTGAACATAAATTCTCAAGGGACCATATGTGCATTTTGTTTTAATGAGTGAGACTTTATATGCTAAAAAAAGGACAAAAAAAGAATGTGGAACCAGATCTATTGAGTAAAAATTCTCATGGGACCAAATGTGCAATCCCAAGACGACATCGTTAGGGATCCCACACTCTTTCATATTAAATTTATATTTTTATACCGAAAGGAAGGGGGAAATGGTCATGTGGGTTAATTTAGTGGCTTTTGATTGTGGTTCTAGTGCTGCTTGACGCCGGTCGTCATAGGAAAATTGAATCAGAAACCCAATTTTAGTTAGAAAAGTCGTCAGTTTTAATTAAGAAATTAAATAAAATCCTTTTGGGTTGGCATTGCTCCTCAGTAGGGTACATGAAGCTCTGGTTCAACGATGACAGTAGACGAAGAATACTTTCTAATTGGGTAAATTTTCTCCAATGAGGGTACATGTGAAACTTCAATCCAGAAAGGAAGCGATAGCTGTTGACAGTGAGAGAAGTGATAATTGGGTAAATTTTCTCTAATGGGGGCACATGTGAAGCTTCATTCTTCTTATTATGTTGTTTTATGCTTTGTAAATATATATATATATATATATATATATATATATATAATTTTAAATAATTACTCTCTTCATCCCATAAAAATTTACAAATTTCTTTTATGGACGTCCTACAACAACTTACAAATTCAAAAAAAAAAAAAATTTAACTCACCTTCATAATATTAACATGTTTACACAAAAATATCATTTTTTTTTTTACTTTTGGGGCTCACACACTGCACTTAATTCAATTAACTTCCTTAATTTATATATAAATTTTGCCATATTACTCCTCAAACACTACCTTTTTTGCTTTATTACACTTTTTTCTTAATATATGTGTTCTTCTCCCTTCCAAGTTCTTGTGGATGGAAGGAGAAATTGTTAACCCATAAATAGTTAATATCGGCCAGTCAACAAACGGTCAACAGGCGGTAGGATAACTTTTTAGATGAATAAAGAACTTCAGTTATTAAATTTGAGAGAGTCCGAAAGTCGGATACCAAAAAAAATATTAAGTACCAAAAATGATATTATCTCATAATTTAAACTTAAATATGATCTTCAAAATTAATTTTTTTAAATTGTTCCAGTGTTATGTTGACTGCTCATTATTTAAATTTCATATCAAGACTGAAAGAATATATAATTAATAAATAACTTTACATTAAATATAATTGTACAAATATATAAGTAATTAAATATTAAATTTTAAAAAATATTAATTATAATAATAATAAATAATTCCACCAAACCTCAAACCAACCACATCCCACACCCTGAATTGTCATCTTCCCTAAACTAAATCTCCATATCCACCACCACTCATCTCATATATGTTTCACACACTATTATTTTCTTTTGTATTCTATTAGTACATCAGAATACAGTCCAAATAGCGGAATTTCATGTTTACTACACCATTTCATCTTAAATTTTCTATTTTCAAGGGAAGAACATCAGGTGAGTTAATTTGGTGGCTGGTGGTCATAGGAAAATTAAATAAAAAAAAACTAGTATTCACTACCAAAAAAGCGGGTTTTACCGACCATTTTTTACCGACCACTTATAGTCGGTCGCTAATTACATAATTAGCGACCGATTAGCGATGGATTAGCGACCGAAGTTGACTAATGGTCAAACCCTAAATTTTCCCACTGAATACCGACCAAAAAAGCGGTCGGTAATATAAAAATAAATTACCGACCGCTTCATCGGTCGGTAAATTGTTGACTGACAATATTACCGACCGATTAGGCGATCGGTAATTTATTTATATATTATCAACCGCTTTTTTTGGTCGCTAAAATTGAAACCCGAAAGCGGGTAGGTGGGCAATTATTGCCCGATTCGATGTTCATATTTAGCGACCGAAAAAGCGGTCGCTAAATTTCGAATATAGAACAGCCTCTGCCCTTTTCTTTCCTTTTCATTCACGAAAATTTACCCCCCAACCTTCAAAAAATCACTCAAATGTGAAGAAATATTGTTTCAACGTGTTGGTTGCAATCATTCGGGTCCATTGTCAGATTGTGCTCGTTGCTTCAATTTGACCGTACGTTTTTACCCTTTAAGTTTAGCATTATTTGCATGTTGTACATTAATTATTTATGGATATATCTATTTTTATTGGAGATTAATCCTAATTTAATTTGTTAGAATTTTGTAGTGTAATTGATGTATGATTATATATATATTGGATTTTTTGTTTTAAAAAATTGGATATGCTTGTTTACAGTCGAAACTCTGGTGAATTTTTTTATAATTCTAATGTGGTATATTCTTAATTTAAATCAGATGGAACTCCCTGATCGTCGTTGGATGTATGAAATGCCTCGTCTGATACAAGGATCGATCAACCCTGAATTTTACAAGAACATTCATGAGTTTACTAAGTTTGCCTTTCTTAATCCACACTACATGGATAGGTATGCCAGATTAAATGTCCTTATTCAAAAAAAATTGCGGTAACAAGAGATTTTTGAGCATTAATGAGGTTCTAACTCATCTTATGATGTCTGGTTTTACTCCATACTATTACAATTGGACCGTACATGGCGAAACCCGGTGGAATTATAATCTTGAAACAGTGGTTGCCTTCTATGATCAGTTTCGTAGTAGTGGAGGTGAGAGATTTGAGATTGGTGGTTCGAGCCGTGATTCACCTACTCTATGCTCTGAGACACCGGTGGATGAATTCCAAAGCTATCATACGATGATTGATGAGTCTGGTTTTGGTGGTCACCACATGGAAGAGTAACCAAATCCTCGTTCGCAGAGATTTTTTGAGATGCTTAAATCTGTTGATCAGAAGTTGTTTCCTGGTTGTGATACTGAGACACAATTATCATTCAATGCTCAGATGTTGTCCATCAAAACTGAAGGCAAAGTGAGTCAGAAAGTCTACAATCAATTTGCAAAGTTGTTCAAACGGGCCCTACCTAAAGAGAACACAGCGCCAGAAAATTTCTATCAAAGTAAGAGGCTCTTGAAGGATATGGGTTTACCATTTGAGAAGATAGATTGTTGTACCAACGGTTGCATGCTATTTTGGGGCGACGACGAGAGCATCGATCAGTGCAGGATGTGCAACTACCCTAGGTTCAAACCCTCAGATCGTAGGAAGAAGACTTCTTTCAAGTCTATGTATTATCTTCCCACCACTCCTCGTCCAGAGAGGTTGTATCAGTCGAGTGTCACTGCAAAAGACATGAGATGACATGCTGAGGAGTGTTCTGATGAGAATTCCGGAGAGATGCGTCATCCTGCAGACTCTAATGCGTGGAGACATCTTGATAGAGAGTTTCCAAATTTTGCGAGTGAGAAGAGAAATGTGAGGCTTGGCCTGTGGACAGACGGATTTGCTCCATTCGGTATGCACGGAAAGAAGTATTCGTTGTGGCCTGTGTTACTGACTCCGTACAATCTACCTCCTTGGTTGTGCATGAAGTCTCAACTCATATTTCTCACTGTCTTGGTGCCTGGTCCCCAGAATCCTAAGCATAACCTAGATGTCTACCTTCAGCCACGTACTGATTAAAGAGTTGTTATATTTGTGGCATACGGGAGTAGAGACATATGACGTGTACAGGAAGGAGAACTTCACATTACGGGCTGCTGTTTTATGGACCATCAGCGACTTTCCCTCATATTCTATGTTGTCTGGCCTTATGGAGTGGGATCGTGGTCTAAAGTTCCCGATTCCAAGCAGAGAGCATTTTTTGAAGAGCATAAGGTATATATATGTATATAAATAATATTAATTTTATTTAATTTTAAAATTATTATTGAATTTAATTTATATGTTTGTTATGAATTTTATTGCAGAAGCTCTGCGTGTGGGACCCACGACACAAGAATGCGGTGCGTGCTCTATTCTACGAAAAAGTCCAGAACCGCATGAAAGACTTGGTACACGAGATGAAAGACAAGTGGACGAAGCAGGGGATCAGTCAGAATATGGGGATGGACGAAGAGGTCGTAATATCTGGGAGGGACTAATCCAGTATTGGCTAGATCCAAAGCATGATGCGAGGGCCGAGGCGCCCAAAAAAATAGGATGGGCGACCCCACCGGGCAAGGCATAGCCATACATCGAGCAGGCTCCTGGACGATTTACGAGCATGCTCTCGCTTTTGTAAGTATTTAATTAATATTTTAATATACTCACATTTAAATTTATTAATTTTACTTTATTAAAAAGTTTTTTTTTTTGTAAATGAGTCACATTACGGACGGAAGCCCACCCTCATCGAGGAGATGCATTTTGCTCACCCGGTTGGGGAGAGTGGACAGTCTACTTATGGCCGCACCACCGAGCTTCACGTATGTATTTTATTATTATTTATGTTCTAATTAATCATTTTATGAATTATACTAATTAATATTAAATTATAATTATGATTATTGTTTAATTTCAGAATCAGATGAGGCAGGCCCTCGAAGAGGTTCAGACGGCGTCGGCACCCACCCCGGAGAATCCTTCCCCCGCCCCTGTTGACGAGGACCAAATTTTTCTAAATGTGGTCAAACCGAAGAAAGGGAAGTATATAGGATTGGCCAGTCACAGTAAGGTTGTCCGCCTATCCCAGAAGGGGAGCTCTTCCTATTCCCTCAACTCTTACCACTCCTCTGATGTAGAAAGTCAACTCTCCGATGCGAGAAAGACTTTGGAGAAATATCAGACAAAGGATAAGCGGATGAAGGATAGGATGAAGCAAACGGAGGACCTGGCAAAAATGATGAAAGCTTGGGTTGAGAATGCCTCGACAACGATGGGTTGGAACGTCCCAAAATTTCCTGAGATTCCACCAGAAGATGATGAGGATGATGAGGATGAGGAGGTTGTCGATCTTGGTGACGACGACAACTTTAATTCCTCGGAGTAGTTTTTTTTTTTTCGTTGAACAATGAATTTTATTTATGTTGGATGTTTTTTTATCGGATGTTGAGTAATTTTATGTTGAATTTTTAAATTATGTTGAATGTTTAAATTTTAGTAGTGTAAAACAATTAGTTTCAAATTAGAAACAAAAAAGAAATTATGTTGATGAGGTAATTTAAAAAAAAAATCCAAAGAAAGTGAAAATTTTGAACGAATTGTATTTGTATTTTTAAATTGAACAAATTAATAAATTTTCGTAATGTTAAATAATAAATTTACAACATTATAATATTTATTGAAATATTTATATACATAAACAAATTAGAACCAACAAGTAATTAATTAGAAGCATTTTAAAAAAACATGACTCAAAAATTTGGAGTTAAATACAATTAATTATAAAAAATGAACAAATTAATAAATTTTCGTAATATTAAATAATAAATTTGTAACATTATAATATTTAACGAAATATATATATACATAAATAAAGTAGAAACAATACTCATTTAATTAGAAGCTTTTAAAAAAAATGTGACTCAATTTGGAGTTAAATACAATTAATTGCAAAAAAGTGAACAAATTAATAAATTTTTGTAATATTAAATAATAAATTTTTAACATTATAATATTTAATGAAATATATATATATACATAAATAAAGTAGAAACAATCCTCATTTAATTAGAAGCATTTAAAAAAAACGTGACTCAATTTGGAGTTATATACAATTAATTGCATAAAAATGAACAATAACAACAAGTGCACGAGTGGTCATGCCACCTCTGAGACGCCCAGAGGTCGCGTGTTTGACCCCTCACAGGCACGAATTTGGGGGATTAAATCTGAGCCATCTATGGCTCAAATGAAGTGTGCGGTGCATGTGATAATATGTTGGGGGCTTGGCCAAGTGGTTGGAGCCCTGCTGAGCCACGCTGGAGGCCTGGGTTCGAACCACCTTGGCCCCAAAAAATTTTTCATGACAAAATTTAGCGACCGCCGCATCGGTCGGTAATTATATAAATTACAGACCGATTAAACGGTCGCTAAATAAAAAAAATAATCATTACTTACCGACTGCCACGTTCCTCGGTAATTTATATAACTACCGACCGATTGGACGGTCGTTAATTAAAAAAAAAATATATATATAATTATTAATTAGCGACCGACACATCGGTCGGTAATATTTATAATTACCGACCGATTAGGTGGTCGCCAAATAGAAAAAAAATTAAAAAAATAGTATACATTACATTTTGCGACCGTTAAATCGGTCGGTAATTATATATTTACCAACCGATTAGACGGTCGGTAAAATTCAAAAATGGGTCAACACCCGGTTCTTTTAGCGACTAAATACCGATCGTTTTGACGGTCGCTAATTTAGCGACCGATTTAAAATTTGGTCGCTAAATATTAGCGACCACAGTTTTACCGACCACCGTGTTCGGTCGGTAAATCGGTCGGTATATCTAATTAGCGACCGTTTTTCGGTCGGTAAATCGGTTGGTAAATCGCAAATTTTTTGTAGTGATTACTTAAAATTTCTCAAATTTAAATAAGAAATTGAGCCTCTTCCGTGTTGGCGATATCTTTAGTATAAATGGATGAAGAATACTTTCTAGCTAAATGAGTAAATTTTCTCTAATGGGGTAAATGTGAAAGCATTTTATACATTTAAGAAAGTAGGCGAGTGACGATCAGTACAAAAATTACGTGTTTTAGCGATCGAAAATTAGGAACTGCGCTAATTATGATATTAGCAATATTAGCAACCAACTTTAACTATTGGGTGAGGCTAGTGATGCCTATTTTGTTACCTACACGTCCTTATATCTCCTTTGGCATTATCTAATACTTTGTTCCACAGACCTTTTCTAGCCTATTATAAGATTAATTTCATATAAAAATTCAAAATTTATAAAAAAATGTAAAATTAGTTATTTTATATTAATTTTTCCTACAGTCCTCTTCCGTAAGCAGGTGTAGAATTCAATTCATTTACGTCACTTGATTTATGTTTTCTTCACCCGTTCCAAGAAATTCACTTTTTGGTGAATTTTCACAATGAATAAAATTTTATAAAAATTGTGTGAAACAGATGCACAGGAAGATTTTGCCTCCTTAATTATATATGACTCAGCATTCACAATCTTTTATCATTAAAAACTAATCTCATTGTATATAGTTCATTTTAGTCGCTCAAAATTTTATACATTGTAATTATTATATAAAAAGTGTATTTAATTATAGTACAATTGATTTGCAAACTAATACTCAGATAAATACCTTTTAATTAATAAAACAATTCAACTAATACATTTAACAACGACTAATACTCAGATAAGCTTTGCCTTAAATAACATCAATTGAGATTTCTACTGATTTTCCCTCCCCAAACATCAAATTCCTAAAAGCTATACTCTGTTTTTTCACCCAAATTTCATCCACCAAATCCCACGGAGGACTCTCAAGACCCAAAAGAACAATTTTCCATTAATAAATTCTCAAGAACGCCACAATCACTAAACAGTTTCTCAGTGACGTCAGGATGTGGAAACTGAACTTTGACCAAATGTACGGTTTTGAGACTGTCAAAGACCCTCAAGGATCGCTGCAAGCTAACCAGACCATTAAAATTTTGCTTAATAGGCGAACCTGGATCAGTGCAGCATGGACAGTGTTGGTACAAAAAAATAAAAGGATAAATTATCCCTTGAAAAACAATTGTGAATATATAACTCCAACCGGTCATAATTAAGCTGAGCCGCCTCCAACTCTTTCTCCGGGTATGGTTATCTCCGCCACGTAGTTTACCGATATCCTTCTGCAGTGACCGTGCTCCGTCCTCAACGGCGGCGCCGTTCTCCATTTCTTTTTATTTGTAGTCGGAATTTAGAGCAGATATGTATGAGAAGGGGTTAGGGTTTCTGAGCGTTTTATAGCTCCTCTTCAGTGCCGATAGATAAGAATGCAGTAACTTGTCTTTAATATCATTTTCCATTTTTCGACACATTCATTGAATAAAATTAATATCATTTTCCATTTTTCGACTCATTAATTGAATAAAATTAATATCATTTTC